>BJBW01003033.1:0-112931 GCA_004320125.1 Scolopax mira
GCAACAACCCTCAGGAAGATTAAATTTACCTAACTGGGGCATGTCCAACGCTAAACAACAGAATGAACATTTCCTTCAGCAGGTTTAATGTATTTATATTTTAGTGGCGGGATGCCAGTGTGCTACTTATAAGCTCAATGACTTGATATCATTCATCCGCTTTCCTGTGAAACACGCAGCAATCTACACCAGGAGACGACTCAGAAGACACCGCATCAGCAGAAACACTACTCGCACCCGATATGGGAACACTAGGGAAACCAGGACCAAGGGATCCTGTAACGCTCAGATTTCTCTAATACAAAGAGGGGGAAAGAGCCATTCCTGTTGGCGTCCGTATCTTTATTTCGATAGAAATGTCCAAAGAGTAGTGCAGACGTGGAAGAGGTTGCCCCGTGGGCACACCACCGGCATCCTGCTGCACTTAGAAGAGCCACGCTTGGGCTTTAGGCACAAAATAATAATAGAATCATAGAATTGTCTAGATTGGAAGAGAAGATCATTGAGTCCAACCATCAACCTAACCCTGACAAAAATCACTAAACCGTATTCCTAAGGACTACATTGACCTGTCTTTTGAACACCTCCAGGGATGGTGCCTCAACCACTTCCCTGGGCAGCTTATTCCAATGCTTGATAACCCTTTTGTTGAAGAAATGTTTCCTAATATCCAATCTAAACCTCCCCTGGCACAAGTTGAGGCCATTTCCCCTTGTCCTATCTCCTGTGACTTGGGGACGATGACCTCTTGGGTCCTATTCACCACACTGTTCCTGATACAGGCGAGGAACAGTTCATTCTTTAATAGGCTGTCAAATGCAGGCACAAAGTTTATCCACTAGTGCAGTTCACCACTTATCTCTGAATGGTAATCTAGTATCAGACACTACTCCATTAAGAAATTTGCTAAAATCTGTCTATGGAGGTATATACATCGGCCTGAGAAAAACCAGGAATGAGTAAGATGCAAACATCACCTCTGTGATGAGCGACAGCCTGTGCCTTACAGACAGCACTTCGGACTAGTAGCAGCTCCCTGGTAAAGTTTAGTGAGAGGACAGAAAGAGGTCACTAGGGCAAAGTTAGTCCCTTTTCTACTTCTCCAGAGCCAGAAGGTGACTAAAGAAGCTCCTGTCCTTGCTCAACACTGTTGTGGGGCACCTTGCACAAGGGAGGGCTGCATCACACCCTGAAGACCAGATTCTTACCAAAGATGCCAAAACATGGGACTGAAGATTATAAAAGCCTTGCTTCCTGGCAAAAAATCTATGTATTCAACTTTGTTGAGTAGTTTCTACTCCCTTTTCCCACTGTGGTATTCAACTGCTGTCTCTTCATACACACTTAGGCGTACGTTCTGGCTTCATGGATGCCACTGCTCATTTCCTGTATCCCATTCTGGCCCTGGTTGGCTTTCCTTTTAGCCCAGACTGTGTCCCAGGACCTTCCCTGCAGTTTCCAGCCCTGCCATCCACCCAGGATGTGCAAGGCGTGAAGGCAGAGGCTCCCACCTCACCCCAAAGGCCACAAGGAGAGGAGACAACCCCCCTCCCCCTGCACAGGCTTCTGCCTTGCAGCCAGGAGAGGACCTCACACACCAGCCGTATGTTTTTCAGCAAAGGCTCAAGTTTTTTGAAGCCTGCCAAACATTGGACACAGCAGCAATCTAGAAATTAGGAAGTGGCTTGAAACTCACATAACAGAGGTTTCTAATAAACAGCCAAATGAGTCACAACTAGTGCTCTTACACACAGCTGAGTCCGACACTTTGCAGATCACCCAGCAGCCGCCGTGACATGGACACCAAGGCCCCTTGCCACCAGGGCCCCCTTGCAAGGCTGTGAAGCACTCCGAGCAGAACACTGGGGGAAAATTCAGTATATCAGAAGGAAAACAACCTAGAACTGTGTGCCTAACTATCTTCAAATGGCAAAGGAATGTGAAACCTTTCCCAGTCGTCCTTGCCAGCAACCCCAGCTTCTTGGGCAACGTGGTTGCCTGCTCCCTTCCTTTTTTCCTCCATTTACCCACCACCAAGACTCCTCTTTGGAGCAGGTGACCTAAAAAGTAATGGCAGTTTCCAAACAAATCCCCTCATAGATCCCACTTATGGTGCTAAATCCTGCACGCACCCCCATCTCTGCAGTTTGCTGCGTGACCAAGCACAGAGAAACTTTGGGGCAAGGGGTGTACCTCAAGTGTTAATGTATTCAATGTTTGTTAACACAGAGAAGCCGCAGCCCCAGTAGGGCTCTGGGTCAGACTGACCCCTTCTGCCAACAGCAACTTGGAGATCTGTACTAACACTTCACCCCCTGCCCTGCTCACCTCCTGGGGGTCCCCCCCTGCAGAGCTGCCCCTGGGGTGCAAAGCCCCTGCCATGTTGGGAAGGTGCTACTCAGCTGTTAGCACACAAACATGTGGTTATTTCTTTGACATAAATATTGTTCCAAGGCACTGGAGTTCCCCTTTCAGCGTTTTATGACTCAGAAAAAAGACGAATATTAAGAAGTGCGAGGTAGGCACTGTGCCATGCTGATTGGGAAAGATCTGCAGAAAGTCATGGCCGTGCTCTGCTCAGATGTGTAGGGTCAGAGTGAGGAAGAGGAAGGGCACGCATTCCACTCAGAGACAACAGCAAATGACAAACTCCTTTAAGAGGTTAGTGATAATCAGCATAAAGGAATTGAAATTCATCATTTAAAGGCTTTTTTTTTTTTGTTTATCCTAATGCTGTTGTTCTTTCTTCCCACCTAACTGGGTTATCACAAAAGGTATTCAGCTGCCAGCACCCTGCACCAAACACTGGAGCTGGCACAGCCTCGCCAGAACCCACCCAACTCATTGTCACTTACCAAGGTGTCCCACGTCTCCATACCCAATCCTCCCCCAATATGCCCACCCTGGACCTGTTTGGGCTTCCTCTTGAGAGGGACTGGGGGCATGGCAGCTGGCTGAGCAAGGTACACAGGGGTCTGCACACCCAGCACTGCAGCTGCTGCATGCTGGCCCATGGGGTGGGGGGCTTTGGTCTGGAGGTCCCTGGCAGAGATGCAGATTGTCTCCAGAGGCGGAGGGCAATTCACAGCATCTATTTTCAAGGTGACTGTAACCAAGACCCCCACCTCAGCTGCCATGACTGGGAACTGATCCTCTCCCACTACCAAACCAACCCCAGTAACAGGCATAGCCCAAAGCGTGGCTCTAAGCAGTTATCCAGCCTCCATCACCATTTTCAATGTGCTTGCTGCAAGACATTCAGCACGTTTATTGTTCCAGGATTTTTCTGTCCAAGATGGCTTGCGATAATCTTTTACAATGATTGTTCCACTTGAAAGGAGTGATTATTACGAAAAACAAACAAAAAAATTATTCCAGCTGAAACCTGCTGCGAAGGAACCCTGAGGCAGGCTCTAACACACTGTGAATGTAGTTACAATATAGCTCATAGCAATGCTAGGTGTGAAGGAAAACAGATTTTTACAATGTTTGGAGCTTTGTGCAAAAACAGTTGACAAAACAGAACACTGGAGTCGCCTACCACTTAAAACTGTCCTATGATGAGTTTCTCTGTGTTTAAAAGAGACCAAGGCTTCCCTGCTTACTTGCTTTTTCTAAACTTCCTAAACTTTTTGTCCTCCTGAAAATCTTTACCACAGCTTTCTGAGGAGCGAATACTGACTTTATGTCATTTAAATGCAAGACCCACTCTGTCTCCATTTTTCATCCTAATTATGCAAAAATCTAAGCTACATGAAGCATAAGGAGAAAATAGAGCTATTTGGTAATTAATGGCTAATGATAAATTGATTTCATTTTTTGAATCATTGCAGTTGTCATCTGTGGTATTTAAAACATAGTCTTTTCAAAGCCTTTGCATTCCTTTGTGTTGGGGGGCTTTTTAATGTTCCTAGCCAAAACCAACGAATATAAGTTATGCTAATGCCCAGTGGAAATCCAGGTTGGGTCTTGTTTCATCAGAGTGGCCACATATTTGATTTTGTATATAAACAGCTGAGCTCCGTGTTTTCAACTTCAGTCTGAGGCTTTGAAACCACAGGAGGAACTTTGGATCTGAAACCACTGGTGAAGACCACAATATGGTGGGTGAAGCTTCAGGCTAAATGAATGTAGTGTGAGGTGGGGCTTGCCAAGAAGGAAGTTCTTCTCCCCAGAAACCTTTCTGGCTGGAATAACACAGAATGGGACAATAACAGCATTTAAACCTTAAAATCCTTAATGTGGGTTTTTTACACTTGTACCGTACAAGAGCTGATTACAGGCCACATCCACGCTGTTGCTTCAGAACTGGCTAAGGCCACCACTCCAGTGGTGACAGAAGTCCTAAATAAAATTAAGATGATGCAGAAGATGAAAAGAGGGCAAGAACGGGAGAGAGAAGTGAGAGCTTCAGATGCCCTCAGCAGGACAGCCAGCCTGTCTCACCAAGACTCACACTGCAGAAATGCCTGAAGATCACCTAACTGAATGCCCTCTCCAACAGTGATGCAGGAGCTGAGAAACCTCATCCCACTGTGAGTCCATTGGCCTTTGAGTATAACTATATCCTGCAAGAGACAGCGGGGCAGAGCAAAACCCATCTCAAGCCTTTGAGTTCCAAGCTTAACTCTCTGATTCCCACCAAGCCTCAAGCTCATCAGAAGGCTGCCACAGATCTGCAAGCAGTGGCCCAATATTTGCATGGTGGTGTGACCAAACAAAAAGGCCAAGAGGCAGTTCCCCTTCCAAACTTAACCTGGTCTGACCGCTCCTTCTTGGTGAGCCTAATTTGAGGGTAGGGATCTGTGGAGTCAACTGAGTGTCTACATCATGCTCCTTGTGGCCCTTAGCTCATGGGTGGCAGTGGGGGAAGCCAGCTTGTCAGACCAATGGCACAAACATATTTGCTGCTCAGGCAAGCAGTTTGATTCAGGTTATGTGGGCATTGGTCACCTTGATGTCAGACACTTGATTTCCAGGCCAAGACTTCCTGCGATGTGCATTCTCAAAGTCCCCTCGTCCTGAAATGATCTGGGAAAAACCGAGCAGCCAGAAGCAAGAACTACATCAAGCAGGTGAAGCTGGGAGTTTTGATGAACTACAGTAGGTGCCTTTCCACAACTGGAGGTTTTGCTTTAGGATCCTTAAGCTGTTACTACCACAGTGAGAGCTTCGCTTCTTCCTAAAGATGACATGAATGTGACTCCTCAAACTGCTGCCACTAAAGCTGTGCAAAGCATCGGCAGTCAGAAGCGTCGTAAATACCTTGAGAACAGGACAAGAACTATTGGCTTTGAGTATTCAGGAAGCCAAAGGAAAGAAAACAAAGCTAGCAGCTGGAAAAACATTTCTGGGGCTTAGAAGTACTTCCTCACAGTGTCCAGTGCCTGCCATCTCTTTGGGGCAGCAGGGAAAGGTCACACTAGGAAATCCCCCTCCTTCCTTTCCCTCAGAGAGTGGAAATGCATTTCTTTCCTCATGGCGACATTTACCTCCTTGTCATTGGAGAATCTTCTGTACAGTTTACATTTTCACATGCTCAGCCTCAGGAGGCAGCAGAGCAGCTTCTCCAACCCTGGGGTGCCCAAGCTGTGGGGACTCACCAATGCACAGGCTGAGAACAACTGCCAGCCCCTCTTCAGGGGACAGACAAAAGGGCCAGCACAGCTGCCATGCCAGGAGCTCCTTGCTCTTATACAGGGGCTGCAGAGACCCTCCTCCTCACAAGAACAGGACCAAACATCAGCCACAGAAGGTTTCTTCTGTAGAGCAGCGGTCAACCAGTGCACTGAAGAAAGAGTGCCTGTGTGCAGCACTGCCTGCATCCAGCCCCAGCAATCAGGAAAAGAAAGAGAAATGAAGAGCAATTAACACTGTAAATGTTTCTATCAAATTCTTTTGAGAATTACAGATGCTGTTAAGCATAGGAAAACTTACAAGAGGAAAAGGGCACTTTACTAGCCTCAGTAGTATCCCACTTACTGAGTTACCAAAATCTCTCCAAATGAAAAATCTTCACCCATGACAATCTCATGCTATGCAGTCTGCAGATAACTTCAGAAGCCAAATGAAGATTTGTATACTCTAATTAATTCTCTTTTTTTATTCAGTACCTGAACAAACATGTTCTCTTTTTTTTTTCTGAACAAGACTTTATTCTGGTCATATAGCAAAGTAACATTTTGAGACAGAAAATAACCCATGTGGCTCATCTGTCTAGAATTTATATCTAGTAATATCTTATATGTATTTTTCTCCAATATATTTTCTGTTTAATATTCAAGAGAATAAAAAAATAACAATAAAACCCCCTCCATTATGTTTCCAGTGGCTCACAGGTTGGTTGACAGGACTATAAATGTAATAATGAGGAGGTTTGAGGGTCAGGTTACTGTTTTTTGCTAACACATGATGCTTTTAGCCTAAGGCATTGCTGGAGGCAAACACCACTTCACCTGGACCAAAATCACCACTGAACAGCCATTAAATCACTCAGACTTAAATGCAATAGTACTGGGTCTAGATAATGTTACTGTAATCCAGATTTGAAATATCATTAGTCCGTAGAATAGCAAGTAGGAATTCAATCTGAAACCCTCAGAAATCTTTATTTACCTGTAATGAAGGATTCTAAGTCCAGTTCTTCCTCTCACCTATCAATTTTATAGTGGCATAACTCTCACAGATCTTTTTGTTGTTTCTTTTGATTTACGCTTGTACAAGCAAGAAGCTTACAGAACAGAAGTCTCTAGCTGCTTTGGAATAAAGGGTCTTTCTACCTATCTATATATAAAAAAAGGGTCTTTCTACCTATCTACATAGGTCAGGAATCATCAGCCTTTATTACTATATGTTAATCTTTACCATGCAATAATATTTACAGTCCAGGACCCATTAAACTATGTGTTCTAACATGTACATGGCCATAGTGTAGGCTGCATCAGAACTGGCCGGGTCTCACAGCCTACCTGGGCAGATCTTCCCCCCCTCATTTCCCCACCTTTCCCAAACATATAAACTCCGTGAGGGACTGCATCAGCTGCTTACTTGGAAAAATAATGTTAGGGAAAGATTGACTTGCTTAGGGAAATATTGACTTAACCATTAGTAAAAATGGATGAAAAAAAAAAAGAAATCAAAACTTTCCAAGAGTAGTGTTCTGGGTTTTAGTCTATAGAACTTTGAAGGGAGTCAAAACTGTTCCAGATTTGACTGCGTGTGATTCACACTTTGAGAATTGCTGGTTTCGCCGCTGGTAATGGTACGCACCACCCCACGTCCCAGAATATGTTCAGTTTAAAGAGCAGCGCTCTCTCTGGAAACCACATTTGATTAGAACAACCCTGGGCCAGATCCAAAATCTGCTTGGATCAAGGAAAAGTGTGTCACATCACTTTCAGCCCAGGACTGAGACGTGTCACATCTCTTGCAGATTGGGCATGGAGAGTGGAATTCATTTTCCCATTTCCTCTGGAGTTGGGGGCTGGAGAAGATGAAGCCAAGTGAGGGAAACTGCTCGGCCGCGCACAGAGGAACCCTTCTGCGTCCCTCTAGTTTCTCTTGCTGCAAGGCACTGATCCTGGCTGAAACCCAGAGCCCCTTGGTACAGACCCAGCTCCCCTTCCCTCTTCCATTAGCACAAAATCACCAGTGGAGAGAGGCCTATTCTGAGGAATTGTTAGGCTCACTCTTGGGCACTCCCATACAGAGCCGGTAAAACTGAAATAAGGGCCAGGGAAAAGAAGCAATGGGTAACACAACAGTCTGCATATCCTCCAAAGAGAGGAGAGGAGAGGGGAAAAGGAAAAACAGAAGAGAAAAAAAGAAAAAGGGAAAAAATAGAAAAAAAATTACTCTGTCAGTGGAAGGTAGGATTTACCATGACTGTCCCTAGCTACCTTAAACCACTGTTTTCCAGGATTTTAGCCTTAAAAATAATAAATGAGGAGTTATAAAGGTCTGAAACCACAGCCTAGAGCTAAACATATGGTGAACTAATGAGTATGAAGGTTTCCTTGTCTTCTGCTAATGCTCCTCTTGTTTTACTAAGAACACTCCCGACATGAAGCTGGGTATCCTCTAACAGGACCCGCTGGCTGGAAGGGTGGTGGGCAGCAAGAGGCTCTACTTGTGACTGATGCCTGAGAGAGGGAGGGCCAGCTCTTCACACACACCACTGCCCACTATGATGCTTTTGTCAGGCCCAAAACATTTGCTGGTTCTCAAGGAATGGAAAATGCACCTTCTTCCTTGGTGATTTACATCTACCTCTTTCTAAGTAGGGTGTGGATGTGCAAAAAAAAATAAAAATCCCACTAGGTCTTTCCTATTCAAATGAAAAGGCCTTAAAGATCTTACTTATCCCTCTGTTTACACTGGAGTGTACCTGACGCCCGTCTATTTACATAAATCAAATCTATTCTTAGTAACCCCAGGATGAATCTGGGATAACTCCACTGAAGCCAGTATTGTTTTTTCAATTTGAACCATGTAACTGAGTTGAATTTGGCACAAAGTATTAACTTCTCACCAAGGAGGGTACATTACAGCAGAAGGCATCAGACACGCTATTCGGTGGGGAACACAATTGCAGAGGATCCTTCAGTAACGCATTGTGTTACTGTAGATGGCACTCATTCCTTGCCTGTACATATGATGCATGCTGCAACTGCCTAGATGTTATTATGTAAATGCATCATGGCAAACCCTTTCATACTTACAAGATCAGGCAGATGATTTTCTCATTGCATGACATGCGTGACAAAGCAGCTATGTGGAAGTTACACACTAGGACAAAATAAATCAACATATTTAAACCATTACCCTGCAAGTGCATTGCAAGCAAGGCTCTCAAGAGTGCTGAGCTTTTTAGATTCCTCCTCAAAGAGGACTAACTCTGTCATGCTTTCTCCAGCCCTTTTCCTTACCTAAGTCTTTCCACAAAACCCCTTCTGACAACAATTTCCCAGGGTAGAGCACTGCTGGAAATATTCCTCATTGAATGAGCTGAGATCTGTCTGGCAAATGAAGACCAGTAGCCATTACATACAAAGACTCCTAACTGTGTATTTGTTCAATATAACTGAAGTGTTTGCTTTTCTTTTAAGGGCTTTTCTTCAGATTTATTTTAACACCCACTCTGGCTCAAGTGCTCCTCATCCAGTGACTTACAGCATTAAAAGAAGGAAGGTTATGTAGCTAGGATCTGAGACAGGACTTGTCAGATTGGCATTAGTCTCCCCACAAACACAACATTTCAGAGTAACTTCAGACAAGAGGAAGGGTAGGTACTGAAATAATCCAGACGGCTCATTTTTAGATATTTACTTTGATTGACCAGCTCAGGTCTGTGGACAGAGGTGGGCATCTCAGAAGGGTGGGTCATGGCAGGAACCTCACTAAATCTCTGAACTGGTCTCAGCAGAACCCTCTCTCTCCATCTGTTGCAGAGAGAGCAGAAGGAGGGTAAGCTCAGACAGGTCTCTAAAGCTAGGAGGCTTGTATGTTCTTTACTTTCAGTCTGTATCTTTGATCCTCCTTTTAAAATGGTGAGAAGGCTTCCCCTTATTTGACTAGCCTACTTAGAGCATGGGTTTTTTGTAATGGGAATCAGGTTGTCCTACATGCATGTACAACATCCAGTTCAATCAGTCACATACAGCAGGTGCCTTGAACCACCACCATCAAACAACCAACGTGCAACATTACTATGGGGCTCTTTCCACTCCAACCACGAGGAGCTTTGCCCAAGTCCAGACTTTAGGATTTGGTCCTCTGTGTCTAGGTACAGATGTGCACACACTCGCGCACTCGTATGCATCTTGGTATAGAAAATGTTATATGGAATGTCTTATTGTAGGATGCAATACAAACAAGGGGGAAAGGAAGACAGAGTTAAGCATAGCATAATCACTAGTAAACATGACTGAGAATATTGACTGTTCTTCACATCTGCCAGGCACATTTATCACCTGTGATATAGGAGGGGAGATGACTGGGAGGTGGGGACATGCTGGTTAACCTCAGGCACTTGTCCAAGCACAACGAAAAATCTGAGGTATGCATGAGGGCTGAAATTCCATTATAGGGTTTAAATAATTAAACACTACATGTTTGGAAGCTCATTCCTTCCTATTACTTTTTAAATAATTAATCTGTATTTACATCTATTGAAGTTCATGGAGCTATACACATAACAAATTTGAGTCAACTTGCAGAAGAGAGATTTTTCCTGTCTGACAGCATTACAAATGTTTTTTTATTGTATACAGTAACTTCAGCTCTGAGGGATCAGTCAAAAACCAAATCCAAGCTAGATGCTGTACATCATACGCACATGTGTAAGGGGTTTTCTATCAAATTATTCACAAGTAATCAAAACACTAAGAGAAACTGTAAATCCCCAGAGGAAAAAAATGTGCTTCTAACAGAATAGCAAAAAGTGATTCAAGTTGGAAGAGAGTAAACCAAAAAACTGCATGTATTGTTCCTATTGAACATACTCATTATGTTCAAGCTAATGCTGTCAGTTCTGTGTAAGCTCTAGTACAGTTTGATTAAAACCCCCTACAAATTCCTGCGATTGAAAATACTAATCTCAAAAGCTAGAATAACAGATAAAACAGAATAACTTCTGGTTCAAGCTGAGCAAGCCGCTAAATACCCAGCAGGTTTCACCTAACTGGAACTACACGTGACGCACCGAAGTGAACAACCAACACTGTTCAAACCTTCAAAACAATAAAGCACTGAAATGAGCTCTTGAAACCCTAGCTCTGCCCTGGGAAATGAATTTGTAGCAATGGCATCAGGATTACATGTTTATTGTACATGTGATTTCCAGCTCAAGTTAGCTTCTATTTACAAGTAAGCAGATATACATGCATTCACTTAAGCAATTCTAGCTGGCATTCCTACAAATTCAGTCCAACTAAATTATTTCCTTTTCAAACAGCATTACTACTAATAGAAATGCTGCTGGACAAACAGTTCCTTCAATTATAATAAGTGGAGCAAAGCTGCCTTCAAACTGAGATCTCAGTTACACCTGCACAGTTATTCTGGAAGTTAATTAGATTGCACAGGGGTGAATATGGACTTAATGTGCTCTTCAGAGGCCTCATAATGGCAGAAGACATATTAGGGGGAGAAGAAAGAAACCAAGTTGACTTTCAAATCCCAGGCTGGCTTTGCAAACAAGGGAGCAAACCCATCCGTACCTGTAGGTGAAGCAGCCATGAGTTAGGGATCACAGAAAACCAGTGTCACCTTCCCGGGGAAAGGTTTGCTCAAAAAATTTCTTGCAACGTTCTTATTTTGTAGTTGTTATTGAAAAAAAAACAACCAACAAGGACACCTCAATCAAGGGCAGGCATTGGATCCAATAATGACAACTCTCCCGTTTGCTCCTTTGACCCATGCAGCTCTAATTCAGAGTCCCGAGGACAGAAGCCGCATGTTTCTGAATGGCTGAAGACAAACAGGGTTGCAGAAGAAGGGACCACGAGGTCAGGTTTCAGTGAAAGCCGGGCTTGCATGCCAGGCATGGAGATCAAGGACCGACTAACTCAAAGCACAGGAAGAATCAGAGCTTCAGATGTCAGCTGTTTCAAGGATTACAGACCCTCCTGTTTCTGGTGTCAAGGTAATAATCAGAGCAGTGGACGTGTGAGGCTCCTCGCAGTGATAGCTGAACGTGGCAGCCCTCGATTTGGATTCATTTTGTGGGATTTTGTTTCCTTTTCAGACAAAGACAACAATGCCAAGTATTCATATGTCAAGGCTGCTTTAAGGATCAAAACCCATCTTACCTAATAAAAAAACCAAGCAAGATTCAAAGCAGAAAATTATATGGGAGCTTCACATTCAGTAGGTGGAGAGGCAGATCCTGTGACTTTTTATCAGAGGTATTCATTTAGAGATTGGTGCTAATGACAGCTTCTTAGAAATTCCCCCCCTCCAGTATTCATGTTTTCACATAAATCCCAATTTTGGCATATTACTTTATTGTGGAGACATCTTCTGTGTACTGGCTGGCTTATGCAAATTAACCAAATGTCCTATAAATTAGTCTTGAAACGCCTGGGATAATGAGCTGCTTGCATAGTGAGTGGTGCACAGTATTCAAAGAAGGACTCTTTACAGGTTGGGAGAGCAGGAGAACATTACAAATGTGCCCAGGATTCCCAACAAGGTGGGATGCTCCACCAGCATTGTGCTCCTCATCCTGAAAGGCAACACTCACTGACAAGAATTGAAAAATAGAATGCTAGGAGATATCTAAAAATTAAAAACCTCTGTAATTGGCTGGTAAGCAGACAAGGTGCCCCTAGCTGCTGAAGCCCAAGCCTGCAGATCCTCTTAGCTGACTCGGCCAACAGACTTAACCTGGTTGCAAGCTGGATATTCTGCATAATTCTGCTGGATTTCCCTGCAGAAATTGGGTTTTCACTGAAGGCTTTTTGACATATGTTATGTATGTGAATGGTATTGTATTCAGTGCTTTTTTTGGAGATGTGCATCTGCCTACCAAAAATCATACTTCCCATGTGTTCCTCACCTGAGATGAAGAATGCCTCAAAACTACACTCCCTGCTGTATTTTAAAAACAAATGTTTTATACCAGTTGATGTCTTCTAGTGTAGTGTAGATTTAAGAGCAAGCTTTCCATACAAAGGGCTGGTTCTCTACTCCTGGCTCAGGCGGTGCTGTCTGGGGCGTGTGCAGTAAATGATAATAAATCAGATGACAAATCAAAAATATACCACTTGCTTTTGGTGTGTGCTTAATTGGCATTCCACCTCTAATAATTACATTCATATTGAATTTGTGTGTGGGCACCTTCATTTGCAACATCACAATAATTAAATGACATTAGCGTTCAGGAGCAGGTATGTGAGAGGGAAAGTGCTATTAGCATTACTTGGCAACAATGACAGCCTTAAGGATGCCTTTCCCTCGCATTCCTTCACTTCATTGTTGTCACAGAACTAAAGTGGGGAGGGTGAGGGAAAGAGGATGGACGAGAGGGATGAAAAACAGAGATGGGTTTCACAAACAGAGTGACTGCCTCGCTTCCCTCCATCCCTCTCCTGGTACTTCCAAGGCCCCACATTTTCTGCTAATGACCCAGTGGAGCAAGCCCTTAAAGGAAGCCATTTTATCTCTTTGTGCTGCAATAACCACCGAGCACCCCGCCTTGGAATCTTCTCCGTTGGCTATTCACAGACAGCATAGGAAGCTCTTCAAAGCACACAGGACTGCTATGCAAACAGTAATAAAGCTGACTCTCTGCTGCCAATGTGATTAGGATATGGCGAGCGGCGGGGCCAGCCCCTTGGAGCGTGAGCTTTTGCACTGACCACGGCTACTCGGATGCGGTGGTGCTTTATCCCAGCTGCCAATCCTGCAGACAAAAGGGATGAGGGAAAGGCAAAGCAAGCGGGAGGAATTCATCGCCACAATTCCACCTGGGCTTCAGAAGTGCAGCGATGCCCGTTTTCTGAATGGGGAGCAGAGACAAAGAGAGATAAAATGACTTGGACAGGGTCATGGGGAGTATCTGTAACAGAGCTGAGGAGTGAACGGACGCCTCATTAAGAACTGGTCTAATATGGACACCTCTTTAAGAACTGGTCTGATACCAGGCCTCGAGGCTATCTTCCTTGTAAGAAACTCAGGGCTTGCGTTCAGAGTCACAAACCACCCAGCGTGGTCATACTGAGAAATCAAGCTGTGAGCCACAGCAGGCAACTGACAAGTCTTGAGATGGTAAAAATCAGTTTTAGTAAAATCTGGACCTTACAACATGTAGGGAAGGGGACTTTCTACAGCTAACAGCTGTGAAGAGCCAAAGACTCCAGGGACTTTGAAAACAAGTGGGGGCATAAAAAGTAAGTTATGTGGTTTATCATGGATCTGGGGTAGAAGACAGCTAAACTGAGACAAAGGAACGATCGTAATGGAGGAAGAACATTCAGAAGGGGAAGAGAGGTCTGAGAAAAAAATTGCAAGGAGCAGAAAACCAAAAGCAAAGGCCAAAAAAAAATTTTAAATAGAAGAGCAGCAGATATACTTGAGTGAAAACGTCTCAGCTGGCGTGCCACAGGGATGATCCCTACCTCACCACAGCTCTCAATAAGCATGCACCAGCTTGTGTGACTTCTGGACAGTGGAGTATGTTTGTGCCAGGGACAGTCAGAGGAGGAGCAGCCTGAGGAGAGGGGCTCCCAGCGTGAGGGTATCAAGGCAGGGAGGGCACAGCCATCGTGGCCCCCCGGATGTGCTCCTCTTTTTCCCTGCTTGGCACCTAACGTTAGCAGTAGCTGTTTCAATCATGTTTTAAACCTTCTTGCCCTCCTTTTCAGAGCTCCAACATGTAGATTCAAATCCCTGGACATTCACAAGCAATTATTTTCTAATGATGCTAGAAGCAAAGCTTCCAGTCCTATAGCTTCAAAAAACCCTGCCCAGCCATGCTCGGCTGTTGACCTTTCCAAGACCTAAATATATATGAGATACCTAGATAAGATAATTGGGCAAGTACAATGCTGCTTTAAGCTGGCAGTCTTTTACCAGAGGTGACACAAGCCTGCTCCAAGCAGGAGAGAAACTGCAGGAACTCCATCCTTGCTGGTTTGCCCCCTGCGTTCAAAAGCTTCTCTGATGCTCGCGCCGCTCCTGATTTTGTGTGATTTTATTCATGTGCATCCCAGTGTTAGGTTTCACAGTGGATGCGCTTAGCTGTACAAACTGTGCCAAGTGAGCTTACCAGAATGGCAATGTTGTGCAGGAGACGGTACTTTTTGCAAGGGCAGCCCCAAATTCCTATTTTCCACTGTGGCACGAGAAGAGCCTATCATGCCGTACAAGATACGAATGTTTCGTGGCCTTGCAGATAAGCTAGATAGATAGACAGCTGATCCACCACCCTGACTCCACATCACCACCACGGTGAAGGGATAAGGAGCGAAGCTGATGGCTTCTGCACAACAAACAAACAAGCACAGAGACAGCGTTTGCTCATTTCAATCTGCAAAGCTGACTCGTTTAAATATGAATATGTTGCTTATAACCAAATTTTCGTGACAGCAGCCCCGTGGCATCTATCACTGTTTGCACTTTTGCTAAAAATAGCCCCATGGTCTCTGCATTTTTTGAGAGGCCATGTCTGCAGGTAGTTTTTGCTCCCTTGACCCCATCTCTACCATTTCCTCCAGGGTATATTGTGCTCAGGAAGACACTAAACATGCACGGTTGGCATGGCATCACAAACACCTGAAATCACTTCCCTGTCCTCACCAAAAGCCTGTGCCCTTTTCTCTCTCTTCTCCTCTCACTTGCTCTCTTTATCTATCATGCTTACAGGCAGGGACGCCAGGCACAGCTTCCAAATGCCCCCAACACCTTCACTGAAGAGTGAGGTTGTCTAAAAGGGAGAATATACTGTTAAGACTGTGGAATGGTTTCTCTCAGCCCAGACCATGGTACTCACTGCTTCTCCATTTACAGAAAAACGAGCGTTTTATTTCCCCCCCACACACACCCCGGCCCTGCCCCTTCAGCCTACAGCACATTACAGATACGCTTTTGAGAATAGAAGCCCTGGCTGGAGAAACTAATAGATCTTTTCCATGTCTAGTTTTTTTCACTGTATATTTTCACTGATTTTCACTGACTATATTTCCATATAGTCATATGAAACACTTCTCTCAAATTCAGGGTGACCTGCTCGGAGTCAGGCTCTTCCCAGAGCTCACTCGGGCACTGTGTTTACAGCTATGAAAAGGAGCAAATCCCACCCAGGAAACAAGCAGCAGTGAGAAAACACACCATGTGAAATCTAAACACTTCTGATTCCCTCTAAGAACCACAATCTGGGCACTCTCCAAACCTCTCTTATAAGGCAGAGCTACATGGAGTTCCTGAAGGATCAACAAGGTCCAGGCTATTTTGGATTTGCCCTCTTTGTGGTTTTCTAACCCTGAGAGCACTGGGAGGTCCCCATGGCTGCAGCAGCATGAATGAATGCAGGCATGGGTACCTGCATTCATTCGGACGGATTTTGGTGTGGGATCAGGATTTGCACACCAGGGATGTGGTACCTCCACGACTCTCCTGCTGTGGCAGTGCACCATGGTATCCATGTGCTGCCAACTCTGACATGCAAAAAGCAGCTTTGAAAAGAAAAGGCAGATTCCCCAGGCCACAACGGATTTGGCTAACTCAGCACTTGGGAACCCACAGACAGCCAGAACAGGCCATGAAATGCATCACATGCCCATCGGTCTGTGAAAATTCAAAAAGCTATTTCCACGTCCTCTCTCAATGTACCTGCACCAGTGTCAATCCTCAGTGTTTCACAGCAGAGCTATTTTCTCCACTGTGTTAATAAGATTTGCTGGGTTTTCTTTCTTACAGCACGGGTGGGAAACTGGGCCAAACTTGTCTACACGACGGCTCCTCCCAGCTCTCACACTGACTCAGCTGAGCTGGAGGCACACAACGGTGGGATTATAGTAAATTAGATGGTGGCAAGCACAGCCTGCTTTCCAAGTACACGAGCAGAGTACTGCAGCTCACCCAAGTAGGCTACTAGAGACCAGTCAGTCCCCACCTTCTGGCTGAGCACAGAGGGACAGCAGCTCAGGGACACCAAAGGGACACAACTCACCAGGGTGACATTGGAGAGAAAAGCTCTCTCCTCCACCACCTCTGTCCGTGGTGACTTAGGACAGCTGAGATTTCAGCGAGGTTCCCAAAGAAGGGTTTGGATAAACAACGTGGGCAAGTAGTTTCATCTGCAGGGGGTATGCCAGCAGCCTGGCCCTCTGGCTATTTCCCTTCACTGATGGCAGTGATCTTGAGCTAATCTGGTTTGAACTTTGGACAGCCTGCACCCAGCCAGGCCTTGGCCATGCCTTGCTATTGGGGAGACTTTCAGCCCTAGTTTGTGCCTGGAGAGAGAGAGAGAGAGAGACCTAAAGCTGGACTGCCAGACTGTGCAAGCACTTCAGCTGTAACCCCTCATTAAATGAACGTGGTGTGGTGACTTGGAAGGACAGCAGCAGAGGCTCTGTGGCCATACATTGAGCACACCCGCTGGGGAGAAAACACAGCCCCCTAAAATCGCTCAGGAAAGAAGAAATAGGATATGCATAAGGTAAGGCTGGACATGTTTTCCAGGTCCCACACAACCACTGTGCCCTTCAGGGTGTGCATGCACCTGGGGGGACACCGTCCCTCCCTGGGCACGTGCTGTGACAGGGGCACGGCGTGTGGTGGGTGGGTGCACCCCCAGGAGTCCCACCTGCCTGCTTCTCTCACAGTAATCACTGCTTCTACCTTGGAGAAGAGACCAGATCCTGAAGGGTCTGGCAGTTTACACGAGATAACGGTCTCAGAGATTTACTAATACAAAGTGAAAAATAACTGATAAGAGAAGCATTTCCCATTTCTCTCTACCGAGTCAATCACTTAGCTCTTTAATAGGTTTAGTTTCCAGCATCCTTCAGCAGCCCTTAGGGCCTGGTGCCGGGCCAGCTGTAACAGGATATACCAGCACCATGTCCTAGCGCTATCTGCCGGCATTGCATAAACCCCTGTTTGGGACAGATCCTCATCCGCTCGGAGACTCCTTTGCACTGCTCTGGCAGCAGAAAGGGGCCACGGCAGTCCACTACATGCACACCACCTTTTGAGACTTCATCCTCTGGCCAGAGCGAGGTAAAGACAATCCCTGGCTCAAGCCAGAATCTGGCCCTTTGCTTAATGCGTTTAACAAACGAAGCTGCTGTTTGAATCCCGAAGACAGAGAGAGGGTCAGCAACTGAGTGAGCACCGAGCGCTTCTTCCCTTGGCAGTCAGGAATCCACGTTGTTAGAAACTGGAAATGTATGGGGTGTGTTAGCTTCCTAACCACACCACAAAAAAAAAAAATCTCTCAAAACTTGACTGTTTCGCGTCTCGACTAAAGAGACATTAATTTCAGTGGCATGAGCAGTAATGCTCATTCAGGACTGGCCACAGGTGCTCAATTATTCCTCTGCCTGCCCAGAAGAAGCATGTTTGTTCCTCTTAATAAAAAGTATTAGTACAATGAAGAGTTTATTGCTCAATTAGGAAAGTGACACGCAAAGAGGTACAGTCTCTTGTGGAGAATATAGCCAGAAATGAATTTTTGCAGCTAGGAACGGATTTTTGCAGCTGAATGAAATACCTCCCTTCTCCCCACCACACACACAAAAACTACCAGCTTAAGAGCCAACTGGCAGGTATTTTAAGACCAATATTTAACTAGCCTGTACAACCAAATATAACCAAATATTGTGTTGTATATTAAAGCTCTAGACTACAATTGTGGTCCTTCCTCTGTTTAAAACATTTTTAATTGATCATTCAGGCACGGATTAAAAAAAAAAGAGCACAAAATTGAATTTTGGTCCCAAGCATAAACAAAGCTGTGCATTGAGCAGAATTTGGGGATACTGCACACGTGCACATTTTGATCACTTTGTGGGATCCACAGTCGCTGCTTTGCTTGCTTCAGTTCCTATGTGTCGCCTGGGCAGTCAATTTGTTTTTAAATACCTAAAAGTAAACCTCAGAACCTGTTTTCTCCTATTCCGTCAAATAATAATTCATAATAAATGAACTTATTCTGTGAATACCAAGGGTGCTACTGTTAGCTATTTGGAGTATAACACAACATTAAATAATACATTTTGCACTTCTAACATTTTAATCTCAATCTCAAATTGCATGGAAAGGCAATTAAACAACAGCATCCCCATTTCAAAGGTGGAGACCAGACATCTAAACACAAAGTTAGCAGATACCTAACTTCAAGCACACAAGCAGTCCCCCTGTTTGAACTGAATGACTCTACAAGTCATTTCTATATGCAGAAATATGCAGTTCAACTGATGACTGTAGCTAATGAGGTATTATATAGATAATGAACAGATAGAGGCACATCTAAAGGTGGTTTCATAGAATCACGGAGTCTTTTGGGTTGGAAGGGGCCTTAAAGATCATCTAGTTCCAGCCCCCTTGCCATGGGCAGGGACACCTCCCACTAGACCAGGCTGCTCAAAGCCCTGCCCAACCTGGCCTTGTACATCTCCAGGGATGGGGCATCCACAGCTTCTCTAGGCAACCTGTTCCAGTGTCTCACCACCTTCACAGTAAAGAATTTCTTCCTAATGTCTAATCTAAATCTCCCCTATTTCAAAACTGTTCCTCCTTGTCTATTACTACACTCCCTGTTAAAGAGTCCCTCTCCATCTTTCCTGCAGACTCCCTTTAAGTACTGCAAGGCTGCTAGAAGGTCTCCCCAGAGCCTTCTTTCCTCCAGGCTGTACAACCCCAACTCTCTCTGCCTGTCCTCACAGGAGAGGTTCTCCAGACTTCTTATCATATTTATGGCCCTCCTCTGAACTCACTCCAACAGGCCCATGCCCTTCTTATGTTGGGGGTTCCAGAGCTGGATGCAATACTCCAGATGGGGTCTCATGAGAGCAGAGTAGAGGAGGAGAATCACCTCCCTCAACCTGCTGGCCATGCTTTTGATGCAACCCAGGATGCAGTTGGATTTCTGAGCACACATCACCGGCTCATGTTGCGCTTCTCATCAACCAACACTCCCAGGTCCTTCTCCTCAGGGCTCCTCTCAATCCATTCTCTGCCCAGTCCTTATTTGTGCTTGGCATTGCCACGGCCCATGTGCAGGATCTTGCACTTGGCCTTGCTTAACCAATCCTAAATCGGCACTTAATTATTTTGAGTAAATCACACTTGAGAAGTTGTTGCCTTCCTCCATTAACCATCTATGGGACCTAAAGAGAGAAGTATCAAATACTGAGATGCTACAGCTAAGCATGTGAACTGAACTGTGTTCTAAACCAAAGGGTGCTGTGGAACTGGTAAGAAATGTGGCACAGGTGAAAACCAGAGTGAAATGTGGACCCAGATGAAGCTCAGACTGAAACAACCATTGTCTCACTGTGGGTGCAACTGAGAGCAATGTTCGACCACCTGAATCCTACAACAGTGTTTTTCTGAGGGATATCAAGCACAAGGAGACATGCACAGTCCTTAAAAATGGAAGTAATTTCCAGCATGATGAATGTTTCACTGAAGTCGTTAATGCTGCAAGGCTTACAGCATGGAATAATTCAGATTACTATAAGCAAAATGGACCCTGCTTGCAAAGAACAGCTGTGCTCAAGGTATTGCTGCATGTTGATCTACATGTACACCCACCTGAAAGACCCCAGTCTGCAAACGAGAGCATGAACAAGAAAACTTTGTGCAGGGAAACAGACACTTCTTCCCAGAGAGAGACAACAGCACATCGAAATCACACTGTGTGAGACAACATTTATAAAAATGTTGACAGATATCATCCCCCATTTGACTTATGGAGCCATCAAAAGCTCACTTCCACAGAGCATTTTTGGACCCTTTAGTTGACTAAATCACCAATTTAGAATCTGTCAGACTTCATTATGCAGATTAAGAGTCTCTCCTTGGTTTCATTTGTTATGCATTAATAAGAGAGCATCAGTGACTGTATCCTCTCACACAACCAAAGCCTTCCTGCCATTACATAGTAAATTTTGTTCTTTCTAGCCTTCGGAAAAAACCTCAACACAACAGCAACACGGCTTAGTTGCTATGCAAAGACTTAGAGCCACTGCATAGGGATCAGTTCCAGAGTTTGGTCTGATTAGAACCAAGCTAGACAAATTATGCCGGGGTGTGATCAGAGGATGTTTTCCTGCTTGCCTGTTTCTCTTGTCTTCCGGAGAAGAGTGCGCTCAGCCCAGACCGGCCCCAGGATCCCCCCCAATCCTGTACCATCCCAATGGGCATTTACTGCCTTCCAACTCCATGCCTGGTGCAGTTAAAATACTCAGTACCAACAGGCAGATTTATTATGAATGCTGGTAAGGATCTTTTTTCTCTCTCATTGACTAGATGTGACTCAAAAAGTTAATGGTAATTGCTCTCATCTTCATTTAGCAATGAGAGAGAGAGAGAAATGGGAGCAATTTGCAGATCTGAGAACAGGTCATTACAGGTGTGTTATATTAGTGTATTCATGAGCCCCCTGGGACAGCCATGCTGCGATATCCAATAACTTTCTTAATGTGTAATTACACACCATTGGACTATAATTGATTAATTGAAAAGAGAATGTAGGCAGATGCTAGGCCAAGGCTACTGCTGCTCATTAAATGAATATGTCCTTGCTTCTTTTTAATAAGTTAAGTGAACCACTCAAAAGCAATTAAGTGAGAACTGAAATTCATTAAATTTTAAGTAATTATTGGTATTAACTTCTATAATAAAATGCAGGATTTATATTTTGGGGTTTTTTTTCCCATCCCGAAAGCAATATAATACGCATCACTGCTGAGATGTAAAAATCTCAGCAGACAGCAGTGAGAGACCCACTCCTTGCACAGAAGATTTTCTTCAGTGTGCCTTCAGATAATACATGACGCTAAACTGCCTCCTCGGGATGTCACTCCTGGAAGTTCTGCACAGCCCTAGGGATTCCCAAAGAGAGAGGGCCACACACTCAGTATCCCAGAACACCCCCAAGTCTCCCTGGAGTCCAGCTGAATGATGGCCAGGCTCTTTGCAACCCTCCTTCCCACAGGCTGGATCTTAACTCTGAGAAATAAAGAGACTGCAGGTTCCTGATTTTCAAAATCCTACTCTCTTACTGCTGCATGTTGGCTCTTTAAGGGGTCAAAGCCTTCAAACTCTTTTCTTTTTTAATGAGGAGGACAACGCATGCAGCAAGATGAGGAATAAGCCAATTGTACCACTAATAGAAAGTCACTCTGGTCTCCGTAGGCATCTTTTCAGAACTGACAAACCCCCTTCTCATTAACACCCTGCGGGAGTGAGAGGCAGGGCCAGAGGTGCCAAAGGACCCGGAGCACCAGGGGACTAAAGCCAGTTTTATGCCCTGACCCTGTGTTGCAGGTACAGCCGTGGCGAGATGGGGTGCGAGGCATGGTTCCTCCCAGGGAGCTGCCGGGACACCCCACGGGCCCTACTGAGTCATCTGCATCTCCTGCACAGACCCCAGGAAGAAAATATTTATAGCTCTGGGTGATGACTTTGGAAATTTTATTTCCAATTTATGTGGAAGGAAATCCAATGAATTTTATTTCGCCACACTTCACTTCCTTTGGAACAAGGCATATCTTTATTCCTTAACGTTCTATAAAAACTGTCTGAATTTTATTTAAATTGGTTATGAATGCCAGTTTCATGAAGCAAAACCACGATTCACAACTGGTTTTCTTTCCAAGGGACACAAACTTGCTTTTTTTTCCCCCAGTTTTATAGGGATTTGGGTGGGAGGAAGACTGACAATATTTTTCAGGCTTTTTTACTTTAAAATTTATTGAAATGGTTATTAAGAAGTAGCCTGCTAAAAATGCATTTTCAGCCAACAGTTTCTTAACTTTTTACTAGTTTAAATTCCTGGTCAATAAATAGATATTTTTTTTTTAAATCATTTTTGAAAAAGCAATTTTTCAACAAGAACATGTTTAATATGAAAATTATAACTTCAGTAAACACATCAAATGAGGAAAGAAAAGAGTAAAAATAGAGTAATACAACACAGTATTGCACTGAGGAGAAATTAAGATTGGAGAAATTATTCAGAGGTCACTAGTAATTGCACATTTATTAATACAAATTTTAATGCTTCTTCTGGGAAGGAAGATGACAGAATTGGAGCTGTAATGGGATTTTAATTATTTTCCTTTTTAACACATGCATTTTGCTTCTTTGTTCATATAACAGAGAAGCCAAAATAATAATAATAATGGTGATATTAAAAATTAGCAAACATGCCTCCTTCTGAGGAAAGGCAGGCTTGTGCTCACAAAGTGTCAAGTGTCACATCCTAAAAGCATGTGCCTGTATTGGTATGAAGGAAAATGCTAAACTAGAGACACTGGGGTGAAGTTGCTTGCTATTTCTAGTGTTCCCAAGGCGAGTGCTGCAGGAAAGGGGATATGACTTGCTCTTGACTCTGGGAAGCCAAACACCCACTGGCAGGAGCCATGGTCTTTCCCAAATATGCCACCTGCCCCTCTCCCTGTCACACCTTTTATTCCATCCCTTCAGGGATGCTATCCCCAAGAATAAAAGGAGTGAGGTTTGGGTCTTGTTTCCAGTACAGCTTCTATCTCAGACTTGCTATGACAGAGTTGTATTTTCTATAAGTTCCTACAGCTGGTCTCTGACTGCAGCCTTCAGCTTAAACATTATTAATAAAGATCACGTTTTCTACACTTCAAATTAGCTGTTAGCTGGCCTACAGCAATTTTTGGTCAGAGAGGGGGAAGATGTCTCAAAGCAGTCATTTGACCTTTCTTGTCTGCAGAAAGAGCCCACTTAAACAGGAGAGATCCTATTGATTTTACTGAGTTTGGGATCAGAGGAGGTGGAGTCCTAAATATGTCATGAGTCAAGGAAAAAAAAATATATATCTTAGGAGGATGGTGGTGCAGAAAGGGGAAAGGGGAACAGAAGGCCTGAAAGACCAAGGAGATCTCTCAAGACCCCCAAGAAGGTCTGCTGCAGCCCCAGGAATGGGACCCAAACTTCCCAAGTCCAGCCCATCCTGCCGCAATGTGAGCAACAGCCTTTGTTTCCATTACAGGGTAGAAAATCAGACAATTAAAAAGCAGGGCAAGAAAGACCTGGCAGGACAGTGGACACATTTGTTCTAAACCAGTAAATAGATCCGTGTAGACAGGCATAGAGCCCATCGCAGGGCGGCTGGCAGGCTGCAGCTCTGTATTTGGTCCTGCATTATCCAGGCGAGATGCCTATCAGGGTGCAGGCGGGCAGCGGGCAGGGAGGGTCAGCCAGAGCCAGGTTTTGGGGTTCCCCTCTCTCCCCAGGGCTGCAAATCTGCCCGTTGGGCTGAATGCTGCCTTTTTGTCAGTGCATTCACCCAGTGCCTGAGGACCTCAGCAGCCTTCAGGAGCATGCCTAAGGTGAACACTATGCAGCCCTCCACTCAGCCTGGCAGCAATTAAGGACCAAAAAAAACCTTTACATTAATTTTGCCTGGTTTGTTGCCCTTGCTGGAAAAGAAACAGAATGCCAGGTTTCTTTGGTGTGGTTCTGGGGAGGTTCTTTTTAAAATATTCGGCTATAACTCACGAACAATTTAGTTTCTGAAAATGAAACATTGCAGCCTATGATATGACCTCAGCCTCACTGTTATTTCAGTCACAAGAAAGGTTGAATTTCGTGAAGCCAAGATTTAAGAAAATGAGTATCAATTCACTGCTACAATTGCTTTTCTCAATACTTCTGTTCCAGAGCCACAACTGCCATTTTGACAGCTCTCTGTGCCTGGTCCAAAGTCCCCGAAACCAGCAGTGGCCTTTATGGGTTTTGCACGGCCATTTGCTCAAATCACTGCATACACCATGGGGCAGCTGATGGAGCAGGACCAGTTGCTGTCAGACTGCACCAGCAAACTGAGCGAGAAACTGATGAAATCCATTGGTAAACCACCAAAAAGTAGCACCAGGGATGAGACGCAGAAAACATCGAGTGATGTTTAAAGAGTGGAGGTTTTAACTCTCAGCAGGTTTGGTACCAGAAGCTCTATACCCTGGAGCTCCACAGCGTGTCACAGGTCTCACCTCCCTCTCCCCCTCCACCTCTCCAGGGAGACAAAATCACTTTCTGACCTCAAGGTTGGTACCTTAAAGGCTAGATGTGACCCTGGATCCCTCGGAGCTGCTGGGCAGTGGTACTGCTCCAGCTTTCTGGCCAAAAGCTCTGCACCTCCCAAAGCCTGGGCCAGGATGAAGGAAGTGCTCTTCCTCTTTCCCTGTTGGCTTGCACCTAACAGGTGAAGGAAGAGCCAGGGAGAGCTACAGGGAGAACAGCCTTTGCTTTCTCTCTCCTCTCTGCTAAGAATAAGGAGGCAGCATAGAAGATTACAAGGGAAGAGAGGGAATGAGCAAAACTACCTCCCCCTAATTCAGGGCTCATTTGAAGGTCCATTATAAATGGACTGAGAAGTACTTTCTTTTAATCCTGAAGCACTATCAGGGAGTGGTTTTGCTTGATGCTGGGACACAGGAAACAGACCAGGTACCTTTAAAAAAAGAATTCAAACCTCACTTTCTGAAACCAAAACCCTGACGGACTCCAAAGGACACCGATACGTGTATTTACATTTAGGTTGACTATGACTACGAAACTTACTGGCCTCATTTGATCACAAATATATTCTCACTTCTTTTTAAAATCAGCTTGGAGGTATGAAATGTTTCCCATATTCCAGTACTGTAACACTGAGGTTAACCTGCCTGCATCCTTGCCACCCTGGCCAGATGCCCCACATGTGCCATGACTCCTGACCCTGCCTCTAGTGCTGGAACTTCAAGAGCAGCATCAGCTGTAGCTTTGGTTCCTCTCAGCTTTGCCATAGCCTCCCCAAAGGCCTTCTGTTTGTGGGAGAACATTTTGTATTTCATGTTTGAGTTTGTTTTCAGAGCATTCTCTGTCTCTTTTTGTTAGTGACTAAAGATAACAGGCTGCAGGTGAGTCTGCATTAAATCCAGTAACAAGCATGGGGTTTTTTGTGTCTTTTACATAACAGCTTTCAAACACCAGGACACTACCTTATAATTCATCACATACTGGACTCAAAAATTTATTCTCCCAGAGCGGAACTACTAGTAGCAAACCTTCTGATTTCAAAGAGGAAAAGACCATGATTTTACTGCAGGAAAACTGTGGATCATAGCTGGGTGTGGGACTGGAAATTAACTATTTTTTTTTCAGGGTGTTTATATTTTATTTGGTTATTTATTTGCTTTACATATAATCCCATGGTGGTGGGTGGTACTCAGATCATCTTCATAAACAAATGATCTGGAAAGCAACCTGGTGTTTAATTTCCTTAACCCATCAAACCCTCCTTTGCTCCTACAGCAGTGTGCCAATCTGAAACCTTGACTCAGTATTCTGGGGATTTGGGGGCGGAGAAGGATGAACTGTTGGTTTTTCTTTCCCACTTTTGTTAAAAGGCATCCAAGCACAGCTCTTCCTACCCTGACTAACCTGGGTAGGTGCCAGATGGATTTTTCCTTTCTCTAGGCAATGGCTTAGGAATTTCGGCTGGCTAGAGCTGGGCTGTGGGCTTTTCACTGGCCTTTTCACTCCAGCCTACCCTTTCTCTGCAGTTAATCCCATCTCTCTCCCCATATCCACTATTAGCTGGACTGTACTGCTCCTTAACAATTGGCTTCCAGAGGACTAAATTCTGCCTTTTCCTTCTGGAAACAAAGAAAAGAAAAGCTTCCAGCCACTCGTGGAATAAGAAATTAAAATCCTGAGGCAGTGCCTATGGGAGAAGGCTGTACGGCTGGCCAAGATGGCATGCTAGCTTGGCTTTTTAAAAATAGCTTTGTTTTATGTAGTTCCCAGTATTTATCATGGGTAGCTAAACTTAAAAAACCACAATTCTCAAAAATACTGAAAAGTTCACAAAAAAAAATATGTCATATCCTCATTGACTAGAGCATCTTAACTGCTTTATTTTCTGTGCTCTACAATAAATGTGCATGACACAACATATCTGGATTTAGCACAGGAAAGGAATACCCTAATCTAATCCCGTAACTGCACAACAGCTTTCTATACCAACCCAAATCTTTAATTATCACTGCTTTTCCTAATGTGCCAAACTACCCTAAGCACTTCAGGGGGTTCTTTTTCCTAAATTATACCTCTTTCTTCCTCCTATTTCCTATCAAGCGCTCTCAAAAAAAGCCCCGAATAGCTGAGTTGTACCTCACTACCCAAATTATCTCCTCTTCTGAGGAGTAAGCAATGAAGAAAGCATACAATTTGTAATATTCTACGACACTATACTTCCAAGTCCCTCCAAGTACTGAGGAGTTAAAGCTTGTCATGCGTGCTGGTGACCTGGGATGTTAAGATTCAGCCGGTGTAGCGTGGCTCTTGTGGGAGAGCCCTGGCACGCAGACCCAGCCCCTGGATCCCTCCTGCCTGCCAGCACCCTCCCAGAATGAGCATTTCCCAAACAGAGGAGCCCGTGCTTGCTGGAAAAAACCTTGCTGGAAAATGGCAGCTGGACCCTAAAGCACTTTTGAGCTGAAGCCTCCAGTTTCACCTGACAGGCTATTACAGCACTCACTCTCCACCACGCTGAGAAAACTCCAAGGATTTCTCGATTCTCTAAAGCATAAACAAGTTTAAGTTTCTCTTCCATTTAAAAAATCTCAGCTTTTTGCTCAGCCAGCATCTGACTTGCACTGTTAGACTCTGTGTGAGTTTTTACCATTGGGAAAAAATACATTTCTTTAGAGAGAGCAGCTCTCCCCACTCCTTTCTTTCCAATTTTTTCCCCTCACTCAAGGAGACAATTCCTCACACAAAGGTAGGAATACTGACTAGCCTTCAGGAGAAAGATGCTGTCCTAATGGCCAGTTTCTGTGAAATTCACTTGACTCCCGAGCACATTTTAATACAGCATTATTTCCCAAAAAGTAAAAATACAGAAGGAAAACCACTAGCTCGGTGAAACACATAGCATCTTTGACAAATAACACTAATTTCTCCACCACCAAAGCCTAGGCTCAACATCATATTTTCACTGAAAGTTCCTAAAATATATCTTTAAAGATAGCAGAGGTACACATTCATTATTCATCTACGTTGTTTTTTTTTCACATGCAAATAGAGTAAAGATTACATCCCTGCCAATTTTGCTTCCAATAGCATAGGAAAAATAAAACTATAACAAATTGCTTTTATTACTTCCTTAAACAAGAACTGAAACTTGTCCAAAAAAGCACATGAAAGACTAACTTGGATAACTTGAGCTTTTGCCAGGCACAGGAGTAATATAATAAAGCAAAAACCTAAATGCATACCAATAGAGGAATAATTAACTGGGCATTAAATGAATGCTTGGTTTTAATAGCACTGAGGGGGTTAATTGGTTCATTGATTGCTTGCACTAAAAATAAAGCAGATTTTAAATTTGACTTATTTTATATCACATTGTCTCACAACTCTAGTCCTAAACTCCTACAGCACCAAGAAGCCTTGTTGACTTCAGGGGCATCTTGGTTCACTGTGATGGTTCATCAGGCCTGATTTGACCCGTGGCACAGTAATCAATCATGGCCTTGAAAAACAGTTTCACTTATTTGGTCAAGAATTGTGACTGCACCAGGGAATCACTTTTTATGCTTGTCCAATTTCATCCCTATAGGACATAAGCTGCTGCCCCTGAAACCAACAGGAACTTTGCAAGGGGTTGGGGGAAAAACAAGATCAGGTCTTAGGGGTCAAGTTGCTTTTGCCTTTGGCTGGGGAGAATTATACTGGGAACAAACTGACCCTTCCGAGTGACACCTGTGGCTCTAAAAAGCATTGTCACTACCTAACCAGGGGTTGGCTCAGCACAGGAGTCACCTGGGGGTAGGAGAGCCTGTGGGCCCACTAGTGCAGGTATGACCAAGATGTTCTGTGCTGTGGCTAGTATTGGGAACGGGGACTGACCACCACCCCCGGGCTGCTGCCTTCCAGTCTGGGCTTCTCTGAACAACTGCCTGAATCTGGGTCCAGCTTCAGCACTGGGTTACGTCAGCTCATCTGCTCAACTTGGCTGGATGTTACACCTGGGACACCAAAGTCAGCATTTGGCCCTGCCTCCTCTACAGGGCCAGGGGAGGGGGTTTTCATGCAGAGGAAATGGAGCTTGCTCCTCCATCGACACCCACCTCTTCTGTAGTTAGAATGAGAAAAAATGTGTTGCTTTTTCAAAATATAACCCCGTGTTCTGACTCTCCACAAATATTTCCATTTAACCAAACAGTACATTTTACTTAAGTACGGCCGAGAAGAAAGGCGAGTGTGAGGGAGAGATCTACCAATTCATCTGAAACTCCCTTTTGGAAAGCCATGCGTGAATGTCTCTTAAATGTATTACAATTCATTCTCTGTTTACTTTAGGCAAACAGAAAAACTCATCGTGGAGCACTCATTTTCGCAAGCTAATCAAGAACATTAGGTCCCAACAGATTCATTTAATAGAAATATAATAGGCATTCCTGCTTGCTTTTAATCTTGCCTAGCTGCAAATGCTAAAATGAACAGTGAATTAACCCTGCCTTGGAACAGAGATCCTTTCACAGCTGACATCATCTCTCTTACGGCTTGTAAACACTCCAGGCTCCCTGTATGTGCTTTCCTGGCTTTCCCTCTTTCCCGGCAGCAGAGGAGAGGAGAGGAGTGGAGAGGAAAGGATGCTCCCACCTGCATGCAGCTAGGAAGGGGAGGAACAGGCAAGCTCTAAAGGGAGTCTTGGTGTGTGTCAGCAGAGCAAAACCCGCCGCCACCTCCCGAAAACAAGGCAGAGCTAAAAGGTGAATGGGATAATGAGTTCTGGGGGGCCTCGGAGAGGGTGGGGGGACTTTTCGTGCATCACCAGCCACTCCCTGCATGGCTCTCCCTGATTTACCGTGCAAGACAAGGTAGTACGACAAGGCCATTCACGTGCTGTCATCAAATATAAGAGATTTTTCAAGCAATTTGAGATCTTAAATTGTTCATGGATAGCAGAACTAGCATTAGAACACTAAACAGGAAAAAAAAAAAAACCTATCATATTTCATAATGTATGTCATAATGAACAAAAGCCTTTCAAGAAAAAAAAAAAAAAAACGGTTTTCACTGTGCTAAAGTAACAATCTAGACTTGTTGTAAGTATGTTATTCTTACAAGTAGTTCGCAGTTATTCTTGAAGGCAAGTCTTGGAGTTTCCTTAGCATAGTGCTGCTGGGGAAAATTTTCAGCATGTCCATCTTCATCTCTAGCCTGAAGGGAAATATAATGGCCTATTTAGGGACTTACAAATAATGGAAGGAAAAAAAAAATAGCTAAAAGCATAACAGCTCAGATCATTAAAACAGACGGGAATCCCAAAATACAACATTATTAAAAAGCTTCTTTAAATGCTTAGTACACCTTTTAGATATGAGAACTTGGGATGCTGTTTTCTTACATAGCTTAGGTTGAACATGCAAATTCATTGTGGTGTAATAATTAGAACAACAATAGACAAACTCCAAACAAAATATTTGAGCTGGAAACTGTGAGTAACTCAGGGTTTCAATTTACTCCATTGCATTTTTCAGGATTACATTACACACGTACTTGTTTAAACTTTTTTACATGATTAAGCAATCCCTAGATAATGTACTTGTATTTTAAGGTTAACAGCAAGGCCAAAATAAATAAGTAAGTTTTCATACTCATAATTTACATATAATACTATTATAGATAAATGGATTCCCCCTCCATGTTTAAGTGAAGCTTTGAAAGGAGCAATCATCTAGCAAGAACAATGATCCTTCAGTCAAATGCGGTCAAAATATTTAATGACAAAGATGCATTAAAAGTTACCGGTTATTTGGAACTGCACTGTTAATTAAGAAAGCTGAAGTTTAAATGGAGACATTACCAGAGCCCATTAGCAATCCTGCTTGCATATAGTATTTTTCCCTTCTCACCTACAGCGTTTTCTGCTTTGGAGTTAAAGCAAAAGGGAGAAGCAGGTGAAAGGAGGAGTGTCAGCAATACACTCATTACACTGTTCATTTGGGTGACACTTGCACTCCGTTCCGCTCCGTCTCATCTGATCCCTGACTGTTCGCTCTCTCCCTCTCGCAGCCTCCCGAAATTCACAGCTGAGCTGTCTCCCTCACATATGGCTTGCATATAATTATGCACATTCCATTTTACACTGCATTAAAATGATGAGCTCCTGGCTCCCTGCCAACCTATTTAAATCAGCCCCTTGCCCGAAGAAGCCAGGAAGAGGAGGAGGGCAGAAAAGGGGAGGGGGGTGTGTGGATGGGGGTGTGTGACCAGAATGGGGGAGAGGGGAGCAGCAGGAGGCGGTGGGGCGAGGAGCAGGTAGTCCTGCTCCCCATCCCTTCAGCTGCCCCACGTCCCCCTTCTCCAGGGGCAGAGGGGTCCAGGGATGCCCAAGTGCAGAGCACTCGCATCTTCCGCTGCCACACTGTCCCCGCCTTGTGCTGCCTGAACTGCCTGTCGTCATGTCACACTCCCCGCGCCCAGGCTTTTTCAGCGTTGCCATTTATGAAAGATATTTGCACTTTGTAGGCTCAACGGCTTGTTTGCCTTCAAATAGGCTTCTGCCTCTCCCCAGGGAGAGATGGGGTGGGAAAGGGGAGCTGTGGGGTAACAGCAATGGGGATTTTTAGGAAAACATGGATGGGTTGCACCTCGTCGGAAGCCCGTTGACTCCAGTGGGCTTTGACTTGGACCTCTGCTTGTCAGCCATGGGGCGTGAACAAACCCTGCCCAACAGAAAATATCATTTTTAAAAGTGCAAAGCTTGTCTAAAAGTATGCTTCAAGTAGCGTCTGCAATTGATGATTATTACAAGAAGTGGGAAGTGGGAAACAAGTTTATTCTCTACGTTTCCCAACAGCTTATAGGATTTTTCTTTCATTGCCCTCAATAGCTGGAAAATGTTTAAAATTTTTCCTTAAAACCACAAGGAACAGGCAGAGCATTCCTGAGCACCTGAAATCACTTTTATACTGACAAGGGTTTAAATGTATTCTTCTAATTACTAGTTTGAAACTGAAACCTCTCCCACACAATAAATCTGCCTCCCGTGCTGCGTGGAGTACAAAGTTCAAATTTGACTGTGTTTTGTAAAAAAACCCTCCCCGGCTCTCATTTTGAAAACAAACTTTGTCCTTTCCTCTCCTCCATGAAGGAATATGGTCAACTCGACGAAGCTCTTCCAGGTCATCTAGAAGACAACCGGGGGGGGCGAATGCCTTAAAAATGCCTTGCACAAATAGAAATGGACCTGTCAGCTCGGGACCACAGGTGCCAATGGGATGCTCCGTGACAGGGAGCGGGTGAGATATTGCATGGGGCACAATTAGGAGTTAGGTAGGGCTCTGCATGCTACCCAGACCCCTGAAATCATATCTTGGCACTATTCTAGACATTGTGCACGTGACGGCTGGCACATTGTAACCTGCCGGTGACCCTTTGGAACATTATCTTGGTGCCCGCACACACCTTGTAAAATAAAATGGGTATCGGGGTGTTTGTAGAGCATGTGTCAAAATATAGGGACAAACCGACCTGGACCCACTTACCAAAACTGCCAGTTACACAAAGGTTATTCAGCCCTGCTGATGGCAACATGCTACCCCTCCTGCTGATCCGAACCTTATTTTCTTTAACTCTGGATGCCACTATAATTTCCTAGTTTTAAAGCCAGTTTACATATTGCTATAATTTACTCAGGCAGCAAAAGTAGACCTAGTTTAGCTAGCTGGTTTTCATTGTAAAAAATACCTATTCTCAGCAGTCAGGGCTAATTCTCCAGTTGCTTTACATGAATTCATTACTTCCATCTTCCAGTTGTACATAATTTTCAGCACCGTTCTAAGAGTGTTAAAGAAATGGTTCAGAGTTTATCTTGCCGTGGTCATTTTGTGATATGCCTGTATCTACACTGACTCACTCTCAGTCGCTGCTGCAGACCAGTAAGGGACCTGCCTCAGCTCCCCAGCATCCTGACCTCACTCACAGCTTCTCCGTCAGGCCTGGCTGCCATAGGATGTATTTTGCCTGCTATTGTTCAAAAGAAAGCAACTGGAAAAAAAACCCAAGCCAAACCTGCGATCTCTCTGATTTTCTAAAATGTGTTTAAACTGCTAAAATAATTATGGAAATGCTCTCATTAAAAATAAAATAATATATATATATGTCCAAAATGCTAGATGTGGTTGATTGCATATATACAATATTTGGTACAACCTCTCTCAACAGCACATTTTGTTCCAGGACAAAAAAGGCTTCAGCTCCTGTTCTGAGGCCTGGGACCCCCGGAGAGCGCTGCTGGTTTTATCAGCACAAAACTGCTGCAACTTCACTGTGGCAGAGCGTCTCCTGGGACTGACTGAGTCTCCGAATTCAATAGCCTGCACTGGCAGGCAGCCGCCTTCCCGTCAGCTGCACAGGATCCGAGAGGGAAGCCTGCCCATCGCCGGCCCGTGGGATGCCAGGATGGACACTCCACAAAACCGGTGGCACTCGCACCTCCCCGGCTGGTCCTGGCAGAAGAGGAGCAGGGCTGGCAAGGAAGGTCTAGCCAGGAAACTGCTAGACCTGCTAGTCGATTTGGTGGAGCTGCCTTGGCTGTAAAGTCAGCCTGATGTCGGGCTGCGCAGGAAATTGTGGCCTTTAATTGCGGGTTAGATATAAGGAAACTCTTCTTAATGATGGGCATGGCAAAGCACTGGAGCAGATTGCCTAAGGAGACTGTCAAACCCCATCGCTGGAGTTTCTTAAGAACAGATTAGGCAAACATCTGCCAGGAACGACATGCAGACAGTAGCTCCTGACACGGGGAAGCTGGATGGATGAGAACATCTCCTTTTTTCCCAGGTCCTTTTCCTCTCTGATTTCTACCACTGAGCTTTGAAGGAAAATGGCAGGAGGGTAAGGGGAAAAAAAATAATTTAAAAAAGAATAGAAAATAGGATCTGAAAGGACCTCTCTGAAAACAGCACAGCATTTGATGTTCAAAGATATGTGTACTCATTAGTAAGTGCACGATGACAACCATCTTTGGCTACACAAACTGTGCTGTTCATTCATAAGCCAGCCAGCCTATATTTGTGAAAGATGCCAATAGTTTGGAAACAGACTATATATTAAGTCAAAATTCCTTTTTTTAACATGACAGAGGAAGAACAATCTACAGCAGAATTTCCTCCTCTCTGAAGTGCCTGGATATTTGTTTTTCCTTATTCTCACAGAAAAATTATCTTGATCCAGACATGATTTCTTAGCTTTGGTGTAAGTCTTTTTATGCAGCCTTAGCCTTGGGAGAGGAAATCTGTGCTTACATTCTAATATTAAGGGCAGGATCATATGATAGTATAAGTCACAAGGTAGGTTGAATAGAATAATTTATTAAGATGGTACTTGTTAATGCAAAGCTTCCACTAAAATGGGACAATGCATTTGCAATGAAATCCTACTGCTCGGTCCACAAAAGTTTAATGCCACTTAACTGAAAGCACCTAACATCTATTTTCTAAGAGCAACTGCCACTTGAGTAATGCAGAGTGACAGAATATTAGCCTGCTTACTCAGGATAAAATTGCCACCTAATTTCCATAAATGTCCTTTAAAACAGATGAAACACGGGACTGTTACCCTGAGACACATTAAACGCAGGCATTAGTTGAATGACCAAAAAAAAAAGGCTGTGAGAAGTTGAACAGCGTTGCTATAGAAGCACAGATAAGTGCGTCGAGGCTCCCGTCCCGTGGTGATGAACAGAGGAAGTTCACATCACCCTTAATACTATTGTCTCCGGAGGCTGGCCACAGATGGGAACTGAAAGCCGTGTTTCCGTTTCCACCACAAAGGTTATCTCTCCCTTCACTCAAACTCGAAGGAAATCCTTGGGGAGACCCTAATCCTTGAAATTCTAGTTCCTGTGCATTTCTGTTGTCCCAAATAATCAATTATCATGCTCTCTACATTCACTGCACCAGCAATGGTAAAAATAGTACTAAACTTCCATCTTCCCAGAACTATGAATGTACTTGGTGTGGGCTGGGGCAGCGGGGGAGCTTGACATAAGGGTGGCGGGACATGGCTCTGTGCTGGAAGTGGAACAGGGCCCAGGACAACGGTCCAGAGAGGACCTCCCTGGTTCAGCAACCCTGCAGTTATAGGATTGAGTGAGCCCTGGGCTTGTCTTCCCTCAGGGAAAGCCCCAACTAATGTTTGACAAGAGGTTGGCTCTTCTCGAGGATTTCAGGATTTTCCTGACTTGCGGCATGATGGAATAAGTGGTATTTATTAGCTTGTTGCCTCTCTCAGCTGCACTCTATTCACTAATCTCTACAGCTGTAATATTTTGCCACTCCAAGCCTCTAAAATCTTCTCAAGCTTTTCAAAAAAGTCCCAGGTATTTTGAAACATATCAAAATAATGTTTCATAAAATCTCCTCAAATTCAGATTAGTGAAAATAAAGGATCTAAAACCACACTGGTTGTTTTTCACATTGTTATCATTTACATCCTACTAAAATCAAGGTTGTCCCTTTTGCCTGACCTCCTGTGGCCACACCAGATTAGAGGTGATCACCCTACCCAATGTCTCCCAGCATGAGGTCTCTCTGCCAGCAGTGGCTCTCTGCACACTTGGTGGTGGTCTATAGAGAGCCTACAGGTCACGTGCTACTAGGTCCCCTTGTTTCCAGCTGCTAAAATGCATTTAAAGACAGCTAAAAATACATTAAATACTTTCCTAATGTTATTTTTCCATGTAAGCAACTGCTATAGTCACCACAGGAATGTTATTTGATCGCCAAGGGGAGGGGAAGTGGTCCACGAGACAATCTGTCTACTGGAGGTGATCTACGAAGTTAAAACGAAATTGGGCCTATGCCCTCTTATAGCTTCTTTATTAAGTATGCAGAGGAAAACCAGAAGGGTTTTTGCTGACTTCTTTTGCTGCTCTCTCTCCTATCTCCCCACACATGCCACCCCAAGACACACATGAACATGTGAACAAACACACATACGTGCATCTCTGCCCATTATTTAAAATAGGAATTGAGATCTTGCCTACTCTGGAAGAAGTCACCAGTGGATAGAAAACAGTGGAACAACATCAACACGGCGAGCAAAACCTCAGGGCTGTGCACGCAGCTCTTCCCTGAGCAGTGGGCACACCACTGGAGATAGGTATGCACCATTTTGGTTCCTGGGATCTATCCACAGCCTTCCTTGAAATCTCTCCCTGGCACTCAGCTGCTCCTGGCTCCTACGCATTACAGTACAGACTTCCACAGCTGCAGCGTCCCTTTCACAGAGAGTGAAGTTACATGGTCACTGAGAAGGAGCAAAGATGCAGTCCCGAAGTGGAGCCTGAGGTTTGATTCCCTGCAGGCATCCCCAGAAAGACAAGGGACCCTATAGTTGGTGCACCTCTTGGTAAGACCCACTTACGCTTTACTGTAGTACATCCGTTATAGACAGTGACGGATCTAGACCCAAACTCTAAGCTGTGTTCACATTTTTGTTGCTATTCCATTTCTACTGCTGTCAAAAGTGAATACAAAATCTGAACAGACCACCACTAATGGCAGACTGGATGAGAAAAGCATTTCAAGCCCACACATTTAGGAGAAGGTTCAGTGTAGAAATGTCTTCTCAGGAGCCAGAGATCGTGGTAGTGTGATTAAAACAGGAGAAAATACATCATTCAGAATATGCTGCAATCTTCTCCATTGTGCTGACAGAAGAAATACTCCCTGACTTTAAAAATAAATAGTCACTAGGTTGAACCTGCTGTTCTACCCAAGCCCAGCCCACACCTCTTCATTGTCCCTTTCTGAACAGGTGTAAAACTCCTGGGAAAGAGGCAGTTTTGCTGAGAAAAGCTGCCCCAGAAAAAATGCATTATGACAAAGAAGGAGAAGGTGCCAATCTGTGGAATGATAGGGCAGTGTTTCTGAAATTATCCTCGTCAAAACAACTGAGGAATGTCACCTTCATTTTCCTGCATAACCGAAGTACACTAAAAAATCCAAACAATATGCCTAAAAATCTGATAAACAGTTGTTTATGGATTTTTCTTTTTTTTTTTTTTTTTTTTGAATAATGCTTGTCTTCCATGGCTTCAAATGGTCCAACTTCATTTATTAAATTTCTCACTCAGACTTTCATGGTATAAAATCATCCACAGTTGCAAGCTGCAAACTCTATTACAATGTAAGTAATATTATAAGTGAATCAAAAGGAAATACTAATAACAGTACTACCCTGGTGCCTGCTAAAGTCATAACTTTTATCCTACTGCATTTAAAAGTCAATCAAAACTTACACCAAATAAAAGAGAAGGATTCAGCTTTCTGGATTTTATACACCTTTTTCTCCCCTCCACACAGTTTTATTTCATATACTTTATAGAAGAACAATGACTTTCTGCTGGACTTCTCATCCTTCCAGGCAAAATCAGTATTTTCTTTTTATACATCTTATAAATGCTGTACCTTCTACCACAGTCATAAAATACTTAGGAAAAATTGATGATCGCCTTCAGTTTCAAAATACATCCAGAAAGAGTAAATGAAGCAAAAATAGCAGTGTCTGCTGCCCTGGACCACTCTTCTAATTTTTATAGCAAGAGGACAAGAATGATTGGGATGTTAAATGACTCAAGCCCACAAGCAAGGGAAGGTGGTCCAGCCTCGATCCAGCTGCTTTATGCTTTCAAATGAAAACTCCCCATTAAACCTCATTTTCCCGCTGCATTCCAGACTTATGCACCTTTTTCCTTCCTCTGTTGGCCAATAACTAGGCAGTTTCTGCAGCTTTACTGGCTTCCGCGGGATTGTGCTACCCTCTCCCTGACAGTTCATGGCACAGTGATGTATGAGAAGTGTTCAGGTGGCTGCCTCAAAAGCTAATTTTTCAAACTGCACCAAACCTTTACCCATGTCATAAATTTTTAATAACTACTTCCGGATTGTCAAAGAACAAATACGATAACAAACACATAACATTGAGATAATTTGAAATAAACTTTGTTTATTGCCCCTTTGAACGTTTCTTCGATAAGCCGCAGCTGCGTGGGACCTTCACAAAAGTGAGCCTGTCCTACTAATCTCCCTTCTGATTCACGACAGGCCTGATGCAGAGACACTAATGGACCATGCTTGACAGTTATTGCAACATATTCAATACACAGCCTAAAATATGGCTAGGAAAGAAATGAAAATATACTACAGACTTCCCAGCAGATTCCATTGTTGTAATGGGTAGTTCCCACCAGCGTAGCCGATAAGCTTTTCCTCTCTCTTCATATTCCCTGCTTACTATAATTTATGAGATAAAAGCGTTTTCCAAAGTGTTGTTCACTGTCAGGTAGCTCAAGTACCCCTTCTCGCTGCTGCCATTTCTACAAGGGTTCCCCAGCAGAGGTTCCCAGAGAGTCTCCTGTGCAGGGCAAGCACACATTTCCAATCAGCCTGCCAGAGGAGCAGGGAGGCAGAAAAACAAAAACACACCACCAAGGAAAAGGACAAAAAAAAAACCAAAAAAAAAGGAAAAAAAAAACCCCAAACCCTCATATATTGGTTATGGTTAACTAAGGTTCACAGAGCAAACAAATCACTGTCCCTAATGAATTTGTTTCAATGCATCCGCTTATTTCAAGCTTCAGCGTTGTAAATACCAGAGCAACAATGCGGATTTTCTCTGACTGCATTGTCACATATATGATTAATCATCTTGACTCAGAGCATATTTTTTTTTAAAGCAATTGCAGGCTGGTTTAATGAACTCCTCTCCCACTGGCTTTTATAGACTAGTCATGATCAACATACCATTAAGATAAACCTCGCGCCCCATCCCTCCCCTCTCTGACAGCTTGCCTTATTTGCTTCACAACAGTCAATATCCAATTAAGAGGCAACAGATTTGATCGATCCAGAAAGTAACAATAAGACTTAAAACAGCTGGTAAATACTACACGTACTCTTTTTCTTTAATTCCCATCCTTGTGGTATATAAACAGTTCTGCACTTTGAATATATGTGAAGGAGGAAAGAATGGCCAGGTCTGGCTGGTAAAGCTTTCCCTCAGACAGGCAGTGTCCGCAAACTGCTCCCCAGCAATAAGTGCTCATCTGGGATCAGTGCATGACAGGCAGGATCCTATCTCTGTATTTTCTGTGGCCTTTTAAAGACCGAAAATAGAAATCTCTCCCTGCTTTCCTTACGAGCGACACGCCACTTGGGCCATTCACACATGAAAATGGAGAGGCTGTAATATTATTAAAGCAATCATTTATGAGCTGGGTGAAGGGATGGCCAGTCTGGATAGGGGGGCAAAGCCCCACAGGAATGGAGTGTATGCAGAAGAACAGGCAAGGAGAGGGTGAAGAGAAAAGAGGAGAAGCTTTGATACAAATGACATCTTCTACAACCTTAATATCATCTCCCAGTCTTTCTGCTGATGATGAATGGCTGCAATAAAAGGTGGGATACTGGCAGTTATAAGCAGGACAAAAGCAAAACCTGGCTGGTGGTGAGGAGCATTCGTTATAATTCCCACAGCCCAGCAGGAGGTCAGGGTCTGAGGTCATGAAATTGCCACTGCCTTTGGGTCTAATACCAGGTACTGTACTTCTCCTTCCTCTCCTGCCACCTTTTTTTGAGGCTTTTATTCAAAGTTTTACCTTCAAAGACATTTCACAGCTTAATAGGCTGATACAGTCCAAGTGAGGTAGCCCTCCTTTCCAGCATTTCCACTCTTCTTTAAAGAAGAAGTGATGACCACAAGGGATGCCACATTCTCACTGACAAATGGGACATAACTCAAACACTTCTGAGCTTGCTCACAATGCTGGGAGAAAGTTATTTCTAAATCACAGTGGTGTGCCTGTGTTTTCCACTGCCCGCTGCAACCCTCTGTCAGATAGTGGGATTCCAGTAACATTTATCATGTCTAAAACCAGGAAACTGTCTGTTCAAACTCATAGGAAAGTTCAGAGCACACAGATCTTTTCAGGCAATGGGAGGCAACCAACTATAATTTATCTTCCCAAGTTGCCTTGGGATATGAGAAGTCCTATTCTGAGCTTTCTCCCTTCTGTTACAAAAAGATGAAACATGCTGAAAAACACCTTTGCCTTCCCATTTCCTTTCACTACCATCTTCCAAGGGGAGCAGTTGCGGGTAGATCCTTGGCTATGTTTCTGAGCCTAAAGGAATCCATTTCTAACTATTCCCAGCAATTTATCAGACTATAGCTTTGTTTTGAACTCTGTGCATTGTTATTACAGAAAAAAAAAAATACTACTCTAACTCTTAAAGACAGGCTTAAAGATGGGGATTTCACTTTTTCCACTGATGAGCAGGCAGAATCACATTCACCATCTTTTTGTCTTCTGCATTGACTCAAATGACTTGTTTCCTGTCTTTCCCTTTATCACATGGCAGAGGCTTGTGTGTCTTCCTGGTTTGCCACCTCTCCTGCAATCCTGACTTGCTCTTTCCTGCTTCTCACTCACATTACCCGTCTCGTAAAGCATCCCTTGAGGCTGCACCAGAATCCTGCAACACTGCCAGCTAGCACTGCTGTCTCCCCATGTGTCATCTGTATGCCCATGAGTATGCCCATGCCATCCTTACCATTTCAGGGTGGCACTATCAATTGTGTAAAGCTCCCAGGGGTGTAATCCAGCCTCTCATGTGCAGGTCCCTTATATAACTCCTACTCAGCCAACACCTCCAACAAGTACTTAGCCAATAGCCTTGTCTACAGCTCTATTCTTTAATGTTTCCTCACTCTCCAATGGACTATTTGGTGTCACCTCAAATGCATACCCATTGTGCTGCTGGGCCTACTGAGGTCCAGCTGGTGGCCTAGGCAATAGGTCTGCTGCCGTAGGTCTGTCCCACTTTCCTCAGACAGAGCTACTGCTTCCACAGGGAAGAGAAGAGAGGCAGCTAGGACATTCCTCTGCAATGCAGCTACCACAGCCACAGAGCTGGGAGCTGCCAAAACCACTGTCCCTGCACACTGAGGGAGGGTCCTCTATTCAAGGGCTGGGCTTGAAGTGGCCGGGTGGTCTTTGGAATATTCAGAGAGCAAAGCAGTCCTGGAGTTTCTCCACTCCCAGGCTGTAAATCGAGCACTTGCCTCTTCTGTCACCAGTGCAGAGACTTGTCTGTCTCATTTTAGGGCAGAGTCGAAATGATGTCTCTGTCTAAGCAGAGTCTGGAGAAATTTGTAGAAATGTGGCCTTTGGCCTTTTGGCCACAGTGCACAGCTCCACAAATTCCCCACTGTTTGACCAAGATGTAGAGGTCTTTATCTTGGTCACAGTGCATATTACAGCAGGAGGCAGTAAGGCTTGGGGGAAACTGATGCTCTTATTACCACCACATAGAAGTACAAAAGATCAAGCAAAGAGCCAGCTCTAAATAAACACTTAAAGCACATTTTTACTCTATTGAATATTGCTCCTATCTGAAAAACTTCAACATAATTTTCTATTCCATATCTGATGTCATCAAAATCTAAGACCCAGTTCTCTCGCCTGCATCCACTGTTTTGCAGTGGGTATCAGCTTCGTAAAGTGCAGTAACAGCCTTCACTTCTGTTTTTCTTAGTGCACTTTTTCAATCTGCACCTAAAGCTTCTCTGAAGTGAAGAAAGCACCTGCTTGCCCTTCATGCAATCACCAGTAAAGCTTTGCTTAGGCAAAGCTGAGCTAGCACGATAACCACCAGGCTAGTGACAGATGTTCAGCCTGACATAAGATTGAGGCCAACAGACAGGAAAATCCATCCCTGTTTCCTACTACTACTAGCAGATGAAGCACCATGGTGGTGGCTGTCATTGTTTTTACTTTAGCAACAGGCTGGTCACAGAGAAAAGAAGCTAAGGAATCTCTTTTCATATTCAGAGTGTGAGTTCCAGGAATTACAATTTAAATTAATTACATCTAACCATGTAATTAACGTTTGTGTCAGTTTATTACAGGCATCTTCACCATCAATGCTGTGAAATGCAACTTAGTGACTTTTTTTGTGGGGAACGAGATGGAACAGCCATTTGTCTCACTTGCATTGTTTATATATTAATTGTTAAATTGTTACTAATATTATTAATCTCATTATCCTAATTACATGTGTTCTGTCTTTTTACAGTAGCATTCCTTCCAGCATTAGCCTACTTCGCACATCTCCATTGTTCCTCTCTCTCGGTCGAGAAACCTGATGGGGAATTACTGGCATCGGAGAAAAGGGGAATGTGTACTGAGCAGGAGGAGCTCCAACATCAGCTGCTGAACAGGAAGGGGAAATCTACGAGCGTTCTTTAACAACACTTCACAACATACCCTGGCAGAAGGTTTCACACAGTGGGAGGTGAGGTTCAGAAAATAGGACCACCATAATCCTTTAAAAGCAGCCCGGGTCTCTTTCAGAAAGCCTAGGTCATGCGCCTGGCACTGCGTCATATGGTGTCTCTCTTCCGCCATTTGTTTATTTGCTTCTGGCAGTTTTGGCAGTGAGGTATCGGAGTGAAATGCACACCACTCCATACATATGGTGGGAAGAATCTAGTGCATCAGCTGAATGCATACTGTACTGTATACACATTCTGTTTTATCTCTGAGCACAGCTGTGCTGTAAAAGCTTACAAAATGTGAAGCCTTCTGTGCAGCAAAAACATCGACAGGAGAAGCTGGCCTATAACTTATTAGGTTGTGACACAAGCCAAAAAAAGCCAGAGTTAAAGCTGACAACTCCTGGCACCACGATGAAAAGCACAGTGGCTCGAGTTAAAGAGGGAGCCTCAGCCCTAGCTTCATGTTTTGGCCTTTCGCTGCCGTGGGTGGCAAGCAGCATCGCTGGTTTGCTCCAGGACAATGATCCCAGCCCCAGCGGGTGGCTCCCAGCGAGTGACCGGCAAGCAAACACGCACATGGTCCCCCCGCTGCCCCACTGTGCTCGGAAGGGACTGAAGGAGGGGGTGGGCAAGAGCCAAGAAGCGGTCGTGGGTCTCTCCCTCGCCCAGCACAGTAGCCTTCAAGCTGTGATCAGTCCTGCACCTCCTACTCCCCCAGCTCTGAAGGTAGTGGAAACATATGGTAGGAGACTCTCCTGAGCTGGTTGGACCAGATGTCTGGTAGGATTTTTTCTTCCATCACAACCTTGAAACAGGGACTCTTCATTTTAATCTGAGCAAGAACAGCCACACTGGGTCAGATCTAAGGTACCCTAGCCCAGGCTTGTCTCCAGCAGCAGCCATTACTAACCCCCTGAACACAATCTGAGGAGTAACGGGTCACCAGTCCTTCCAAGAGTACAGACCAGCCATGAGGGCACTGGGAGTGGGTGTGTGAGAAGTTTGTGTCAGGCCAAGTGAGTTTTCCCTATACATCCACTGTTCCTGGATTCTTTTACATATATCACACCATGTGGCACTGAACTAGGTGAGATAGTAGTCCATCTCCTTTCCTACCTACTGATGGACTCCATATGTGTATGTATGTGTAGGTAGAGGAACTGTGGTGAGGAAGCAAAAGAGGAAAGGGAAACACAAGGTGAGATGGCATTTTTAGGATGCAGAGGAATTGCCCCAATAAGAAAGCCATGACTGGAGACATCATATTTCCTTCGCTGATCCCACAGGAAAGAACTCCTTATGCAGCTGAGTGCTGGAGCCATCGGGGCTGACCTGTGCACTTCCCTTGGATGCTATGAGGGCTCCCTGACCAGAGGAAGCCTCAGTTAATGTCTGGGAAAAAATCCCTCCTGTTCAGCCCCATCACTGCCTGAGATGGTACCAGGTCCCAAAGTGGGCCTCTGGCTCCAGCAGCTTCCTTGACAGCTGCAGGTTGTGGAGAGCACAACCTCATGGTGGGAGAGCACCCCAGAATCGTACACTTTTCTGCTTCTCATGCAAACTTATTTCTGCCAGGCGAGAGCCCACCCAGCCCCAAGGGGAAAAAGGAGCTTCACCCTTCTGCCAACAGGAAGCGAGGGAGAAAGGCATCCCAGGAGGAAGCTTTCTTCTAACCTCCACCATATCCCTTGGCTGAGGGGGGGCTTCCCTCCTCCAACGCGGCCATGATGACACCTCCAAACCCAGCTGCTCCTCAGGACTGCCCAAGAGGCATCAGAGGAGTCCTGCAGCAGGGCACTCACTGGCTTTCAGCCTGCTCCCACCACAGGCCTGCACCCCAGAGCTCCCCTGGAAGGACAACCGCCTTGCGCAGTGCCTCGCTGGGGAGGACGAAATACAACCCCCAGCTAAGTTTAGCTTGTCTGCCTCCACTCCTGGGAGCACAGCCGCATGGCCCTGCCATCGCCCCGTGTCCACCACCTTCCCCCCTAACCCTCTGGGTGACTCCCTGCCTGCTCCACAGCAAAGGGGAAGGGGGACACGGCTGTGTACACACTTCTGGGGGGAGACAGATAAGAAACTGAGATTTAAGGCTCAGCCAGACCTTTTGTCACCTCTTCTAGCAAAGATATGAAAATAAAAGAGCAGCAAGGAAAGGGGAAAATAACAAGTTCTTGCCTTGAGCAGTAATTGCTGTACATGTTAGTTCATTTTCAACAACTGGCTTTAATTGCATCTCCATACTGGATAAACCTTCTTTTTCAAACCCTATTCTAAATACATGGCAGGCTCCTCCTTAAAACCAGACCATGGTCTGCACTAAAGGAAATAGTATCAGCGAAGGGTAATCAGAGGTTTGGAACAGCTCTTACGTAAGATATTAAATAACAAGGACTTACCCACTTTGAAAAAAAACCAACCAACCAAACAAACCATGAAAATGAATATGATAGTAGCCTATGTAGGCTGATATATTTTTATGTTACCGAAAAAATTCCCATACTTTTGTTAGCAAAAAGAGTGGCTACTAACTATCTATTAACTATCCATTGTTTCTCACAACTCAAAAATCTAGAGGTTCAATAAGCATTAAAAAAAAAAAAAAGAAAAAAAAAAGAAAGAAAATAACTCTTTGCAGACCAAGTCCCCAACCTGGGTGGTGTGCAGGCCAAAAGGACACACCAATCCAGGAGGAGGGTAATGCATTCTGGGAGGACACATTCATCAGCTATTAACCACAAGTGCTCCCACACTAGGGTAGTTTGAAGGAACCAGTAGAGAGATGGCCTCGATGTAAAGAGCCATGAGCCTGACCTGTGGGGTGCAGGCTGACTTCAGCTGGAGTTTCGTGACATTTGTGCCTGTCTGCAGTCAAGCTCTAGAAATGGACTTTGGAGATGGAAACTCTGGATCTGTTTTCAAACCTTTGAAAGTAACGCAGGGAAATTAGTTGGGGCTATCATTTCTTCCTCCAGAAAAAAGGTAAATAAATTGTTCCTGAAACTGGTAAAAGACTTCAGAGACAGGGGTTGAATTTAACCTGCACAGCAAGCACACCTGGAAGCACACCTGGTCTGTTCCTCTTGTGAGAAAGCACAGCGCTCTTGAAACTCAACAACTTTTAATATCCTGACAGGCCAAAATGAGACAACTAGACTCAAAACATGTAAATATCCACATAGAAACATGCAAATATAATTAGGAGTACAAGAGAGATAAATTTCATTCTGGTTCCTAATTTTTCGTTCTATTTTTCTTGCATCTCCAAGTTCAGTTACACAGTTATCCAGGAAACCAACTTATAGTCCTAGGGATACATGAAGTAACCAGAAATGTCATCACTCTCATGATGCCTTTCAGCAGGAGTTTAAATCTTTCTCTCCCGATCTAAGGAATGCAGAGCTGCTCAGAGGAATTCAGACAATTACAAATGAACATCCTAGAAAACACCACTACTGGAATGGGAGCTTGCTAAAGTATTACCAACTACATAGACACTTTCCCCGTAACATTTGAGCAGGAAGGGAAATTATAGATGTTAGGAAATTATTTTGTCTAGACCCTCAGCAAGACCTTTAACACTTTCTTTATTAAAGCTGGGATTCAAAAAAAAAAAGAAAATACTAGCCTTGGACACATTTTTAACAAACTTTTATATTACAGTTTTACTAGCTATATCACCCAGGTCTTTCAAAATCATCTTCAATAGCTGCATTGGTTCCTATGAGACCCTCAAATCCATAGTCTCTTGCTACTCTCAGTCACATGCTGTGATAACAGGTGAAATGGAGAACATTTATGCAGCTCTGAGGCACAGAAAGGAGAATGTAGTGATGGAAAATAAGTAAAACCTATCGGCTGTGCCAAGATGTGCTATTTCTTTTTAGACAGTTAGGAGGAAAAAGTACAGCAGCCTTGCCATGTGCATATACACATGGGTGAGCATGAATCTCTAGGTTTAGTTCCACAACTCATAAGAAGAAATTGGAAACTTTAAAGTCAATCATACTGACCATCCTAAAACAACTGAGTTGCTTCACGAGCAGGTGGAGCTGCCACATGTAGCTGATGCTGGTCAAATGCTTTGAGAGGTCACAAAAGTCCGTATGTTTTTTGTCTCCTTTTTAAATCATTTTTCATCCCTCTTAGCCATGAAGTGCTGGCTGCTGTAGAAAAATCACTGCAGGAAGCAGAAGATCTTAAGAACAAAGCTGAAAAGGGGTTTTTAAACCACCCTTGTTGGATCAGCTCTATCAGAAAAAACTTCCATTTTTTTACACATCCTTGCTTGTCTCCCCACACACCAGGGAAGACTTGTGTTACTCTACAGATTGACTTAAATGGAAAACAAAAGAATAGGAGGCCCACGTCTAGGCCTCTGCAGGGAACCGACCTGGAATACTCAAAATAAAGTTGACGTGGCTGGATGGATTTAAGCAACAGCTGGAATCTGATGAGCCTAAAATCACTTCCTCCAAGAAAGCTGATCGGTAGAATAAATCTTTCATGGATTACATTCAATTAAGAGCTTTCACATCACTGAGAGGCAGCTAGGCATCCATGAACAATACGTGCTAAAAACAACTGGATTCCAGGTTCACCCACTGAGGCTGAAAGCAGAGACTTCATGAGTTTCTCTGCCAGGGGTGGGCCCTGGCTGGTGGCAATTACCACAGAAACATAACCAACACTTTTGGAAGGTGCCTGAACCCTAAACAGCCCTCCGAGGGCATCCTCTGGAGATGGTAACAAAGCGCGTGGCCCCTTCAGACCCGTGAGGTCTGCTACGCAGGGGATGGACTGGTTTCTAAAAGCTGCCACTCAAGAGGAAAGGCGGGGAATTTTTATCCCGGCTACTTTTAGCCACGGAGCAGAAAGTGTCAGAGCTGGGCCCGCCACGCACGCAAAGGCTTTCATTCCACGGGCTTCCAGGGCACAGAAGCTGCGGGGCTCTCAACAAATCTGAAATAGCTTTCATGGTTGGAGATCCAGTCTCCACAGTGAAGCTCCGTGAAACAGCAAAGGCGGAGGGGCAGGGCCCAAACTCCTGGAGCAAAACAAGCCAACCACTGACTGGAAAGGAAGCATGTCTTTCGGGGAAAAGCACTTAAATGCAACTGATTTTATGGTACTAATACTTGAAATTAGACAAGAGCTATATCTAGGGTTCTTAGAATATATGAACTAGAAAAAAAAAACAACAGCAATTGTGGGTGTATTTTTTATAAACAGGCTTACACACACCTGTTTTTTTTTTTACATTGGATGCCTACAAAGTGACAGACTGAAAAGTGGCCCTCCTGGTTTGGAGGATTACTTTTTCTTTTAAATAGAAGTAAAAGGAAGATCACGTTAGCATGAGTGTGAGGAGAAAATTGAGACAGCTCTTCTGGCCTTTCTAGCAATTAATAAGCCGCCTTCCTCAAATCAGCCCAAAACTACATCTTTCACTCTCATTTTTCATCAGAAGAAAGTTTTAAGAGGGACCAATTTCTTGCAGAAATTTCCCATTAAAAGTATGTCACAACAATAATTAGGACATGACAGAAGCATATTATGATGTGGATTCTGGATTTATAGGATAGTGCCAGAGCCGAGAGCCCGTGTGATTCCCTCTTGACCCTGTGATACCCTCGCTTGGGCTTGGGTTCTCAGAAGACCTGGTGTAGGTTAAGCAAACAAAGCCCATTATTTGCTTTGCTCAAGAGAAATTGGTGGCTTAATTTTGTCCCATACTTTGAGAAATCCCAGCCTTGGGGAGAGGAGCAAGGGAAACATTTTCCCTCATTCCAGAGCTGCGATGATGACAGGACTGGCCACAAATGCCTGACTGCATCAGGGCTGCTCAGGAATGGCGCTCTCCTTGGCACGGTGGGATGCCCTCCTGCTCCCTTTGCCACCCACCTGGCTTCCACCATGCCTTTGTGGGCACCTTTCCTCTCCTTCTGGGGACACGCACCTCTCCAACGGTGACAGCCATCGATCAGAAAGGAAAATAAAATGGCAGAACCCATATTCTCCTCATGTGTAGCTGTCTGGGGGTGGGAGAGGCTGCTCCCTGCGAAACTCTGGCCAAGCTGCAAATTCACCACAGACCCTCAGCTGCCAGCCGGCCAGTTCACAAACAATTACCTTAAACACTTGACCTGTGTCATGTCCTGGGTATCCATCAAGCAGCAGCTGCTGCCTGAGACCAGTCCCGTGGTACCGACATGAGCCTGACTTCCCTTCTGACAGTTACTACATCAGATACGCTCGGCTTCGCTTCTCATTACAGCAGTGGCTTTTCTGAGGGCGGATAGAGTTGTGCTTTTCTGTCTCTCTTATAAAATCAACCCGGGATTCAAAAATTAAGCTGTGCTCTTTTGGTGTTTTGTCACTCCTGGTGATAAAAAAAATCTGTGTGTCAGGCTTTCTTGACCATTACCCTGCTGATGCTAACTGAGGTGGGAAGTCATCTACTCATTCTCCAGCCACACTGACAGGGACAAGATACATCTGGGTCAACACAGGAAGCACACAGAGCACACAGAGTCTCTTGGTTAAACAAGAAGGTGCCATTTCTAAATAACCACTTTCTTAACTACAATCTCATGTTAAGCAGAGCCTCTATCCTCCAAGGAATAAGAGTGTTATGATAAAATCAGCACCAGGAAGGACACAGGATTAGAAACAGGGAGCAGGGAGCAAGGATTTGGGAAGCTGAGAGGGTGTCAGAAAATGCTTACTTTCCCCAAGCGAAAATCTACCATTTGGGTCTTGAAATCTGAGACTCACAATAGGAACACAAGCTCTGTCAAACCAGGCGGGTTTTCTGCAACTCTGACAAGGAATTCGGTGCAACAGCTCGTGAAAACAGGTGGTGAGTGTCCAGTTCAGACTTGGAAGCAGTGGACTACTGTAAAATTCCCATCTTCCCACCCCTTGATTTAAGAATTTCCATGTCAAAAGAAAATGGTCAGCTCAGCAAACAGACTGAAATATGTTGTAAAAGCCTCGCCTTTTGAATTACAATAGGTGTGAACTACACAATATATCTTTTTACATGAACATGGTTGATTTTACAGTGTTGGTAATATAAAAGAATTAAAATATGTGCCATTATCTTATCAAAGTATCAAGCCTGAAGTTTACAGGAATATTTTATGAATGGCAAACCAGAAAGACGTGCTTTTTCATTCTTGGGTCATATTCACTACAATGAAACAGTAAAGAATAAGCCCCTTTCTCTTTCAAAGAATTGATTTGCTTCATTAAAAGCCAAGCCCTCTTTCTCTTGCCAGCTGAAATAGCTGCCTTTGTGTCTTAAGTGAAATCATTAAAAAACGTGTCAGAGTGAGAGAGATGTGTTTTTCGCAGGTATTCCTGAAAGCCATTGAGTACAAGTCAGCATTACGAAATTATGCTGCACCACTCTAAGCATTTGTTTCTCTTCCCAAACAGAGCATCATTGTTCTTATTTAAAGAAATAATCCTCACAAAGCTGAAATAATTATTCAGCCCAAACAGCCCATAGCAAGTGAAACAGTCTTTAGACAGCTGTCATGGCTCAGTCTTCCGGAAGCTTTGATTTTAATGAAACTCATTAAGGAAAGAAATTAACAGAAATTAACAGGAAAATATCATAATTTGTCTTGTTTCAGAAATCTTGAACGGAGACAAAAGGCTCTTTAACATGACACATAATGTGACCAGTCAAAACTCCCCGTGTCGCTGAGTCTCGCACACTAAGTCCAAAGCTGCTTATGTTGCAGCTCCAAAGTTCGGTGCCGTGAAATGTAAACGTTAAATGAGAATATCCTGTCTTTGGGCGCGAAGGAGCCTGTCTCCCAGCATCTGTACACTGTGTGCTCGTACAAGCATGCAGGAGTGTTCAAGGTAATGAATATGCTACCTGTAAATATCCTAGGGTAATGAAAGATGAAGGGTAATAAGCTCTCTGGAGAAGGGAACCATCTTCTAGATAGTCCATGACAACTCTCTTTCTGCAACACTCTTCAATGGAAGGGGAAAAAACCCACACTTATCTTTAAAGATACATACTAGGTATCTAAGTTATCTTTCATTTCCCGTTCAGAAGCACAAAAAGGAACATTTCACTGTGGTTTTTAATCTGAGTGGAACTGACAGAGGAGCATGCGGTGCTGTAAGCAGCTCAGAAAGACAGAGATAATAACATTGACATATCTTGCTTTAGCGTCCTCAGCCTCTCCTCTGGCACTGGCTGGCATGTATTCCCTGGACCAACCCTGCTACACGGCTCCCTGGTCCCAGCAGTGAACCACACAACACCTTCCCACCACGTGGGACAGGCATCGGCTCAGCCAGAGTGGTTGGGCTAAAATCCTGCTCTTCTGAAGACAATCGAGTTTTACCCTTGACTTTCAAAGGGGCTGGGCTTAGACCCCAGGGAGTTGTGAAATGAAAAGGAACAGTGCCATGTGCTCAGAGGGAAGGAGAGGGGACAACTGGAGAGCAAAAGGGTCGGGGAAATCCACAGACTGCATCTATGAACTAAAACTTCACCTGGAGTCACTCTCTGCTCCTCACGGAGACCAGTTGTTTTTTTTTCTACAGAAATGTGGGGGGAAATTCTTAGTTATCTGGAACTTAGAAACAGTTTTCTTATGATTTCTCATGGAGTTTAGGTGTCAGTGGCACACAGGAATTGCCAGGATCCATGAGGGCAGGTAGAGAGAGCAGGTACAACAGATGGGAAGAGGCAAGGGAGTAAGCAGAAGCTGATGGCAGGAGGGGGAGAAGGACAGGCAAAGGAAATAAAGACTAATGGAAATGCTGCTGAAGAAAGTAAAAGTGTGGAGACAAAGGAGTTTCGGAGAAATAGGCAATAGCAAACTTCTCCTGTCCAGTTTACATAAAGCCTAAATGATAACACAAGCCATACCGGATACAGCTTTGGAAACTTTGTCCAATCCAAATTGCTTCAGAACAAGCTGTATCTGTCTAAACTGGAATCAACTGGATCTGCCTTTATCCCAGCTGACTAGAAAAGGTGTCCCCTGCTTTTAGATAGATAATTCTCACCTGATGTTTATCCAAAATCATACACTGTTTCTAATCAAGAATACCAGCAACATCCTTCATGCTAGCAGGTCCATGCCTAAAGCAATGGCCCACTTGTGAATACAGCTGTTCCAAAATAAATAGTTAATCTATTAAAATCACTCGAGACAAACTGATGAGAATGACCAGAATTCAACCCCACATATGCAGTTAATATTATATACAAACTGGGGAAGTTAGCTGTGAACTTTTACCTATTCTGTTAAACTTTCTGGACTTCACGGAGTAGAGGAAAGCTACTGAAATACATCCAAAGAGAGGGTACCTCATCACAGTCTCTCAGACTATTTATTATAGCTTTTGTTTAGTAATGCCATGAGGATAGACTAGGATTAAATTAAACAAACCCTCTTACAATGTAGGGAAATGCCTGGATGGCCTTCAGAAGGTTATTTCTGTCCTAACTACTTCTATGTCAGGGACATTTTGGGAATACAAATGAGTGGAGAGATTAGGGATGGATGAAACCTGGATATCGGACTGCTGCAGGATCACCAGCTCTTTCTGAACCAGAGCAGTGACTTTTTGCAAAAAGGAACCCCCCAAAATTATCTTCCTCTCACCTATATTACCTTCTCCCTGACTCTTAGAGGGCACAGCATTTCTCTTTCACTGGCGTTTCTTCTCATGCGATGCATCATATTATTTACTTAAGCCTGAATACTACCTTACATGTCCTCTACCACACAAAAAAAATCAGACATAAATCATTCAGAAGTACATGTTTTATCCATTCCTCCTGTTTAAGATTGTGATTTAAAAATGCTAATGACTTACTGCCACTTGGCTCAGGCTTCCTATTGACTTCAGCCTGCCTACAAACGGGCCAAAGATGACCTGACTTTCATAGATGCGGATGTCTAGCTGTAAGCTCCATCACAGTTCCTGAGAGATGAGGTGTTCACAACACCTAGAAAAATCAAATCATTGTGATATGGCTCTTTACTCTTTGCTTCAGCTATTGTGGTGAGCAGAAAATATAGCACCACAATTTCTTTTGCTATCTTGATTTGCTTTCATTTATTCTGGCATGCAATACATGTGCGTTTATAACATAATTCACAATAGCTTTTCCAAAATTGCTTGCACTTCATCAAGTTTCCTTTTATATCCTCCCTTTTCCTTACTCCAAGAAGGGCAAATATAACTTATTCACCTTTTTATAAAGCCTGGAATCTTGCTGAAGTTCTTTGCAAACCTCTCACTGCCGAATACGTCCACAAGTGAAACATTATGTTCTTTACTCCCCAGTACTTCTCTTTTTCTGTAATCCCTACCTCTAATCTGTGTGCTCCTGGAGTGACCATCCCAGCAGCAGCACAGTGACTATATTTCAGAAATGTCCCTATGAAGCCCCCAACTGCCTGGTGAGGGGAACGGTGCCCATGGAATGGCTCCATCTCCTGCTTTGGGAAGAGGTCAGCACATCACTCTCAAATGCAGACATGGCACAGAGGTGTGTACTGACCATTTCAGTCTCTGCTCTCTTGTTTACGAATCCCACTCCAAGGAAGACTGGGAGAAGGACCCATATTTCTATCACCATGTGCTCCTGCATAATGCTCAGCTGACAGGGCCCGTCTTTTCCCTGGGTGAAGCTAGAAACCCATATCAGAGAACATAGAGACCCTGTACATCAAAGCAAAACCCTTCCCTTCCTGGAAGAAAACTTCAAAACAGTCACCTCAGCCTTTGCTGTCATTTTGGCTGTTACAGAAGAGCCTGTCCTTTGCTTTCAGCCACATTTATTTTATGTAGCATGACAAGAAACATCAGTCAAAACTTTTCATTGCTCTAGTCTGAAAAAAAAAAAGCTTTTTCTTCTGAGTTACAAAGGAAGAAAAGCTTTGAGAAGTTAGCAGGCAGGTCTGTTGACAAAGCACTTTAAATATGAAACAGAAAGCATCCTTCTTGTGATCCTTTTCATGAGTATATTTATGGGACGTTTTTAATTCTAGAAACAACAGCATGTGGCCACTGCATCTACAATCTTCAGACCAGATTTTCCACTAGCTTGCTTCAGTTTTATAGAAATATAATTCAACCAATTTCTATAGGACTACTACTACACTGTAAAACTGGGTGATCCCAGAAAGAATTTTTTTTCTCAGTGTTCTTATTGTCACTTATTGCAAAAATAGCAACATCAAGCATTACACAAGAGGCAATTTTTCAGCGGGCATTACACACACTGCAGCAGCCCATGATAATTTGCAAGTGAAACACAAGCAAAATGGAAACATTCTGAGCACTGGTTTTATTTATGCCCAGTAACCCGTGTGTGTGTCCCCTGGATGTCGGTGATGTTGGCCAGTTGGGGATAATTTCTGTAAAATCACAGAGCTGCATTACACCTGGCACAGGGCTTGCTTCACCTCAGGAAATGTCCTACGACTTGGTGCAGGCTCACTTTTGTCACTGGCACTGCTCTGGGGGACAGAGACCTCATTTCACGAGCAGACCCTATCTCATATTGGAGCATCTGTGCCTCGGCACTGCCAAACATGTACATCCTTCCTGACAGGCCAGTCAGAGACAGTTACGCCTATCAAATGTGTGTGTGCACGGCGCTTTAGCAATACAGCACGCACAAAACCTGCTAGTTTTCTTCCATAATATTTGCAAATTCCGTAACAGTTGATTATTTATACAGTAACCCACAGACTTCATTTCTTCCATCTTATACCCACCCATTGTAGATGTAGTGTTGTTGCCACTTGCTCTGTTAGGCACGAATTAATGCATCAGAGCCGTGTAATTTATGCATGCTATTTTGTCAAGTCTGTTTGTATGGAATTTGCTTTGGAGAGGCAAGCTGCTCCGTACTCTGAGGCCAGAAATAGTATTAATTTTATTTATTTTTTTTTTCCCTTTGGTGCCATGGATCAAGGTAACTTCAGAGCAGTCACCAGCAAATCTTTGATGAGATGGAAATTGCACTGTTCAGTGGCTTATGTCATTTCAGGTAGAGATGATTTGTGTGCATGCAGAAGTATGACACTGATATAATAGAAGAAAACCCTTCTAGTTGACACGGATATTCGGGGGATGCCATTATCAGGGCAGCCAAAGGACCAAGGACAAAGGACTGATTTACTAAGTTTCAATATGACAGTGCATTTCTAGGTTTTAAAAGCAAGCAAGTAAACCGAACTGCCTGCCTTTCCCAGGAAGCAATCTTACAAGGCAGACAGCTTGTTCCACTTAAATGCGCCCCACTGCAATAACAGCATTACTTGGGAAATGAAGACACAACATACAGTCTTTTCTTAGTGCTTTACAATTCTCAGGTCAAGTGCTAATACATATTACAGAGCTCTCCCTGGCAAGTATTGTTAGAGCTGTCATTAAAGACCTCCAAAAGTCTTAGCTGTGCAATTGAAAATGTTTCCAAATCCTCTTATCCCAAACATAACAAATCTCGCTGTTGTTAAATCTGATGTTTTGTAAATTTGATACTACTTGGCTTATTGAGGGGGCTGGAGAATGTTTTTGTGCAATAACACACATCTCCAGAAAAGGAATAATGCATCTCTACGGCAAGGGAATAACGCGGATCTCTGGGAAGGGATTTATGCAGACCAGTGGAAAAGGGAAGATCAAAGACCACCTCCAGTACAGTATGAAGACGATTCTAGGATTAAAAGGCACAATAATGCTACCCAATTACAGCTCCGCCTGGGTCATGCGCTATGCGTAGCAGAAAGAAGCAAGATGGCAGATACCCTGGGTTATTTTAATTAATTTAATCATGTGACTAATTGGTCTCTGCTGGGTTTCTGTGGTAACTGCTTCCTAAGTGCTGATGGGCAATTGTGTTAAATGTAGCTTGGAAACTGCACGTAGGGTGCAGTGCCTTCTAGAGAGCAAAGGGAATTGTACAGCTGTGCGGGGAAGGTGCTCCTGCTGCGGCGCTGATTATCTCCGAGCAGAATGTTTACAGCTGCACTGTCCTCTTTGCTCCTCCGCAAGCAGGCTTCCCGAAGGAATACGCTTACTTGCAGAAAACGCGCTAGACTTTCTTCCTCTTGGGCGTGAAAGTAGATTTCCTGTAGGAATACCCGAAGGCACATGTCCGTGGCAGAGCAGGCGCTACTCGGAAACAAAGGGAGAGAGCAGGGAGGGAGCCCTGCGTGCAATGCTGGAACGACTCCTGCGCGCCCCGTGTGAGGCCCTGGAAACCAGAACATCTTCTTAGCGGTGGCCGCCTTTGAGGGTAAATCCATTACTGAGCCCTGACACCAACAACGTGCGAAACTGGTCTCTTCCAACTGCTCCTGCGTCTCTTGTATTATTCATGAAATCCCTAAATCCACGCGGGTCGCAATTAGCAGGGAGTACTGCAAAATGGCACGGAGCCGCCTTCAAAATTGGCAAACATGAAAATGACTCGTACGAGTCATTCTTTGCTTCACGGGTTGAATTTCGGATCACCGTGAATAAGAAGTTGTCATCCTGCTGGATCCAAACTTACACCCGCGTCTCCTCACATGATTAATGTAACGGTACGAATGGAAAGATGATTAATAATCGCAACCTACATTCTAGTAATTACAATTGCACATTAAGAAATGACTGTTTAATGGGGTGGTAAGTTAAACCCCGTTAAGGGCACAGGGGAAAACAACCAAGAATCTCCTCAGTACCTTTCACCAAAAAAAAAGGAAACATCCATGAGACAACACAAGACATGCTGCAAATACAGAACACAACACGGAATGGTAAATGCCATACCTGATCCTAACCTCGCCCGTGAAAATGCAGAAATAGGTTAGGAAATGTAGGGAGACACAGCCAGAAAGAGGTTAAAAGTTTGGTAGCTCTATTGCAAAGGCTAGAAATGTTCCACATAATAAAGCAAGGGAAAGGATAAGGCAGAAGGATGAAGGAGGAAAAACGTGCATTACCTCCCTCCCTGGGCTACCGGAGAATAAAGAGCTACCCAGCCTGAATAAGTGTGGCAGACTCGGGCTTTATTTTATTTAACATAAATTAGGTTAAATTAAAATATCTTATACAGCTTTATCAGCAAAAGGTGCTAGTTGAAGATCACGAAGTACGCAGACAAATACCTAATTCCTCATTTTTCCTGTTAAAACGCCACCATTGGCTTTAGCTAGGGGTTCAATTCTCATCCCACTGACATGCGTGGAAATGTTGCCCCTGATATCCACAGGACCAAAATACCTCCTTTACTGGTGGTTGGTACCAGCATAATCTGTTCTGCAATGTATATTGACTTATACAAACCTAAGTTTCAGGGCAAATAAACAAAAAGCTCAAAATATGCACATTTGTGTTTAGCTAACCAATTTCAGGAAACATCTTAAAACCTATTGAACATGCTCTAATATCTCTAGTTGTGTCAGGCATGGCAAAGGTGCTAGACAATGCTGAAATGTCCAGATACAACACTTCTTTAAACATAGACCTTACTAGGTGAGATTGAACACAATCTCACATATTGCTTTAATCTTTTTATGAAAAGTCTTACACACTTGCTATATTTGCATCAATAGTAAATACTAGAAAATACTGACATTTTCAAAATTCTTCAAAAAAGCAGTGTGGTGACACTGAGAACTGCATCATGAACATCAAAAATTTTTATGAGAGATTTGAGCATGATTGAAAGTGAGACAAAACATTTTAATTTTAATAATAATAACAAAACATACTTTCCAGCAATACCACAGCAAACCTCTTGCTTCTCCAGACCCAGTAAGAACTAAATGGAGCTATTACGATTCCCACATGGGGCCAAAATCAGAGCTGACATCAGCAACCTCAATGATCTTAATAAAGCTATGCCTGCTTACACCAGTTATGTATTTGGCTGACCAAATGGGACATGTCAATTTAGATTTGGATTATGTCATGGAGCCCTTCACGCTTGCTATGCCATCAGTGCAACCGCTCTGATTAGGAAGATGGGTCTCGCCATAGTGATCAGCCCATTTGCTCATCTCATCTGGCAAATTGCAGCTGACAGTAGCCAAAACCTAAGGAAGGGAGTGAAAAATATCCTATAATCTACATAGTCATAGGATGCATAGGCTTACACTGGCAGGCTATATCTCTGATGAATTTGGTTTGGTTTCCATTGCTCTTTTACTGGGCTTAGCTATAAGTTTTGCTAATAACCATTAGTTTTATCAAACCTATGCAACTATGCCATTGAATTTAAGGCCCAGTTGAACTGCTCATGTGGACAGAGCACCCCTGTTTACTTCAGCGGCTTTGTGGCTCAGACCTTTAACTACTATTTGTGATAGCCAGTCTAAAAATGGGCTGTGTAATTTTGGGAAGTAATACCACTGGTGAATCCGAGTAGGCTAGCCTTTCATTTCTGCAGAAGTCGTAGATGGAAAATACACAGAAGACGGTGTATGAGTTCCCTCTGACAGTGCCAGCTTCTGTATTTACTAGTGTTTGCTCGTCCCAGCTTAGGCCATCCCAAGAAAAGCGGCTCATTTCAGGCCACAGCTCCAAATGCTAAAACATTGAAGTATTATACATCAAAATTGCAAAAGATTTTCTTTCCAGCCTTTTCCTCTTTCTCCTCAGGCTTAATGCCTTAATATTCCCCAACTCAGCTTTGACTCTGCTCATACCATAACCCTTCCCATCCAAACTCCCTCCAAATCTCACCCCTCCTTGTTCTATCCATGTTTCAGCAGCTACTCAATTATCCTCCACAACACTCCCAGGCTCCAGACCCTAGCTACAGCCATTTAACTACCATTACATTTGCACAGTCCAACATACTGCCCTTTCCTATCCTCACCTTCAGCCTCTTCTCCAGTTTCACTCATTCCACTAAGATTCTTTTTTCAGGTTTGGTTTTGGGGTCTTTTTATTAACTAACTTTTGTCAAAGTACAAGCGATTTAGTTGCTTTCCCCCATTATTTCTAATTCCTCCGGAGAATTATTTTCTCTCCTGTCTGGTATCTGCGACTCCCCCTTAGTTTAGTATCATCTGCTGAGTTTGTGAAATTGTTCTCTGTTCTCTCCTGGAGATCATTAACTAAATACGAAACAAGACCAACCTCCTGAAAGTCCCTCCGGCACTTCTCTATCTACAACCTGATATGCTGCTCTTCATCACCACCCTTTACTTTATTCCTTGAGACCATTTTCAAGCCACTTGACAATGTTCATATCCAAAGTAATTTGAATTAATCTGAGGGTAAGATTTCATGAGATGCTATTTCAAGTGCATTACTAAATTCCAAATCCATTAGAACTTCTAATTTCCCTCCCTCAGCTGATTTCTGTGCGTGTGTGTACATACTAGCTGTGTTTGCTTGGCAAAACTTCTGTACTCCTCTGTTCCTCCTTGCCCATATGGTATAACTGCAGAAAATGGGGATTTAGTTGAGTGGGTTTGTGCTTTGAAGTATCTGCTTTTTGTTGAAAAACTCAACTTTTTTCTAAAAACAAATAATTTTTCTGCACCAAATTGAATTAAAAACTTTCATAGCACATATAAAAACATTCCTCAGCATTATAAAGTAATTTTTGTGTTGGCACTGAACTCAAGTCCTTTGGACTGCAATCAGCTTCTTATTTAAATGTCCAGCTTGCTATGAAAATGTGGAGCGAGGTACACTGCTGTGCCAAAATGCGTTCATTTTTTCCATGGAGGGCATCAAACTAGCCATAGACATCAAATAACACACCAAAAATAAACAACTTTATCCAGCAAACATGATCCCGAGTCCAAATAAACTATGTTCACCTAAATATCTTTTTCTAAAAGCTGTTATGTATAAAAATTCTATCCCAGCTGTTCTTTACAATGTTATAACCTGCCAGGTCATGCCTAACTGAAAGTTACTTTATTCTGCCATTAAGCAAATTAAACAAAAATTACTTGGGAACTCTCAGCTTCATTTCCTATGCTCAAGAAGAAAGCAAAGAAAGCAACTTTCTTATCTCTCTCTCGCTTTTTTTTTTTTTTTTTTTAAAGCACTAAACAAATGACTTTCAAATTTTCAGGAACAGTTGCTGGTTTTAATGATATATTGCAGATCCTTGTCAATATCTCTGCTGCTTCACACTTTTATTTCCTTAGGAACACTCAGCTGAGTACCATCTGCTCCTGGTGATTTACTGCTCTCGAGTTGCTGAAGTTGCTCCGTAACTTCCTCCTCAGAGACTTCAATTTTTGTTATAAGGCCACACTCTGATTTCCTCTGAAAAGTGTCCTTGGAACAGAAATTTTCTTATCATCCTCTGCAGTGAAGATGGACGCAGAAAATTTAATTTAATTTTTCTGCTCTTCCACTCTTTCAGAAGGGGCCAGAGTTTTGGCTGGGTGGCCCAGGGGGACTTTTTCCTACAGTGTGTTGTATGCACACCTTTCAGATAATTTCCTTGTCCTTTTATCCCCACATTTTATCACAGAGACATGATCCTGTTTTCAAATTCTTTGAAGAATAGGTTTCGTCTTAAAAACACAAAACAGTTGGTATTTCTGGTACAAATGTGCCGGGAACCCTGTTGGCATTTCCATAGTTTAACAACCACACTTCCAATTTGGAAAAAAATGGGGTTTTTTTCCTCTCTTGCTGTGTGAAAAACCACAGAAACAATAAGAAAACAGCCTGCAAGCAAAACAGTGAAACTGCTCATACACAATGTACAGGCAAATATGCATGGGGCCGACCCGGAGCTCATCCCGAGCAATGGGACGTCACCCACTGACGCCGATGGAATTTGGATCAGGCCCAAAGGAAGCACAATAAAAATCAGAGGGAGGATTTTTGTCTCATCTTTCAGTTACAGTAATCATATGTGTTGCTTGCAACAGTAGTAGGTAACAAATTTTCCAATGCAAGTGTGATTTTTAAGTTGACAGTGCCCCTTTAAGCTTATGCACTTCTTCACTAAACTATGCCAGATTTACTCTCCCCTTTCTACTTTTTCCTTGCTCAGAGGTATACATACCATCTGTGCATCTAATATGGTGTTCTTAAATAGCCTCCAGAGCGATTCAATGCTTTTTTTTCCTCCTTTTTAAAAAACTTTCTCTTGGTTAACCCTTTTCCTTGTTATTTCAGAGCCTTCTCTTTCAGAGCTCTCAGTCCTTCCTTTCTTTAGGATAAAGTTACCACCTTCCAACAGGGAAGCTGGGAGTACAGCCACCTGACAAAACTCAGTGGGGAGCTGCCTTATCAAGGCACTGATATTGATAAATTGCTCCTGAAAATGGAGGCATGAGACTGAACCATTCAACGAAGTTGACCATTATTACTTCTACACCATGAAAATACTCAAAACTACCTCCTTGTAAATATCTAAATGTCAGTGTTCTGTCTAAATCTCTAGATTAAGCTTTCAAGACTTATAGTTAGCTCCAGGAGCCCTCTTCCACCTGATTGAGTAGCACTGTGCACCACCACTGTGAAAGCCTGGGGGCTAAATTAAAAATAATAAGACTAATAGAGGCTGTTGTTTGATTCCTAACTCAACAGGTCTCCCCTTTGATTTGACAGGCCAAATTTCAGTGCAGGAAAGAGCACCACCATATCCATCTATGCGGCACGGGGAAAACTATAGAATCATAGAATTATAGAATCATCTAGGTTGGAAGGAATCTTCAAGATTATCTTGTCCAACCATCAACCTAACTCTGACAAAAAAAAACCCATCACTAAACCATGTCCCCCAGCACCATGTTAACTCATTTTTTGAGCACCTCCAGGGATGTTGCCTCAACCACTTCCCTGAGCAGCCCATTCCAATGCTTGATAACCCTTTCAATGTAAAAATGTTTCGTAATATCGAACTTGAACCCTCCCGGTGCAACTTGAGGCCATTTCCTCTAGTCCTGTGACTTAGGAGAAGAGATTGATCCCTGCCTCTCTAGCAGGTAGTTGTAAAGAGTGATAAGGTCTCCCCTCAGCCTCCTATTATCTAGGAGCTGAGTCCTTGATGGTTTCACACATTCCTCAGTAAATCTGTGCTGGGCTACCACACCTCACTGAAGATCCTCTTCCCTGCAAAGCTCAGAGAAGAGCCAGACAGATGCTCTGCTCTGCTTTTAAAGTAAATGGACCACCACAGGGCCATGTCTCCTGCCTGAGCATCTCCACCAGCCCCTCCATGCATCGGAGGCAGAGAATCCTCCTGCTTCCTAGGCAGGGGATTAAATAAACCAAAACTATCTGAAGCCACACACACACACACGCACACACACACAACCCTCACGCTCCCCAACACACCAGATACTTTATGACCATTTCTAAAAATTATTAAACAGATGAGTACATTTACTTTAGATACAAAATTGCATCCAGGCTGACAACTTGCAACATATGCTCACTTTCAGCCCAATTTAAATTCAAATGGGAGAGTTGTAAATGCTTGGAGGTTTTGACGGAGAGCAGCCCCTGTCACTGAACTTAGCTGGCCAGCAAACTCTCTTTTATTATTGTAGAAATGATTTTATACAGGAAAGATACTTGACATTTTCAGACTTTTGCCCCATAAAACCCACCTCCTTCTTCCAGCAAGTTTAGCACTTGCACATTGAGCATGGCTTGATGTACAGTGAGAAGCTGACTTTAACTAACAATTCCCGGTAGTAGATTTTTCCTGTTCATCCGGCAGCTTATAAATTATATCCATTTGGGCTCTCCTAGCCTCATTCAGACTCACGAGGCCAGATTCAAGGTTAACGTGTGTAAAGGTTTCCTCAGTCTTCCCATAAACCAGCACATGTTTGCAAACAAACCTAAAAGGGATGAAACTTTCCTTCCCAGAGGAGGCCAAAAGATATACAAGGTTATTTATTCCCTTAGTTTGACTCCAATTCATCCTTGAATTTGTCCCAAGATTTCCATGTATGATGGAGAGGGAAGTCACCACTTCAGAAGAGTAAGAGAGTAATTAAATACAGATCATCAGCTGACAAAAAATGCCCCAACTCCACTAAAGTGCAGCCTCCCCTGCACAAATTCCTTCACCACTAGCAAAGTGTGACAGCAACTCACGCTCCCAAGAAAATTCAGGACTAGAAATGACCTTCCACCTTCAGCTGGGCCCCTCAGGCTTTCTACTGCTGCCCACCATGGTCCCCTGCCTGTGCAGAGTTTAACCCCATTAAACTATGCCGTCAATTGCAATATTCCATATGTCCTTTCAAGGAGTGTATACAAAGGGTGGCACTTACAACATTGTTCCTTACCCAAACATATTTTTGGAAACCATATTTGCTTGATTTTCATTTTTACATAAAAATTTATATAATGAAAAAAATACTCAAGCTCCTTTTTCAATATTTCCCTAAGTTAATGAGCTGACTGATAAGTGAACAGATGCATTAAGGCAATAATTTATTCAAATGTCATGATATTTTTGAACAAACATATTATTTAATATGCATTTCATTATTTGCCCAGCTCATATTAGTATTAATGATTGATGTGCTTGTTAGAAAGGGAAAAGTGGCACCAAACATAATCTGTGCAAATTAGATTCACTTTGGAGATCTACCCTAAGTTTTCCTCTGACTAAAGAATTGATGCTCATTTTGTGTCAATCACGTGGAAACAAAGCAGGAAGGTGCCTAATTTCATAAGAGGCCAAGACAATGTGGATTAATCTAATGTAACCTGAACCCAGACATGGAACATAGGGAGAGCAATATTTTTTTGAGCTATTCCCTAGCTCACGTACATTGGAGCCAAAAGGGTTCAGAGGTAAAATAAGCACCCATGTGTATTCTATCTGCTCATTTTCTGAATGCGTCACTGTTAGGCATCTAAACTCTTTAATCAAAAATCCCTTGGTGATGTAAAAATGTCCTGGATACAGATCATGAAGTCTATCTTGCCAAATGCTTTAATGGAGCAAAATGTCTGTTTTTCCCCTTGTGTCTGCCTCTTCCCTTCAAAACTTCACCCTAAATGATTTGAGACTGCAGCAAAGCACCTTAGTAACCTCCACAAAAATAGCTACCAGCCATCTTTCTTCCTCAGTCACTCTGTCAGGCAGCAACTTCTTTCACATCTCCAATACTGAGGTGTCATAACATCTATTTAAATCCAAACCATTGGTCTAAACTGCGTACTACCTAGTGTGTGAAAACCTTAAAAGAATTTCTAGTCAAGTCTTAATGCAATTAGTGGTGAGTTATTGTAACCTCTGTATGTAAACAAAGCCTACTTCTGGCAAGAAAGAAAGATGCAGTCTTGATGAGGTTGCCCGGAACTGATGCCTCACATAAACTGGTGACTTCATTTGAATCAAATGTCTGCTGTCCAAGAGGCAGCAGATTCTCAAGCTGTAATTAGCATATTCATCTTGATATAAACAAAGTAGCCAGAATGCAACACGACTGATGTAATGTGACATGGTGGTTAAAATTAAAAGTGAACATGCCTTTTAATTGGATTGGATACCTGCTAGTAATTCAGACAATGGGAATTTGATTCAAATTTATAGTATTAAATGGCAGCAGATGGACAGTAAAACGTCCATTGAGTTTGCAAACTGACAAGCACAGTGGGTTTGCCAGATCCCTTCATTAAGTCATTGGTGGCATCAGTCAGGTGCTGATGCATTTCATTGTTCACAATCACATCGTTAACACATTTTGCTTTGGTGTGCGTGAGCAATGGGATGTTCTGACTGATGGTCTCAGTAGGTTAATTTGTAGTTTCATTTGCCTCTCCTAATCATGAAACATCCTAGTTCTGGTTTTGGGAAGGAGCTTTGTGAGATCACTGGGTTTAGCATCCAGTAAGTGAAGAGGCCAGCTGATGACAGCTGGACAAGGATGCCAACTCCTTTGTAACTGATGCCATCCATTTCTTTCATAACTCACATCCCAGTATCTGTTCCAGATTCTTGGTCACTGCCTGCAGCCTTCTACCTTCCACAAACTTTAAAAACATCCTCTGAGGGAGGATATTTTCTTTCCCCCTCCTTCTCCAGATAGTTCCTCAAAGAAGTTTACAATTGTGCCCCACGCTTGAACTGTTCCCTCTGCAGACTCAGCGTCTCATCTGCAGTCATTCATCAGCACTCATTTATATCTCAACACTGCAATCACAGCTATGGAGAAGTTTGTCATCTTTTCCCCTTCTACCTTCAAGCATTGGTAAGAGACCTTAATAATTGGCTTCTGCGGCAAATCCATATGCGCACACACGCAGGTGTGCACACAAGCACACACAGCACACAGGCACCCATACATACACTTGCACACATTCTGTGCTAACCCACAGCAGAAGAAGCAGCTTTGTGGACCATTTGCTAAATTCCACTTCTCTACAGTTCTGCAGAACCAAGTATGGATGACTTCACACAAACCAGGTAGGACAACTGCTCTACAGTGACCTTTCTACCTTTCTGAACACCTAATTAATGGAAGTTAAATCTCTAGCAGAAACAGGTTTTCTATTCAGAGCCCCTTGCGCTTCAAAAATTATTGTGGAAAGGGACTCTAAAGGAAAATGTAACAGCTAAGCTTTTTTTTTTTTCTTTTCTACTCTGGGGCATTATTTGTATCAGGTTGTTTTAAGCAATTTTCCAAAATTCCATGAATTATGATCATTTTACAAATTAAATTTTGCAGAGAGAAGAAAGTAACATTTTTTTTTTTTTTTTTGCTGTTACTGACTTAACAGGGAGATTGTTAAATGTTTCTCAGGCACTGTTAGGCTGCACAATTAAGCTTGAAATCAAGACAACTTTCTCTGACAACCCTTGGTAATAATTTGGGGGAATTATTACTCCCAGTTTTTAGTAAGTGTTTGTATATACATGTCCATATTAATCACATAGTGATACACATTAATCAACCAAAAAACAATTCATGCAGGAGTACCAAGGCGTATTGATGTTGTGTGCACTTCATTGTCTTTAAATATAATTTGGAAACGTAAGGAATTCTCTAACACAGCAGAACTCAGAACTAAGTAAATGAGGACTACCTTTAAAACCCCATCTAATTATTAACATTCATTCTTGCTACAAGGATGTCATAAAAGGGCATAAACCACACTGCCTGTCTGTGCCACCGGCTCACACGGTGCTGCCTGTCACTGCCCTGTGTAGGGCGAAGAGCCATCATCACTTACTTCTTCGTGTTGTTAAACAGCAGTTTAATTTTTACTTTTTGATCGATGCCTTTTTGTTTACTAGTATAAATGAAATTTGACTGCACTGTAAACAAAAACATCCATCATCTTTTTTTCCTGATTGGGAGGCAGTGTGAAACAGGAACAAGGTCAAGAATAAAATGCCGTCTGACAACCTCGCAGCCACTTTGCCTCCCATGTCTTAGTCAAATCAAGTAGACTACCCTTTAATATATATGTGAATAGAGACTATAACCTCTACGAATTCAGTCCTCATTCTAGGTTTGGCTATTTGGTCATAATAAGTTTGTTTTCTGACCCATTGAGTCAATAAACTTAATTTCAAAATTAATCTTTTCAGGCTTCAAACTCACTGGATCCAATTATGAATCCAATCGTTCCCTTTAAATTTAATATTCTGAAACTTGGTGGTCTAGTGCTTTTTGCCCTTATGTGCCTCTTTGGTACTTAACTTTATACTTAGTTGGTCTGTAAAATTAAATCTCTAAGGAATGGAGCATCAGAGCAGCTCCAAAACTTAAATCTTCAGTTGCAAGCATTAGTATGAAATGCTCCCTTTTCCTGCTATACTTCCTTTTAATTGGTATTATTATGCACAACAGGTTATCATTATACACTAGTTCATTATGTGAATTTGACTACGCATATTAGACCAAACAGGATCAGGAATACAGATTTGGGTTATTTTTGTTGGGGGGGTGGGGTGGTGTATTTTTAGGGTTTTTTCTAAATTGGTTATCATCGAAACACTTCACTCTTTGCCTATAGGGGTAAAACCCCCAATTTTTCCTTCATTTATTTCTAGTAATTTAGATTAAATTGCACTCTTTGGGGAGACTCATTATAATTTCAATATATATATATATTTCTATTCTTGCAAGGCACAGTTGCTAATTAGATGATTTTAAATGGTCATGACTGCAGGATACCTGGGGCAAAATTTGCATTCCTTATGAGAAAGCCAACCTACAATCGTGCAAGTCTTTTTCCTTAAAACTTCCCTGTCCCATCCATGACATCCCTGGCTACGTATGGATTCAGAGGGTGGAGGGGCACAGCTTCTGGACCACAGGCAAACTCAACTACCCTGGGATAAAAGGCAGGAAGGACTGATGTCCTTCAAATAAACTGCTTGGGTTGAAACACTGCTGAGGCCGGCAAGGTCTTGCTAAACCAATTGCGGGAGAGGGTTGGGAAGGAGTTAGAGGCTGGGAGCAGTCAGTGCCCACCTAAGCTGGGGCTTTTTGGAGCACTTTCTTTGCTCTCGTGCCAAGCCTTCTCTCAGCTGGGAATTCATGGGCATGCATCGCTTCAGCCCACATCTGCCCTGTGCATGGCAGAGCACTTTGTTATCAGGATGAGGACAAAAATCCAAATTCTGAACACAGCAATTGGCATTCAGGGATGGATAATTTGCAGCATGACTTAGTGCCATTTTGAGACATTAGCAATGACTTATTCTTTACTGTTTGAACAGTCCTATCATTTTAAGCAAGTGCTTATTACAGCACTTCTTATCTAGGGGAGGGAGGGAAGACTGCTTAACACGATCCATTAGGAAATTCAAGCCTGAAATGAAGTGACCACAAAGTCCTATCGGCTCCCAGAAATGCAGCAGCTGTACATATTTAACGTAATACAACACTATATTGTTGCGGAGATCCGCTGTTTAAAACATACATAAGGCAGGTGAAACGTGACTATTTTACTTCTCTGTTTGAAAAACGAGAAACTGTAGAGTGGCATAACTTCTCAAATACATAAATAAGCATTAGACTCATGGAGAAGACAGGTATGCTGTCGAAATAGTAACAACAGATTAGAGGTCAGTGGTTAAATCTGAAACTATTGCAGCCTTTTCTTTTGAACCTGTTCCTCAAGACTCCACTCTGTTACTAACAGGCGGAATGCAACTTAAGAAGCATGAGGGTTTGATGACGTCTACTGTACCTGTCTTAATTTAATGGCAGAATTTCCTAAATATTCTGTCCTCGGATCACCTAATGTCATAAATGCACATGCAAGGGGCAGCTCCGGATTTCCCCTGCTGGCTCAGATCCTACACAATTCCAGATTCCAGAGGTGCAAAGAAGAAAATCTGACTCACTCACTTAGCTTTGAAGCGGAGCCAATGTAGCAACCAAAACATTATCAATTATATGTTATCTCTTGTCACATTTTGCCGAGTCCTCCCATACAACATTTTGTTAATTTGCAACCTCTTTAGTGAAGAATAGGACACTTCACTGAGATATGATGGTATATAAAAATATTAGGAACACCTAATATATAGTATTTTATATATATCTATATATATATATACACATACAGCATAATGAATACAGAGAGCTTTCCGGATGGAAATATTCAGCACCTTTTAGATTCCAAAAGGAGTTGACAGAGGTGTATGAAAGGGAACCAGAGGGAATGAGATGCTCTAATTTGTCCTTTCTCATAATACAAGGACAAGGAGGCCTCCAACAAAGCACATGGGTAATAAATTGTAAGTCAGGTAAAAGGGAACCTTTTCATATATTGCCCGACTAATTGAATTCATGGCCATAAACTATTACCAAGTCTACTACTCGTAGATTAGTAGAAGGTTGAAATCCACTTATGCATTATGTTAACATGTATTTATTTTAATTCAGAAAGGGATCTAAACCTCCTATTTCAGGCTCTAAGCTGTAGATGAAGAAGAATCCATCATGTACTGGTGTCTTTCATCTGCCTCCCCAAGGTTTCCCAAATTATCTGGTACTCATCACTGCTGGACATACAGAACCACCTAACTAGGACTACTGACAATGCCTCCATTGCTTTGAACTCTCTCACCCATGTAAATTTGTGACTTAAAGTCATGGGAGCATCAGCTGACAGCGATCTGGATCCTGTCAGCCCAGAAAGTCTTACACATTGTAAGGCACATAGAACTACACGTGCATAAACATGTGTGTGTGCACATACACATACATGCATGAGAACTTGTTTTCAAATGAGGAGCATCTGAGGAGCATGTATTACCCTCCTCTACACCTTTTCTAGTTGTATGCAAACACCACTCCTCGCAGAAGACTTGTGCGACTTTAACTTGCCTGTCTGCTTCAGCAGACATCATGAGCTTGATTCTCCAAGACTGCCACTAAAATTCCACTCTACTGATTTTTGCAACCTAATTCTCCAGGCATTTATTTTGCTCTTTTTTTTTTTTTTTCCAGGATGATGTGACCCAAATTTATAAAGGAGGGTGATTTATTATAATGTTGCATCCTGAATCTAGGATCCATATGTACTTATTTTTTATTACCACAGATGTAAGAGACCAGATTTAGAGACCTGAATTCACTTTGAACTTGACAGGCTTTGTATGTTCTGAAGCATGAGGGAAAATGGTATCATTTACAAAACCAAAATGCAAAGGGGTTTATGAATAACAGATATTTCTAAGACAATAAAGGCTACCCAAAAACTCACACTATTAAGCACTGAAAGGACAGTTACTTTTTCAACAACTGAAAATGCTGGAGCATTCCTTCGTTATTTTTCTTTAAATGACATAGCGCACATTCTGCTGCAGAAACAGCTGCTGAAGTAACCTAGGGGGCATTAAGGCACTGTACTTCAGTGATTACAGCAATTTTTATAGACATTCAATATTAGGATTGCACTCTAATTTTAGACAGAGTTAAAATTAAATTGAGTAGGAGGGGTTTCCATGTGACTCTAGATGTTCTAACACTGCTTACCCCAACCCAAAACTTGTATAGTCTCTGAATTTTGCAGCAATGATAATTTATTAGTAATTAAACACTTTTAAAGAATGAAACTAGAGCTCACTAGCAGCAGTGGGAAGATATCCACTATAGGGACAGGACCCAGACTTAGGCCCTAAAAGCGTTTACCCACTTGCCATGATCCCAACACCAAGGGACTTAATGACACTGCCGTGTGTAACCCTCCTCTACTCATGATTCCTCCTCTTGGTTGTGTATATACAGCAAGTATCCTGACACTCTAAGGCCAAATTGGGACTTTTACTTTACTGCTTATTAGTGTTTGAATTCCCTGACTCTCACAAAACCCAAGCATTGAGCTGAAGGAAACTGAAAGAAACAAGGTTAGTAAAGGGCTGACAGTCCAACAGACAATACAGATGGAAAGTGGAGGAACTAGGTGAGACAGAGAAAACAAAAAAAAAGAGCTTCTGTTAGATGCTAAATGGGACCCAGGTTGGGCCTGATTAAAACTATGTCTATGTAGGTTACATCTTTCCTTATTTCTCTTACCTTGTTTCTCTTGAAATATGCTCTTCGGCAAGCTGCAAAGCACTTCTCGCTGCAGAAGCATTTCACTTCACTTCCCATACTCAGGGAATAGCGCTTGATTCCAACTTTCTGGCACCAGGCACACATTATTTGTACATTTGACACATCATCTTCTACAATAAAAATATAAGAAGAATGTTTACACGAGATGAAAACACCTTCCTCAGACATCTGCACACTTACTCTTAGATACAACCAGCACCGGCTCATCTTATTTCTAAATCCTCACTGTCTGAGAGCAGAACTGTGCATGCCTGTGACCACCAGCTTCGTCCTCAGGCAGCCAGTGGCCTGTGCCAACCAGGCTCAGCAGACTGGCAAAGCTTCTAAGATGGCTGGAAAAGATTATTAGCTTTAAAAATGGTGCATTGCTAGTGCAAGCTCTGGAAATCTCAAGAGCTCTTAAGCGTGTTTAAGAGTGCACGACTCTTTATTAAACGAGTAACCAGGACTAGAGGCTTAATGAGTATTGCTGCTTTGTTCTTGTTACTTACAGTCTGTTATACTGAGCCCCTGAGATGTTCTGCTCAGCAAGCTGGTGATAAAACACCCCCAGAAGGTACTGCACCAAGGCAGGCCTCTAACAAGAGCCTTCTTCCAAATAGGAACCACCATGAAATACCCCTTCTCGGTGTCATATCACAACAATGACTAGTGTACAAAACGGGGAGCTTTCGTGTGAATACAGCAGTCACAGAAACACAGACTCCACCAGGAAGGGAGATGAAGCACTGTGGTAAAGTCTGACGGGTCATTTTCCGGTCTTTATGCTCATCAGTCAAATTTCAATTCAGACAGAGTTCCCGAGTCTCTTTTGAGCTCTTCTCTAACATGTGTTACGAATGTGGCATGTATGCCTTCTGCCATGTAATTAAAAAAAACCACCCAAACTAACAAAAATCCTAAATAGGGCTTATTGCTAAAGTGCTAGCAATATCCTCGTGTGCTTGTCTTTCCCATCCCATCTTCACAAACAGGGGCAGTGAATAGTTAAGTCTCCTAAGCAGATCAAGACAGTAAGTTAGCAGGAATCTTTCTGACTTAAAACTCAGAATTCTTCAGTTCTTATGTCCAGTCTATAATACAGTGTGACCTTTCAGTTACAGACAGCAGCCATTGTCTAACTTCTGGAAAAAAAAATATAATCCCTGAATACTAATTGTTAAAGCAGTTCCTGGTCCATGAGCTGTGGAGAATTCATAGCTCAGAGAGTCTGTCATGCAGCCATCCCATTTCCCTATAAAGGATTTGTTTTTGAAGCTACGCTGTCATCGTTCTGTAAAATTATTGGCAAACTAATTTTTAGCAGAGTGATTTGGCTCCTTTCCCCGTCTATCATAACTCAGAACTACGTGCTGCATTTTATTCACCTTAACGGAATAAATATTGCCAGTTTAATAACTTTTTTCCTTCCACAAATTGTGTTATGATTTATAGCTACAAATAAAATTGTACAATGTAAAATAACGACCTTTTAGTTTTAATCAGACTGTCTACCTTTAAACGTATATTTAAAGCTAAGTTACAACACAGATTTGCGTTTAATCTATTTTATCACTTACCCTTTAGAGTGGGATTTGCCGATATTGTAAGTGCTTTCATATACTGAGCGTGAAGGGAAATCAAAACATTTTGGCCAAAATTATCACTAGCCACCCCTAAGGTGAAGAAGCCCGCCCTTGAGCCAGATGCACAGACCACAGGGTGCTGTTGCGGTGGTGTTGCGTGGTGCTGTCACAGCCTTCCCTACGGACCAGTCTTGCCCAGGGCGCTGACTACTACAGCACAGCCCAAAAGCTCTTCCTACCATTTTTATCCTGAGCCACCTGAAGTGATAAGCTTTTACAGAGGTGTCCTGATCCAGCTCCTTTTGCACCGTAGCAAACCGATTCCTTACATACTGAACTTGCCCCTTTGAATGTCTCAGGACACCAGAAGATCCCGTGAACCAAAGGAAACAGACAGCAACCTCTGGTTTCAGATAACAGCAACATACACTCTTCTACTGATAAGAAGTATTTTATCTCTAGAAAATAGAAGATCTACCAGTGATACCTTTATAACAGCCTTCATGTCTGGCGAGAGTAACTGTCATAAATGGGAAAAAAAATTACAGAGCTGAAAGAGAGTTCACTGGCAATGTAGGTGCTAGAGCACCTCTTTTTGAAGCCAGTTGGCTCGTCTGGGGCACAGCTTCTAAGGAGAAGCAAGGGACTCTCAGGAGCTTTCATGCCTGTCTTCACAGGGGAAGCACCACAGCTGCCATTCCACTCCCTGCTCACTGACACCCATGAACTGTCTCCCATGGCTGATGAGAAGGACCACACAAGCGTCCATTTTCAGTTACACAGCATCCCAGAAGCAGCAACAACTATCTACATGGAAAAGCTGCATTACACATGTCTCTGTAGGAGGCTATGCAAGACAGAAAGGTTCAATCCACCTCCTTCTGCTAAAGACTTCTCTAAATCCCTGGCAAGAAGAGGAGAGGAGAAGGAGAGTCACCTACTCTGTCAAGTAGTTTTCTTTCCATGCCCTGACCAGCAGAACTTCACCACCACCTCATGGGGAATCCTTTGAAGTAGCATTGCTTCACTTGTGGTCCGTGGATCTGATAGTTAATAAAACAGCAGAGAATGGTCCACAAACTACTTCCAGCTGCTGTCTGTACCTCCAGGAAGAGACAGCTGATATCCAGAAGGCATCATCAATATTAATCAAAATGTTCATCATTTTGAAAGAAAAAAAGGGAGAAAGGGAGAGAAAGAGTCTGCCTAAATACAAAGAACTTCAATTATTTCTCTTGTCAACTCCTTTCTCCCTCACTACCAAAGAATGTTCATATGCAATATAGTCCTTTTAATAGTAACAGTAGAAATAAAACTAGATGCCTCTTTCATTTAAAAGACTTGGGAACATGGCTACGAAACGGTTAGCTGAGCACAGCCACATAAAGCAGCCAGGAAACAACAGTACTTCAGAGCATGCACCTCCTGGGACACAGTACACTAATATGTCTCTTTTAAGCCACTGTTGCTCCATCAGGTGTAGGTTTGCCCAAGTAACTTTTTGAAGCAAGCCTGCTTGTAGTGAGATTCACCAGGTGAAAAAAGGAAAACATCCGATATCACGCAACTAATTCCCTGTGGACCACCACCACCAAGAGCCCTGGGGAGCCCAGCAGGAGGAAGATTTGCTCTAAAACAAATGCCTTTCTTTTAGCTTCAAGTGGAGTTACGAATGGCAGAGAAAAGGACCAAAGCCATGCCCAAAGCTTATGGGTATGGATGACAGCTGGGGACAATGATGAAACTGATCATGTGCTTTCCTTCTTCACGTTGGTTGCGTTACGGATCCGAGCAGAAGTTGTAAAAATAACTAACAGGGGCGTTTCTTTAAAATGTTTTAAGTTTAGTGACTGAAAAAGAGGACTGCAACATTAACAGAGAAGTAATAATCCATGTATTTCTACAGTCACAATCCACAGCAGTGGGAAGTGATAACTTAAAAAAATTAAGATTCTGTGAAATAAGAAAAGCCAAAGGCTTGTGATTTAATTACTGTCTTCTGCTAAACATAAACTGGAATAATCCAAACCCAGCAATTCAAATCTTCCATTCAAGATGAGATTCCTCTCACTTTTTCACAGACCTTTGCTTCGTAAGGCCAAATTCTTTAAAAATCACTTTACCAGACTCTTGTCCTCCTTTCAGGAAAATGTATCAAATCCCCATCCCTAGAGCTCTCAGCAAGAAGAACCTACTGCAAAAAGAAAGCGGGGAATTTCAAATCCAGTAGTTTGAAACCGCTTATCCATCCTGAATCTTTATTCTAATCTTTTTCTGATTGGGTCTGCATTAAGAAAGCTTCTCCACAGTAATGACATCAGCGTAGCACATCGGCAATGTCCTCCTTTGCTCACAGACAAACTTTTGCTGGCAGCCTAGCTGAGCATATCTGCTGGAGCACCATGAGCTCATCGGGAGCAGCTCTTCTGATGACAATCCCTGACCATCACTTTCAGGACTCGCATAGCTAGGCTGACACATGTTTGTAAAGCACAAAAATAACATTTGCAGGTGGTGGTACAGATAATTTTGCAGTGAAAGAAAACATTTTCTTTTTTTAAGAACTGCATTATTTCCCCTTTCCCCCCCATCTGGGCTTGTGACTTTATGACCTGCTCTTGCAATGTGCTTGGCACGCTCTCTGATCTGTCACACTTAACGACAGAAAGCATTGGGTACTCACACAGGTGAGACAAAGAGGAGCTGGCACAGAGACAACTGAGTAGTCACAGGAGAGTTTTCAGCAGAACATCCCTACCGCTGTCTTCCATAATTACGCCAGGTAATAGAAACTCATATTCCTTACACATACAGTACAAGATCTGAATTTCCAGCCTCTGCTTTTCTGAGTTCTCAACTCTTCTCAGGGAGAGCTATTGTGGGAGTTCCAATACCATGTTTTTCTGCCCCTGGGTCATGTCATTACAGGTTGAAGAAGTACTCCCTGCACCCACCGCACAGATACTGTTCAGATACATCTCCTTGTGGTTTTTAGCCTGTGTATTTTTCATAATGAACAATGCAATATACACAGAGTGTTTGCAGTGTTAAATCATGTTCCCAAAGGGAGCAGTTTGTATAACAAGATAAAATTATCACATTATAATAACTAAATATGCATCAGTCTAAAGCATGCTTCAATTAATCATCAAAAGTTTGCACCGCCTCTTTAGGTCTTAATTAAGCAGAATGTTTGTTATTTTTTTTCGTTTCAAACCAGTGTGAAGGAGCTGCAGAAAATTGTTCCTCTTAAGCCCAATGAGCATCAGTTTAGACTAATCTATCTTATATGGAACCATAATGTGGAGAGGTGGTTGGGAGAGAAGGAAGGCAACAACTACAACAGAGTAAATCCATCATGTACAGCTCTGTCCCTTTAACTAAAAAAACCAGTGTGGCTACACTGTTTAGCTGGATGATCCTAAAATCCCTACAATTCTGGAGTTAAATCCTGAGCAGTTTACTAACTTTTAGGTTGCAATATTCTACTAATACTGTTTTGAACTAACTAATACGCATTTTCAACTTGAACTTTGGTTTCAAGAATTTGGGTGAAACTCAATGCAAATAGAGCTCTAATCCTGCAGATGATGATGATCCTTGGACAAGTACTCCAAAACTTTACTTTCCACATTTCCTTGCAAGAAATTCAGCACAAGATGCTCAGCTCTTCTAGCAAGAAGAAAATATCACTCCTGAAGGTGCCCAACTGTAGCATTGAAGAAGTCCTGTTGTACCAAAGGAAGACCACATGGGGACAGGGTTTGGGACTGAGATCTCAGAGGGTACGTCCGTTGGACTGAGTGAACCTGTGTGATACCTCTGCCTTGGCTGTGGTTTCACCTGTGATCTGAAACAGAAAATATTTTGGCACCCAATCCCTCCTCAATGTCTCCCTACCATCCATCTCTTCCTGGCATGTGAGTTTCCTTCCATCGCAACTATCAGCAGCTCTGTCTCCACACTACTGCTTTCTTCTTTTCTCCTTTCTTTTCTCTTTGTTGCATCCCATCCCATCACACAGGCAATTTGGATCTCAGGATTTTTGAGGGGAGCTAGAACAACTCTTTTACCCACTGCTGTGAACTGTGCTTTGCCCACTGATGTACATCTTTAAGTATACAAAGATCCCCTTTGTAATAGTACTTAAGCACTGATCCTCTAAATAAATAGATGGGGTGTGTGAGAAACTTAAGGTACGAAACGTACCTTGGAAAAAGTAATTACCAGAGAAAAACTGAAAAACAGGGATGATAATAGAAAACTTGCTGCAACCACTGCTATGGAAATGCCTCAGGGGCTCTACAATGTGCTTCCTTTTAAGGACCAGTCTCTTGAAGTTCACTGTTCTGCCAATAATGCAAAGTGTCACAGCTCCTTTTAAAAAAAATCTTTTTGGGGAACCACAGCCTGCCTACATTTTCTATACATGAGTTGAGGCACATTCTCATGCATAGCTCAGTAAGGACTGGATGCACAACACAAATAAAAGCTGGCATTTAAGGCAGGTTTTAAACATGCAAACAAAAAAGCACCTATTTCAGCTAATAGGGGGGGAACTCCCTGTGTATTTTGAATATATGCTATTAAAGTGTGTACGTGGACTTTGTGATTTTCTTTTTAGCACAAAGGGAACACTTGGCCCTCCACAGAGAGCAAAAGACATCAACAGTGGGCTAGATGGGGCAGGCATCCTGGCAACTGTTGGCATTTTAAAACACAGGCACTAATAAACCTACGATCAGCGTAAATGAGATGATGTTTCAAACTGAAAACAAGAGAAAGAATTCGAAGAGTGGTGACTATAGGATTTGTTGCAGTGGTCTTTATTACAGACCTAAACCTGCAGTTAGAGAAATTGTAATGCTATTCAGCAACTGGAATAAGATTTGGGAAATGCTGTAAGTGGGATGCAGAGCATAGTAAAATGGAAGTCTCAATATATAGGTTTAATTAGATCTGATAATATGGTCTTTATTTAAGGAAAATTGCCACTGTGTCCTGCCTGCAATCAGACTTCTTGGTAATGCAGTCATAGAACCAATTCCTCTGTGAATTCAGACAGATGATCTTGGAAATAATTTTTTACTGCCCTGCTAACTACCAGTTAAAATATCTTTTATGCTTCCAGATTCCTCCAACACAATTTAAATATTGAGAGAGCTTCCAGAGTGTTCGTAGGGCAGGTGCTTTGCTTAATCCCACATGTTACTCCTGTGCATTTATATTTAAAAAAAAAAAACAACCCAAACTGTAAACTTCAATTCTACTGTTATGTTAAGCTATAAGACAGAAAATCACTCATTCCTTCCCATAAAAATACTTAGTTACTCAGTTTACTATTTGAATATGACATTTCCTTGCTAACTTAGCTCACAGGCCTACCTTACAAGGCACTCAGTAACTAGAAATGCTTCTCTTCCTCCCTTAAGACATTTTGCTTCACCAGATACAGCTTCTCCAGCCCTTCCTCCTTCACTTTCAGGAGTTTCTGATAACTTCTGGTACCACCCCAATTGTTACCATTTGAAAATCACTGAACCAAACACTATGTAGAGGCACCGATCTCTGTGTTGGAGGATTTAAATCCCTTTTGCTTTCCCAAATGTGCACGTTATCTTGTGAAAACCCTGAGAGGGAACATTACTTTTCCCTTGTACTTCTTTCCCCTGTGGAAAGCTCAGTCAACAGCACAGTATCATCCTTTCTGCCTCCCTTTCCACCACGTTCCTTGAGAGTGAGCTGCCCTCACAGCACAGCACAGCAGGGAGATGGTTCTTTTTTGGGGTGCCTAGAACAGCTGATGTACTCTGTGCATCGCTTGGACACAGAAGGAGGTAGGAAAGGGAAGGGTTTTGCCAACACCCCTGCTCAACCACCCCTACTGGTGGTTGCACCACCCCTACCGAGGCACTGCCACGGGGATCACAAGAGAAAGTAAACCAAAGAGCACTCTTTAAAAAAAAAAAATGGGGAAATGGAGAGACCATAGCCTCCAGCAGGTGCTGGGGGAAGGAGGCTGCATGTTCTCACCTGCATGGAAAGAATTTTTCGCATTCTTCTTTGACTAGCCTTGATTTTAGCCCTCCTTCATCCCATGTAACAACAGCCGACCAAACTTGTCTGAGCAAAGGGGCAGAGTCACCCTAAGTGCCCTCTCAGACTGACTTTATCGCTACAGGCTGCAGAAGAACAGTTAGGATGGTTGCATGCTGCATACTATGGCCACACACCCTGCACAACCACAGTGGGACTTTCATTTCTAGACCATTCCCTGGCTATTGCTGTTCTGTTTCTTGTTATTTCTATGCCATTTGCTTAACTGGAACAAAACCCAACCAAAATACTTTCTTTACATTGCTGTGTAGCAAACAACAGTGTTCTAACACCAAGCAGAACTAATCTTAGTACCAGGTTGTCACAATGAGTTGAGACTAACTCTGAAGATCACTCAGAATCTGTTGCTGGCACTAAATGTAGCTACCAGCCTGCTGGGCATGGATGGTTATCAGCTACAAAGACACTATTACACCAACTCTCTGGAGGCTGCACTGACTTTTCATTTGCTTCCAGATGCAGGTTGGATGGCTGATGTTGACCAACAAAGCTCCTTTTGATTTTGGCACCACCTGAGCATGGTCTATCTGCCTGGTGGTGCAGGTCAGTGGAGTGATCTGTCAAACAGTCTCTGGGGTCACAAACTGGGATCCTTCTTGCGGAGGCTTCCCATGACTGGACTTAGTATCCTCCACTGACATGCTGTTAACCCGGCTCAGTAGGTGGTCAGTGCATCACATAGGGCCCATGTGTTTCAGTCAGCCTTTTTCAGGTATAATTTTGACGTGTGGCAAGGAGAGAGTGCCTTTATTTGAGCTGGTTATATTTGTCCAGGTAGTGTTCTAACGTATTCCGGGATTGTACAAGCAAATTTTTACCTAATATTTCATTTGACTAAAACAGAAAGCTGAAGAGATTAGAGATAAAATTTTAGTCAGACTGCCCAAAAAACCACTTTACTGTGACATAAGCATGAGGGGGGAAAAGGAAATTTTGTTAACTGTTCAAGGTGTTAGCCTGTTCATACAAAATATGAACGCAGATAGGACACTTCAAAGTTTTCTAGCGTGCTCCAGGTAGACCTAATCTGCTGAAATCTTCAATGACTGCTTTCTAGGTATAGTTCAGGACCAGTACTCCTTCCTCCTCCTCCTAGAGCTGGTAGCTGTTTCCCATACCAAGAATCATATCTGGCTCCCTGGAAATCCTGTTTCCCTTGGCCTCCCGATTCTGTCTTCTCCCAGTGTTTTTCTGCCTCTGCAATTGCTACATCAGTGCACATTGCAGAGTATCCTTCCCACTTCTCCCTTCAGGCTTCTGTGAGCATCGCCCATGTTCTGCTCTTTCTCTTCTCCCTCTTATCTGTATAGAATCTTATCTGCAAAAAATTATTCACCTAATAATTCATTGTGATTGTTTCTTGGATCTGCTTACAGTCTCTAGACCGTTGCTCTCCTGTCCAAAGGAATACCTCAGCCTGTCTCTCTGACACCTCTTTACTGGTGCTGACCCTCAGTTCAAGATCAATATGGCAAGAATTAAAGTCTTAATAATTTCTCCCTGAGAGCTCACTCCATACTATTTGCCCAATATCGGTGGACCACACCATCATCTTTCCTGTCCTTCAGGTTCATGATTTAGATATCATTTTCATCTGTGGGCATTCTCTTTTTGAGCTATATTTAAATCTTGTAGATTTTTCTCCTGTACAATATCTAAAAGCTTTCCCCATCCACGTACAAGTCTGGACTCAGCTCGATTTTCAGCATCTCAATCACTGCAGCGCATCACTACCCGGTTTTCTTTCTGGCCTCTAATGGAACCTTGTTCCATGCCCATCTATTCAAGCTGAGCTGCAAAGATCCCTTTCTCTGCCCACCATTTTAACCTTGAAGCTTTCTCTTGGACTCTTTCTGCCTCTCCTTCCTGTCCCCTTTCTTCATTTATCAACCCGAGCAAATGTAAGCTGCTTCTGTTCTTGTGGCAGGTCAGTCATAGCCTGTCTCTCCTCCATGCTGAAAATGTTTATTTTCAGCTTTAGTAATTAATTATGTAAATCTTTTTCATTTGCCTTACATAGAAGATACTTACATAGAAGTACCTTTGTGCTGTTTCCAAAGTCACCCCTGTGTTTGCAAGGGGCTCTGAGAAAATATCCCCAGAGTTACTCTTGTCTGGCTTTTTATCACTCTGAAGTTTTCTACTTTGATGTAGTGCCCACAAAAGGGTGTCAAAGTGCAGTGCCAAGACCACTGCCTCGCACACTGGTTCTCCTGGCTCCTTTGTACTCCCTTTTCTACTTGTATTCACCAGTTGTTTCTTGCCAGGCTCTTTGGGGTGATCATGACTAGGGCACCTACGCCCTAAGATAAAACAAAACAATTTCTACCAATGCTTATTGCAAATCCCACAAAGGTTCTCCTCCCTCTCCGGTCCTCCCAAACTTTGCTCTCTAAAATAAAGGTGAGATAAATATGCTCATTTGTTCAGAAGTCACAGTAATCTCGTGTTCATTACTGATGATGGGATAAAGTCAAAGGAGGCAGAGATTATGCGTTCATTTCCCCTATATGAGTAAAACAACGATTATGAATTATTGAAGTAAAAATCTAAACTTGGAAAATACTTCCAAAAAGCCTTCTTTGCACATTACCCTTAGCAGTATATTTAAACACGGGATCACGCGGGGTAGGCGGATGGGCAAAGAACAGAAGGCAGTTGACTTGGCCAAGGTTCCCCTGTGTCCACTTAACTACTGTTGCAGTAATTTGTTTTTCTACTTCATAGTTCCATCTCCTCCTGCTTGTTTGATATCATAAAAATCCAGCAACTGTGGCAGTTTGCACAATGCATGTTATAGCCTTGTGTTCGTGTACCACAAATTCAGCATTCTGGATTCATTCATGATTCAGACTGGAGGAGAAAATAGCTTGGGATGGCACAAGCCCTTGATTAAAGCTTTAGGGCCAAATCAACAACAGCTGAGGATCCAGCCCATATGGCCCGAGATCTTTAGCTGTGTAAAGGCTGCAGGAATGGGCCCAAATAGCTTTGGTAATTAGCAAATATCGTATAAAATAGATGAAAAGTCTTTGGCAGGGAGTGCATATTGAGTAACATTTGAAAATTATTCATAGCATATTAGTATACTTCTTTAGAGATAAAACCCAGTGGCATAAAAATAATTTAAGAGGGGCAGCTCTACTCTCTCATGTGACTGTCAAGAGGCAAACAGTTTGTTGGACGGATCGGTATTTTACAGTTACCTTTAGTCAATGCAACGAAGGGCAGAGGAGACCATCTAACACCTGGGACCCGACGCTACAAGCTGCTCTGCCTCTGCAGAAGCCTCCTCACACCCCATGGGGACTCTTCAGCCAAGCTGCTTCCCTGTGTGCGGCGAGCTCCCGTTCTTGGGTAGGTATTGCAGGTCACCCTGAACTCCTCAGCGCCTCGGTCACCCAAGAGCACCCAGAACAACACCCAGAGACATCCACAGAAGCAGGGCTGAGCCCGCTGCTACCTACATTCACCAATTATTGCACTGTGTACAGCAGTAAACAATAACATAGCAATTAATCATCCTGGTGTAGCCATAAGAGTTACTTTCGTGGATTACGGTAAGCAGCACGCAGTGTGGAATAAATCATTTTTCACACATTCTGATGAATGGCATGTTATAAAATCACTCCTGATAAAAATCTAATGAAAATGTAAAACATCCCAGTACAGTCTCCTGGGTAGAGTCAAGATCACATTAAACCCTCAAGAGACAACAGTCAGGGATTTCAATGAGAATCAAGAGACGGTTTTCCCAGGATGAGCTTGTTAACCTGATATAAAGACATGATATTGATTTGATAGCTTTGTCTCTTTTGCCATTTCCTTCATGTAGCCTATTTTTAATTTAATCATCTTCCATTAATTTATTTAAAGGCTTTATTCATCAAAACAAAATCTTTTTTTTTCTCCTGAAAGCAGAGATTGTTGAAGTGCTGAGAATATAATTCATCACACAGAGTGTCACAAGCAGAACAGGCCTGTTGTCATTGCATTTTCAGAAGTTTTTCAAGAGTAGTAACAAAGTCACTCTCCCATGGTCTTAAGGTTCCCTGTGACTGGTTTTTAAAGATTCTGTAATTGGCTCTCTTACATTGACATCATAATCTAGCAATCCCAGGACACATGTCAATGACAGTTACCAATTTGAAATGTTCATTAGGATTTACCTGCTGGTGGCTTTATGAAAGGTGGTGGAATTAATGGGACAATAATAGGTACATTCCCATGATCCTTCGACCCTGCTGGTGAGTCCGAAAGTCCATTTCCCGTGGCAAGCCCTGGGTAGCCGGGGTTTATATTGTATGGTGAAATAACACTGTCCTCAGGTAATTTTGGTTTTGGCAAAGAATTTTCTGTAAAACACAAAGAACACATTGTACAGTATGACAAATATATTTCTTAAATACCCCTACTTTCACCAATCCATTCATTAAATTACTTACCCTAATACAAGAAGAGTGCACAACCCTTTCCAGATATTTTCCCTTTTAAAATATGGATACTTTCCAATATTCTTCAGAATAAATCCTCCATTTTAATAAATCAAGCTCACACTAAACCCAACTATACTTTTTTTTTTTTTTAAAAGGTGAGATTATTTTGTAATATATATCCTTAGTACACCTGATTTAATCAATGGTACCCTATTCATGTCCTTCATGTCCACTGTTTGCATGGTCATCAACTCAGTGTACTGTGACTTCACCCATGCAGGAAGCATACACTAAAAATAAAAGAATTCCTAATTCTCTATCAGTAATACTAGTAGCAGTAGTAGTAATGGAAAGGATTTAAAGAAAGGATTGAAATTACAGCAAAGTGTGCATGAAATTATGTCAGTTATTCTAATTCTTTAATCCCAAATCACCTCAGGATTCTTATTTGTAGAAATTTCTCTAATGCACTTCAGTTATCTATGGGGCAGGACTCGATTCTTACTATTCCCTCTCCTCCCATATCTCAGAAAAAGAAACACCCTTTTTTTCCCTCCCACAGACTGCATACACCAAAAGTTTCTACCTGGCACAAGTATTCGACATCTTTGTTTGGTACATAAAACATATGGTTTGTATCATGTGTCTACAAAAAAAAAAAAGTCACAAATTTCATCAGGCGTAGACTGGAGCCACAAATCATTCAATAAAAGATCTATTTATTAAAACATAAATTAATTGCATTACTACATAGGAACAAGTTTCTTCAAAGGTGGCTTAATGACATTGTATTTTCAATGAAAAATAAATATTGATCACCAATGTCACTATAGAACTAACAAGCTGCAAATGTTCAATTTTAACACAATTAGGTTGCATCACCTTACCTCTAAATTTTCGACCTTTTTTTCTATCCACCTCTCCTTCAGAGCTGGTCTCTGGTATCAGTACTCACTGCAACACTCTGAATACAGCACTGCTGCTGGCCGACAGAAAGCAAGCCCAAACACTGCTGGCCACAAAGGCAGTGAAAAGTGATGGTCTGGGAGCATTAAAAGCTGCTGCAATTTCCTCACTTTACTTTGCCTTTGAGGAACTCTTGTTGGATAAGCCAAGATGCTGCAATTTCCTACTCTTCGCTTCACTCTGGTCACAAGCCCCTGCCCCTTGGCTGTCAGGAGGCAGCAACGGAATGGCTGAACAAAAAGCCTGGGTCCCATCCTTCACCTTTTGAGTTATCTCATGCTACACGAAGATCTAGCACTGTCACAAACAAGTTCCACTCCTGGAGAACTTCTGCAGCACTTGCAGAAGACAGTATGGTACAAACATCCCTGAGGAGCCTTTGGTGAACACTCACAGGGATTCCCACATGCGCTGTGAATATTCCAGCTCAAAATCCTTCAGCATTTTAAAAAGCCACAGGCCAAAAAGCCTTAGTTTTGGAAGCAAAAGGGTTCATTAAAGCCGCAGAGCTAAGAAAGTGCTCTCTCTTTTTTCCAGTTGTGAGCAGCTCATTGGTACCTCAGGTACATGACTTTGAACTGACTCACAAAAGGCATTATTTGTGAAGACAGGTTAGTAAGTGCCTACAGACAGCAATTTTGTTAAGCGATTTTCCCTGTACTTTATTGGCTTCCTCGTACTAGACGGGACTCTCCGACATCTTTATTTAAACCAACCACGAAGCAAGCAGCAGAACACACTTCCCAGTCCATGCCAATTCAGACAGGTTGAGATATTAATCCTTCTTTGCCCAAACACAAAAACATTAAGTCTCATTACCTTTGAGAACAGAAATGTGCTGGCGGCTTTCCCCGTCTGCCGAGTAGTTCCTGAATTCAATATCTTCTCCATCTTTCAATTCAACCTTATCATAACCATACCAGCCAAGGAGCTCATTCATAGTGTTTTCTGCAAAGTTCTGAAAGAGAAAAATTACCTACTTATTTATGTAATCAATAACCATTTGGAAGGAAGGGAGGACTGCATAAATCGAACCGTATCTGTGCTACACGAGGAAGTGTCAGGTTTGGCCCACCTCCTCAAAGACTAATGTTCATTTCATAAGTCAAGTGCATAAAGTGTAATGCATTTAGATCTCCAACTGGCACACGTAATTATGACAGAGACTCATACGTCTGTAATTTAAAGAAAATGAAAAGGAGAGATATTTATGACTTTTGCTCCGGCATTCAATGTCAGAAATATTTTAACATACATTCGTCACACAAACTTGTCTGTGTTGCCATAAAATATTTAAGACTACAGCAAGAGAATAACAGAAAACTAGGATTTTTTTCAACCAGCAGTTAATCAATCTTACCGCTCTACAGTCTTTTCATCTGGAGCAGGTCACTGCCACAATTACAGTTCCTTGAGTTGTCCATGAACCAAATCAAATAAAATCACAGCAAAGACATTTTTTTCCTCAGAGTTATAAGGCCTTGCATAGTCAAACCACTTAAAAACTCTTCATCATGAAATCATTTTACTGTAACATTTCAGATAAACACCTCTTATATTTGCTTAAGAAAACCTTTCTCAGTTTTGCCATATTTATTTTCAAACCGATTTCCAAGCAGCCGTGTGGTTACATTTTATGTTTGTATGGCAATGCAAAATATGGAACATGACTGTCATAACTCTCAAATTCCATTAAAAACACATCCTCTAGGTCATGTGGCAAAAATATTTCTGTAGAAAATGCTCATTACTGGGCCAGGAGATTTAGTGGAGCAACTTAAGAAATCTGCAACCAGGCAACAAAGCTTTCTGAAACCAAATAGTGCCGTGGAGCTCTAGGGCTTACAGATTTAGGAAACTACCAAAGGAAATCAGCTAATGAATTACTGCAACAGCATGGATCAGTTTAAAGTAGTATGACAAATATAAAATGAAACGGAAAAGCCACACACAAAGCCTTCTGATTTGGTTTCTGCATTTTTTTATATTATCACTCTTTTAAAACAAATTCCAAACTCCGTTTTCCTGCAAGATCTTGACATCTAAAATAATGTTCCTGATATGCACTCTCTTCTGGGACTCTGGTTACCAGCAAAGGAGAACACCGCACCAATTCAAAACAAATGGTACGTGTCAAATTTGCAGGTTGCTAGATTTTGTCTAGTAACTGCTCGAGCTTAATTTTTGAGTGGGAGCAAGTCTAATGATAGAACACAGCAATTCTCCAGTCATTTAAATAAATAAATAAAATTAATCAGATGATAATTGCTTCTGAATTCAAAGCTACAGCAGGCTCTCTGCCCTGGAACGTCAGAGCTGCACTGCTCCTGGCTCATTCATCACACCAGATTGCATAGGTGTTCCTGTCACTCAAGGAGCGCTGGAAAGCGGCTATAAGCAATAAACACAAGCAATTTATACTCTTCCAGGAGTACCCTCTGTGCAATTGTGCTACAAACACATGTTTCAGGAAAAGAAAAAAAAAAAAAAAGAAAAAAAAAAAGAAACAAAACAAAATGCCACAGCGAACCCTTGGAATATCAATTTCTCCCCTGGTTTTTCCCCTTTCATTTTCACTTGAGCTCCTGCTGGAAGTCTCGATTCTATGGCTGTCCTCTGCAGCCCCAAATTGCTGGAAAACATTGTATCTTTCTACCTCTACTGTTAGCACTGCAAGTACAACAACCCCTTATGTCTGAACTATGTCACTACTACAGTTTGCAACAGCAAGTACAATGCAGTATAATGTGGCTAATACCTAAACACATTTCTAAAATTATATATATAAATTCATTTGAATGATACAGTGTTGTAAGCATTTTAAATACTAGCAAAAATGGGAATTTTTTCTAAATTTTTTTTTGTTTTCATCTTTTTAGAAAATTCTTCTCACAGTGCTGAAGGCTCCCAATACATAAACCCTGTCTCTAACCCATGGGAATCCAACAATGAAATGACCTGGAGATGAAATGAGATGGAGAGTGAAACCTCACCACTGCAGCTTACCCAGAATGGCCCGACGGGTCCACAGGTGCCCAACGATAAGCTCCACCAGCTTCCCTTGCTTTGCTGAGTTTCAATGATGGAGATGCAGCCTGAGAGACTCATCTAGCAAGGTTGAGACCAAAGCCTTCCTGACTTAAACCCCTTGCAAGCAAATTGAGTAGCTTTAAATTTGCCTCCTGTGGATGCTTTTTGCTTTATTTGCACTGTTGATCAACTCAGGCAATAAGTAATTTCTAATTACTCATCAAGGAATAGGCAAGCAAGGCTGTATATATGTTTATTTTTTCCTGAAAGTTCATACGTTTATATGTCTCTTCAGAATCTAATCAAAGTGATGGTTGGGCTTGTAATAGCATAAAGTTTAAGTACTTTACAAGCCTTATCTTACCATCCATGATGAGTGATGCACAAAAATGAACAGTCGTAACAACAAAAAAGTACATTTGATTTTGAAATTACTCATAATAGACTTTTTGTAAAAGATCACTGGGGGCCTTTGCTATGAACTTCAATGAAAGTAGAATGAGGTTACATATTAGTAGTAACAAAAGTAAGCACTGTGATTTCTCAACAAGGGTGCTTGGATAAAAGAAACAATTAAGCCATTCTCCTTCATAACGTATCTTGCATATTACAATGGTGGTGATCACTCTTAATACTGCTCTCCCGGTGGCTCACAGCCAGGGCTTCCTTACACAGCACACTTACACAGCAAACCACGAGGATAATCCAATCCTCAACAAGCTGACAGTCAAAGCTGAGAAACGTTTCCTTCCACACCAACTCTCTAACATAGACAGGCATCCACACAACCACGACATCACCTTCCCGCAGATTCCTGACTAAAAAACCCGTTTGCAGCCACATCTAGCACCCTCTCTATTGAGATGACGGTCGCACAGGTCACCCACTTGCTGAAGTTGACCAGTATTACTTCATTGTTTCCATGTATTTTTCCTTCTCTCCATTTCAGTGGTAGGCCCAGTCTACGTGGATCCAATATGGGTAGCAAGGTGGGAGATGTAAAGACCGGTGTGGTGGCAATAGTCAAAATAAAACTGATGAGAGGTGACAATTTTTCTCTGTCTGAATGCAGTAAAGAAAAAAAAAAGCCCAGTCCTTGATGAAGTTAAGGAAAGGAAGAAAGCCAATTAATACATAACCTGTATGCGCACAGCAGAAGCTCGCTGAAGGATGCACAAGCTTCAAAGGCTTAGTGAAAAGAAAGGTGATGATTGTAACCATGGTGCTTCAGAACAGGAAGAATGCAGAGCCTGATGTTGGACCAGGAGAGCAGAAGAAGCAGTGATGGAGCAGGCTAGAAATTAATCAGCTGAACTGAGAGACAATGGGCCTGCCAAAGCCCAGGGAGAAAACAAGTGTGGGTGACCAGACGGAAGACGTACAAGGAGCTGCAACTCCAAGGTTTTTCAGGAACAGGACAGCAGAGGCACTGAGCTAGTCCATGTCTACTTTCAGACCCATTCCCCAAAAGGATATGGAGGGCCTGCAGGACGGAGGCTGCCACCCCAGCCCCACAGCCCTGCTGGAGGGCTGGCATGACATGTAAGACCAGCACACCAGGGAAAACCTTACTCATCCTCAATAAAATCCCAAGTCAGCAATCACACTGCCAAGCTGGGACCCTTGAGCCCAACTTCACTCTGCAGAGGAGGCAACGCTCCATCCCTTGCAGGGAAACCAAGGGACCGAGCCCCGGTCCCGCTCACGGTGTGGGCTGGAGTCGGAGCTGAGATAATGAGCACAAAAATCCTGCCTTGCATCCTTCTGTGCTCACACCACCACACCACGCTCAGCTTCTTGTGCTCCAGAAGCTATGGTGGAAAACACCGACAACCTCCCCTTCAGACTGTACCCAGGCAGTGGGTCTGACATCCCGACGGAGCCAAACCTCCCGCAGCCCTCTAGCCCAGATGTGCAGCCACACATCATGGCAGCCACCAGGGCATTTCCCACAAGGGGCTCATCCCTCCCAAAGAAACTGGCCCCAAAACGCCCCAGTGGCCCCACTCACACAGCACTGCCAAAGCCCTCCCTTCCTCATAGACGGCAATTCTTTCCTCGCCCCCCTGGTAAGTCCCAAATCACTTATCACCACTGCAGGGCAATGCGTAATTTGCATGTTTTAACTGTATGAGTTCTCTAATCTTGTACTATGCAGAAATACCCTCCCTCCTGGAAGAGCCAGGATAACTAACTAACTATTATGCTCGTTGGTATTTTGACTTGAATTTGCTTCCTATTCATGGCAAAGATGAAGAAGAGTGTGTTGACTCGCCAGACTGTGGTTTCTCTCCTTTGTGAGACTGACTTATACGCTACACAGTAAAAATATAATCAAATTTATTCCCACTTTAGGATTCATTTCATCGTAACAGTACACCTACAGCTTCATTTTTCACATTGTGATGCATCATTTTCCCATATCTTCACTAATTAATACATTCTGAAGCTGAGCCACGCTTCTCTTTCCATCTTAGACCTCTCGCCTTTCCTTCTCTACGAACCTTATTCACAGGGGGCAAGGCCTGGCTTCACCGAGCGAGGCCTGGCAAACACGGAGGCAGGAAACGCAGGGGAGAACGAGTCTGTCAGACTCATTTTCTTCTAGGTTTTACTGCTGAATGTTTATTTCAGATCTGGGAGGAAGCACAGTGGCTCCATTCCATTTCCTTGCCTGCAGAACCCACTCGGTGCAGAGCCCCACAAATTCACTTTTTGCTTTCACTGTACGGAGGAAATATAAATGTTTCTATAGCCGCAATATGAACATGGATTTTATATGTATATTTTTCTTTTTTTTTTTTTTTTTTAACCAGCCCTCACTTTCTTTGCTTATTTATGCTGTCGCCATATTGCATTTTATGGTTAGACCTTTAGGCTATCAGAAAGCAAAATTTCTTGATGCTTTCATTTCCTTTGTCCTCCCACGTACACCTTTGGTTCTGTAACACCCAGGTTGTTTGGGGAAGTGCTGTTTCTAGGGTGCACAGGCAGGTGAGGCTCCCCGCACAGCCCACACAGCTCCCTTTTCCAGCCATCCCACAAAACTCCTTCCATGCAGACTCAAAAAAAAAAAAAAAAAAAAGAGAGAAAAAACCCCACAAACCCACCTCAGCCTACTGAAATAGTATGATTGATAAAGCCTGTCTGCTTTTCCACTTTGCCAAAGACATTTTTTTGCTTTTCAGGAGAGAAGGGAGGAGTTTCCTTGGAATGTTCTGAGCGCTCGGAGTGCTCTGACTGGCTCCAGGCACAGCGCTGCTTCACCGCTTCCCTCCTTCCGACAGTAGTACTTTTAAATGCCAAACGGGGAATATTAAAACACTAAACTGAAAGATCTTCTGATGAGTTTACTATTAAACTATAACAGATGGGGCTGTCTTAAGCTCTAGGCATCGGGAACGAAGCCCAATTTTAGACACAAATTAGTTATTGAGAGTATTTACAGACGGTAAACTCCTTGGGCGCACAGAGCAGCCCTGTGAAAATACAGCACAAATTAATTGCTCACCCTTCAACTGACAGAGACGTGCAGATACATTGTCTTGTTTGCACAGGAGAACTTCCAGTGCAATCCATACTGGACATAGCATCATTTCACAACAACATTTCACGACACCAAGCTTCTCCTGAGCAGCAGGATGGCAAATGAAAATAAGCTGAGGAGGATGGATGGATGGATGGGGGGAGCCATCACCGCACCTCATCCATTAAACTATAAAAAATATTTTAGTCTCAAAATAGAATTGGGTTCCCCAATGACGATAGCTTTGTATCTGTTATCTATTGGGTGTTCTGTTATTCACCAGTGAATGAGAAATGGCACTGCACTCAAGGAGGCAAACAATGCTACCCCTGGAAATATACACGGTGAGTATCCTCTGAAGGAGGAAGGGGACAAAAGAAAACAATAATCAGAAAAAAGAAAGAGAGGCTGTGAAGGTCAGAGCAAAACAAAACAATTCCTCCTGAATATATTTTTCATTGAAATGTAATACCAGAAAACTGTGCAGTCATGTGCTTTTTGCACAAAACATTGTATCGTATTAAAATTTGTTATGACCATCATGTACATTAGGTTAGAGATAACAAAAATGTAACTTAATATCTGGCATAAGGGAAAAGCAAGCAACCGGAATATCCATCCAGTCATGTTAAAACTGAGCTATGACACTACTGTCGGAAGACAACAAAACAAGCAGTTAGGTGTCGTGACCCTTCTCGAGTAAATACCTGACTGTATCAAACAGCAAATCTTGAAGGAAGTCTCTGGGATGAGGTAATTTTACTGCTCATTCATAGTGCCCTGCATTTGCTGTACTTAAAATAGACACTTGTACCAATGGCCTTTTTATTACACGAAGGAAAAAAAAAAAAAAAAAATCACATATACACCAGTCCTTTTTCTTTCTGCTCGCAAAGGGAGGCAATTTGATCCAACGTGGGCTGAAACCTGAGTAGGTCACTGTACACCATGATAAAATTCCCTAATCCCAGAGCCAAATTTCCCTGAGGGGGCCCTCCTACTTCTCCTTCACTTTCCAAGCTGACTTTTCCATTCCCTCTCTCTCGTCTTTTCCTCCCCTTCATCTCTTTCATTTCCCCTACCTTAAAGCCTTGATATCTGATCTGCTGCTGATGCTCGGGTTACAGTTTTTACAGCTTAGGCTGTCTATTGCTGTATACATTCCTTTCTTTCTGCTCTGCCGTGATTACTTACCAGAGCTTATTTTACACTGGTCCAGATGAAAGCAGTTCAGATGAAGGGAAACAGTCAGCCTGTTTGAACATTACAGATATGAACCCACACAAGGGCACATTGTGCTCCCTCTGTCATTGCCCTGCAAACGTTTTGCACAGTGTAACCAATTTGTTGCATTATTGTATTCCCCGGGTTTACCCAGAACAACCAGACACCTTAATTCATCACTAAAGACTGAGTGGCCGCCACAGGATTTTTAACTTTCTCGACAAGTCAAAAATTCAAGCCACCTTTTTTGTTTTGTTTTGGGGTTTTTTTCCCCCCTTTCTCCTCCTCTCTCTCTTTCCCCCTCTTGGATGACAGCAGCCAACTGTCCGATTGAAAATGCAGTCTCCCGGCACAGCATATGTAGCACAATTTACACTGAAATGTGGCCTATGTTTTGTGAAAGGTTCTGCCATCAGAACCTATCTCACTCTCAACCAGAAATTGATCACGTTGGTTCAAAAATGCTGTTTTTACCCGCCTCTAATTTTTAAGTCAGCTGAAATCTTGAGGTTTCTAACCTTAAGCAGCTACCCATGGTTTAAAAAAAAAAAGAGAAACTCTCTATGTGAAGGTTAACACCAGTGCTTAATACCAAAGCATTAGTTTAAAATTGTGTAATTTTTCTCCTTCACACAATGTTGTTTTTGTTTCTTCCTCACCCTTTCAGACAAACATCTGTTATACTGTAGAAGAACAACTATCTCCCAAACCGCTGAGTGTGCCTGCAGCCAAAGTAAACAAAACAAACCCAGAGGATCCAGCACAGTCAGCCTTTATATCCAGCCAGGATAACATTTCACATGTTTTGATTAAAATTAGCTAATTTGTAATTCTAGAACCTATGAAACTTAAAAGCTGCAATCCGTATAGATCGCATTAGGCGATGCTCTGAGGGGCCAATGCCCTATCCTACAGACCTCTGCAGTCCTCAAAACTACGTGGGGTTACCACGAGCAATGACCCTCACTCCCCGGTGCCTGCACGGAGCCCTCTCCCAAAATAGGACGTGTCACATATCTCGCAAAGAATAATACCGCCGCTCCTCGGGACTTGAAACGGGGAGGGTTTATTTCCGAAGAGATGCACGGGCACGTTATTTCCTTCGTTCCCCCCGATACTGCTCCTGTCCACATTCCCAGTGATGCGCACGCAGAACCGTGTGTCCCCACTCATCACACAGGCAGCAGGAGCCCCAACGCCTGCCTCGGGCAGGAAAGGGCACCTCACCGAAATTAGTGGCGTACAAAAAGAGGGGAGGGGATTGTGCATTCCCGTTTAATTTTACACGGGCAGATCAATGCTCCAGAAAGCAGAGATATTTTCACTAGGCAGCACGCACATTTAGACACTCGCCTGTATATACACACACTGTGCGAGCGCGTGACATTTTCCAGGCAGTCCTCCACTTACAATCAGCCTTGTAATAAATGACATATTCAAATGAGATGACAGCAGCTTTATCTTATAACCAGACTGCGCCGTTTCAGTCACTTTATCTGCGCCTTAAACAACAACAACAAGTTCAGCCGAAGTCTCGCAATACGGTGCTCCCGACTTTGGGGAATCAGGGACATAAAACAAACAGGCACGGAACAAATGTGGAAAACGGGCGCAAAAAATCGGACCAGTCAAGGCTGGAGCCGCGACCTAACGAGAAAAGAAGTCCCGAAATAACGTTTTTGTGCCGTCGCAGCCACCCTAACATCTGGAGCGGCCGCCTCAAGCCCTACCTCCAGGGCACAGCTGGATTGGCACAGCTTCCTATCAAGGCAGGGCAGCCCTCCATCCTCCGCAGGATAAATAACACTTCCATCCCCAAAGCAGCCCCCCGGACAGCTCACACACCCGCCCCCCCTTTCCGCATGCCCCCCTCCGCCGCCCCTCAGGCTGGGAAGCGGAGCCGGGGAAGCAGAGGAGGCAGCGGGAGGCGGAGGGAGAGCCGAGGGGTCTCCGCGCTCAAGGGGGAGAAGGATGCGCGGCTCATCCCGCAACATTTCACTTTGACAATTTCATTACACAGTTGCAGCCGGCTACTGAAAAAAAACCAAACAAACAAACGAAAAAAAAAAACAAACACGAGAGAAAGGCAGTGCTTAAAAGAGGTCCCTTTCTTTCTTAACTTTAGGGTTTCCCAGCTACCTGAGGGGATGGCTACATGGAAAGAAAAAAAAAAAAAAGGTTCATTACTGTCACCCAAAGAGCTTAAAAGCCCAACGAGGGAGAGGGTTTTTTTTTTAAAAATAAATAAATCAAAGCTGGTCAATGAACAGGATTTGCAGCCTGTGAATTCGTCTCTGTTTTCAGCCCAGGAGGCGGAGTTGAGACACATTCAGTGCATCCTACAAAAAAAAAAAAATGACAAGAGATCCTTTCTTATTTCATTTCCATGCACGGCGGCGGCGGAGGGGGGCGGTGGGGTTTGGGGGGGGGGGGAGGGAGAGCACCCCCCGCTCCCTTCCCCATCGCTGGCACCTACCTTCATCTCCTCGTTGATCTCCCGCTTCACCGGGTGAGCCGGCTTCCTGCTCCTTTTATTTTCGGGAGGTCTCCCTTCTTTCTCCATTTCTGCCATTTTTTGCGCCTACTTGGTGGTGGTGGAGATGAAATGGCTGCTGGTGCTCTTTGGGGGGGCCGGGAGGGGCGCGGGGGGGGGGGGGTAGGGGGGGGGGGGGTTAGGGTTAGGGTTGGGGGGGGGGGGGGGGGGTAGGGGGGGGGGGGGGGGGTGGGGGGGGGGGGGGGGGGGGGGGGGGGGGGGGGGGGGGGGGGGGGGGGGGTTGTTGGTGGTGGTGGTGTTGGGGGCGGCGGCGGCTCTCAGTGGTGGCAGGCGGCGCCGCGGAGGGCCCGGGGGGAGCGCGGTGGTGGCGGCGGCGGCGGTGGCGACGGCGGCGGGCGGGCGGGGGTCGCGGGCGGGCGGGGGCGCGGGTGCCCCGGCGAGTCAGCCATCTTCTGCCTCGCCGCCGGCCTGCATGGGAGCGGCGGGGCGGCGGGGCGAGCGGGCGAGGAGGCAGCGCGGAGCGAGCCGGCCCCGCGCCTGCTGTGGCGCTGCTGGCGGGCTGCCGCGGAGGGGGCGGCGGAGGGAAAGGGGGGGCCGGCCTCGGCCCGCCGGCGGGCGGGGCTTGCCGGCACCGAATCGGCCGCCGCTGCCCGCCATGGGAGCCCGGGGTTGGAAGGAGGGAGGGAGGGAGGGAACGAGAAGGGGGGGCGGGGGGGGGGGAACGACGCGGCGGCGAGCACCGGGCGGAGCGGAGCGGAGGGGAGGGGGGCGGTGCGCTCCCGCACCCGCCCACAGGCAGGGTGGAGGAAGGGGGGGCCGTGTGTGCGCGTGTGTGTGCGTGTGTGTGTGTGTGTGTGTGCGTCCCACCCCCGCACACCCGAGGGGTCGGCCCCGCCTGTCCCTCGCATCGGGGTGCCGCCGCTGTGCCCCCCCCCCGGCATGGCCGGACAACCCCCTTCTCCGTTCCCCCCCGCGCTGCCGTCCCGTCCCCGCCGCAGTCGGACGGGGCTCTCCGCCGTGCCGAGGTGCGATTACTCCTGGGGGTTCCCCCCCCCCCCCTTAATCTGCGGTTGGGAAGGGAGGACGGATGATATTCGGCGGGACGAGGTGCTGGGTCACAGTAGTGACTGCGGGGGACACATTGATTATTCCTGGGTTGTGCTTTCCTGCTCCCCGGCGGTTCCCTAATTACCCGACACACTAGAGTACGGCTACGGGGGTGTCCATTGTTCCCTTAGTCAAAACGGTAATTGTGCGGGGCTTCTCCTGATGACTGCGGCACACCTTAAAACGACACTTTTTCTTAAGGCACCCCGCAGTTGAAAGATAAACCGCGTTCCGTGTGGGTATGAGTAGGCTCCCCACGAAAATCTCTGTTTAGGCTGTCAAAGATAAGTTCGTTTCGCGTGCAACAATGTCTGATTTACATTCCCTGTTTCTGAAGCTGAAATCACTGACATTTTTCAGCATGAAAAGTTGAGCAGAACTCCTTTTGCTCCTTTCGTGACTAAAACGAGCCTCGCTCGCCTGCTTTCAGACGGCAGAGCGATTAGAGACGCGGAGCATATTCTCTCCCCTGTGGCACTGAAAATAGGAAGAAACAGGGAATTTTGCACAGCCCTAAGCCGTCGGAGCAGCCAGCATCAAAAGGAGAGACAGCAACCAGCCCTCAGCCTGTAAAATCCCATCTGGGCACGAAGGTCACGGCCGATGTGCAGCGAAGGTGCTGCTGCTCCCCTGGCTGCCTGCAAGGGTCAGGCAGATGTTGGGGGGAAAAAAGCAGATCTGATGCGCGTTTTTTTTTGGCAGGACCTCACCGAGACCCTCGAGAAGGCTCTGCCAGCAGCGAGGAGCTGCAGGAACCAGCCGCAGAAGGGATTGTGCCGTGGGCTCAGGTCTGTTCTGCTCACCAGGAACACAAGGTCTGCCCTCAGCCTCACCAGCAGCAAGCACGAGAAAGAACATGATTTCTTTCTTTTTTTTTTTTTTTCTTGCCTGCAATATTTTAAAAGACAGTGAGTTCTGAAACTTGTGGAAACTAACTTGTCACTCTGCGGGTCACCACCTCCAGAAGATGGTGCTTAGCAGGGAGGTTTCCCTCCTTCTGTGCCCCACCACCACCAGCAGCAACCTCATCTCTATGTTTTGTTCACCGTGTTTTATTAAAAACGAATCGGTACGGTTGATCTCTCATCAAGTACGGGAGATATTCCCAGAGTCTCGATGTATTTTCTCGCACAGTAGGGATAAGACAGGCAGCGCGAGGGGAAGTTGCTTATAAACACAGTCACATGTAGCCTCGGAGCTTTTCAAAACCTTCGCCTGGAAAAAGCGAGCCAACCTCAAACAGCTATTCTGCTTTTGAATCGCCACCTCCTTGCTGATACACGAAGCCATTCTAATGAAAAAGGCAAAATTAATGCTTGCCTCAGGGATATTTCACTAGTTGCTCTGAAGAGCTGATAGCAGAGGTTTAATAAACCTTAGAACTTCTGCTAAACTTCTGAGAATTGCCTCAAATCTGAAGACTACTTCTCAACATTTACTGTATGTACTGTGATAAAGCTCTGTTTCACTATATAAATTTAACGGACCGAGTTGATAATCTGACAAAACGATTAATCATGAACTCCCAGCATAGACAGCATTTCCTCTATTATTGGGAGGGGCTCCGGAAACCAAATGGTGCCAATTGTCTTTAGCAGATTACAGGGAGAAGACCAAAAAGTATGTCTTCAGGATCAACTCTGTCATTCCAGTTTTCCTGACTAACGGCTGAAAGTTAGCTTGTAAATTGAAGCTCTTCCCATCCCTCTTGCTACCAATTCTGATTGATCCTCAGATCAATCAATGCTGATCCTCACTTTCTGATCACCAAAGATAGTGGTTTTCAGTTAGGTGTTGGTCTTTTTTTTTCCAATTGCACACTCCAAATACTTTTGAATGGAGATGTGAATATATGCCCCCTGAATTTATGCTCACTTTTCTCAGTTACTTCTGGCAAGCTCCTTAAAACCAGCCTACAGTACCTCAGAACCTCATCACCCATCAGATGAAAGCCGTGGTCCTAGAGCATATCCTGTTTTTCTCAGTATCTAATACAGGTTTTGGATGGATGCAAAAGTTCTACCTCTCTGTGTCCTAATAATATCTCTTCATCTGACAGCAGATTATGTCTGCATCTGTCACGATTCCTATTTTTCTAGAGCTGTTATTACCTTTACATATTGCATATTATTATACTACATATTCTTGGGAAGTTGTTCTTCTAGTGATAGCATATGGAGGACCATCAACTGTCAACACAGAAGTTCATGCATTTAGAGTGCTCAGACGTTATCATCTGACACGCATCGTAGCTACCGAAATAAGTTTTGGAAACTGTCTAATTATTCCACTTGTTACTGGGGAGCGAATGACTAGCAGAAAGGAACATTTTCAGGTTTTAAGGGTAGCTCATGAACTTGTAAGGGGAGGCAGAATATCAGAATCTATGGAAGCCATGAATTTGTCAGTTATACAATGGCATTGATCTGAACGTTGCAAAAAAGTTACGAGAAAATAAATCTGGTATTTACATTGCAGAGACCTTAACATTAAATACATTTACTGAACTGTGACAGCACATATTCCTTGTGTGAAAACCTGTATTTTTGGCAAAGAAACCTGGTTCATCAGTGCTCTATACAGATTCTGCAAACATCTTAAATAGGTGAATAAGGGTGCCTGATTGGATCAACAGGGCTGCTCGCATTTATTCTGCCAGATACCAGGGTACATGGTATCCTAAGCAGTTTTCAGCCCAAAATGAAATTCTGATCCTGCAGAACTCAGTGAAGGTTTGAGTTTAAGGAGACCAAATTCCTTGTGAAATTTCCACAGTGACTTTAAATCAATTTATTAGACATTGTGCATTGGAAACCAAGAATCCCATGTTCTAAAAAAAAAAAAAAAAAAAAAAAAAAGGGAAAAGAAGTGTGGGTTTTTCAAAATATGTGTCCATTCTCATTCAAGTAAAAATAAGATTTTTCAGACTAAGATTAAGGGGGGGGGGGGGGGAGAAAGCTTCATATTCCTTATTGTAACTCATCTCAAAAGGGAGTAGGAGCTGCATACGAGGCTTCCCACGACGAGCGAGGCTGTAACCACACTGCAATAGAGCAAGTCACTCACTGCCTCACCCGCTGAAGGGTTTCGTTTTGGGTTTCTTTTGCTTGGCTCATCTTTTTTTTTGTTGTTTTTTTCAAACTTGGGAAGAAAATAGCCATGTGGTGCATTTTTCAGTGGTCACTAGGTCACCTGCAAGACTGAGGCTCAGGTCCCTCGTATCTGAGTGATGGCAGGAACCTGAGCTCTTCCGTCCATTGCTCAAGTGCATGTTTTACACCCCAGGTGCTTTGCCAAGCTCCCTATTTTTGTTCTGTCACAGCTTTGCATTTTCAGTTCTGAATTTGCACTTGAGTTTTTTGCAAGTGCAGTAATTTGGACCTCTGGAAAACAAATACTATTCATAAAACAACAGGTGCAAATGAGTTGCCTAAAATAAATCACCCCAGGTTTAATTTGTATTCTATTATTCATATTCCTATTTATTAGTATTTACATGTTTTAAAAGGCCACCTATCCACTTACCAGAGTTGCTCTTTAGATAACATGAAAGCAACACCTTGCTATAAATTCTTCAATTTAGTCTTTATTAATGTGTAACTCTCTTTAATATTATTATTGAGCTATTTCTTCTCATCATTACCTACCAGAGAGGATGAGGTAAACAAGCAGGCTTGATTTTCCAGCTGGTAAATATGTAAGAAGTGGTCACGATGGCTTCAAAGGGAAAGGTTTTAAAAGGCAACGGCATCAAACAAATGGCAACTCTGTGGGCACACTGGAAATCGACGGGATGGTTTTCCAGACCCAAAATTGGGACAGCTGGGGTAATTACTGCAGCAGTTGTGCTGCCCCGTTGGAGGCTTGGGCCGAGGCCCTGCCACCCCTACCCGGGAGCATCCCTGCCCGGGGGAGCATCATCATCCCTGCCCAGGGGAGCATCATCATCCCTGCCCAGGGGAGCATCATCATCCCTGCCCGGGGGAGCATCGTCCCCGCCCGGCTCAGCCCGGGCTGCCGCCGCGGCGGCTGCGGCGAGAGCTCCCCCTCCTGTTTCTCTCCTCCTCGGCACAGTGGGAAACGCATCATGGAACCTCGGATACCAAAATGTGTGTGAGCACAAGTCTGCGTGCCTTTCTGCACGTATAAACACACATGTACACCCCCACATACAGGGAAAAAGCCGAAGGTAAAAAGGGAGGCTGTTGTGTTTTTCCCCAAATAACAGCCACAGACGTCGCAGGCCAGAGTGAAGCTGTGGCTCTGGACTGGTTTCTCTTAATATTGCTGATAATTTACCTTATTGTTTTCTGCTTGCCAAGATGTTGTCAGCTCTCCATCAGGTTGCTTAGTAATGCCAGTCAATGTGGGAGACACATGTCTACACAGTCTTTCACAAGCTAACCTATTCTCGTTTCACCTGCATCCAAGGGGAAGCCATAATAAACAGCAATTTAAATTCAGGTATTTGGTTTGCTGAAGTGTTTAATTAAACAAAGAAATTCATTATATGTGTTCATAGAAAACTACTGTTATGTTCATTTTTCAAAATTTTTTTTCATTTGATTTGAAGGGGAAACCTTCCTTTGACTTTTTGTACGACACACTAAGGCAATAGATTATTTCTGCCATCAGAAGCAAATAAATGCACTGAATAATTAAAATACTGGCTCTCAATATTTTTTTTTTTTTTTTTTTTTTAGTACAGCCAGCCATTTTCATACACATGGAAAACACGCGTGTGAACTTCTCTCTTTCTTCAGTTCCACCCAATCCCCACTTCCACTTCAGTGATGTTATTTCACCCATACCTTTGAGAAGGGGGTACATTCCACTCATTCCTCAGCTTGGATGAACGCCCACAGCATTACTCACACACAGTAGTGTCTGTAGATTTCTTTTTGCTGTGGATACTAACCTCAGTCCAGAGTTTCCTTAGGTGATTACAGGCTGTTCTGCAAAATGTCAAGAGGTAGCCGCTCCAAAGCAGACACAGTATGGCAGTTAAAATGGGAGTAGTGGCGGCTTTCCAAATATGAAAGTCTGGAAATGCTTGGAGGTATTTTAATATTGATGAATATTTCATTTTTTGGTGCTGCTTTAGGGTATCAGTGTCAAATCCATACAGATTAATGGCAAGATAGAGCCTTAATACTGTTAATGCTTTCTAAAGTTCTGGCAAACAGAGAGAAACTTTGTTTAAGTTATTAAATCATTAATTAATGATTGCTCTTCTTGCCTGAAACGTCACATAATTTAATAAACAGAAAGAAATATTAACTTGTTTCTGTGATTCTTTATTAAATACTTTCAAGTCTTCTGTTATAATGCCTTTTTGTTTCTTGATTAATTTCTGTCATTCCCTATACCAAAAGTAAGCAAGGGGAGGTCTTTTCCTCCTTCAGCATCGAACACCCATGCCATTAAAAATCAATCAATATTAAACCTTTAAAAAGGTATCAGCGATGCATTAAAAACCAAATCAGTAAAATATGCTCCGGACATCAGTATTGACTTTGGGGAAAAATCTTTGTCATCTGTCTACTGCTACACCCTATCTGTCCACTATGGTTATTGGGTGACTCTGCTGTGATGTTTCCATACTGAATATAACACCAAGGATCAGGTAGAGGAAAATGAAGGACCTATAGATGAGCGAGAAACTTAGACACATTACACCAGACTGGAACTTGGCTGTGACAAGCTATGCATTTGCAACTTCTAGACTTCATGGCAGTTAATGACTGTACCTCAGAATGAAACTTGTGAAACTTTAAAAGCTTCATTTGGTTCAAAAGAGTGGTCCACTTCCTCTGTTGTACAGATTGGTTGGTAAGAGCATATACCAAACCCTACTTTCTCGTGGGCTTGTTATTTCCTTGCACTGACACCCAAAATGCTGACCTCCAAAGGCTCTTTTGGAGAAGGTCTGAGGTGCCCGACAGACCCTCCTGCTCGCTATGCCCCTGTTCACACACCCTGAAAGCAGGAAACTGTCAAAGCCAGAAGCAAAACTGGTGAGGGGTGGAGACTTGTGCTCTCTGCAGCTGTCCCACAGCTGTAAACCTCCCTCTGAGGTGAAATGAAAATATTTACAGCCAAAGCAAACTCATTTCTTCACCTGTCATTTCTCAACAACAGCCTTGTTGTCCGCTCCTTCCCATCGATTTTACTTCTCCATGCAGAGGCAGTAGAAGAGAGTCCTCTTGTTTTCACTTCAAGAAACAGGTAAGTCTCCCAGATGCTACAATGACAGGAGAGAAAGGGAGAGATTGTGTGGGATTGGGATGCGGTGGAAAGTTCTCCCTTCTTTTTAACTTCATTCTTTTTTTTTAAAGTAAAGTAGATCAATTGTGTTCCTGAAAATATTATTACAGTAATCTGCATCAAGTTCTTCCTAAAAGGAATCCCTCCTCTCTTTGTCTTTCTGTGAAGAATAAAAGATTTTTTTACAATAAAGATAGTGGTTTATACATTTTCTTACAATCCTGTATTCCCCTTGTGAGCTTTGTTGCATGATATAGTGTGTCAGTTTAAGTAACATCTGTCAAGGGATGGAAAACAATTACAGGTTCTTTTCATTCATAAAAGTCATTCTGGAGTTACTTCATCCTTAATTTTCTTGTCATGCTTTCAGAAACATTACATCATTTTGTCCAAATTACCCCCTGTGTTGCATATACAAGATACAGTGGGTTATTCATTTCTTTCCTGGACCCAAAGAAACGACAAAGTATCTACAGTGACACATACTAAATGATTTAGACTTGGGTAAAGTTGGGCTTTGACATGTCATTATTTGACAATTACTCTTCTACTGCAATGCTTGCTTCCCTGCCAGCATCTCACCAGAATCCTACATGACAAGTGATTAAATCTCTTGATCTTCTCAGTTATGTTTACATGAATTTTACACATCCTAATATATAGTGGCAATGCATCCACATTGCTGTGGCAAAAAGTCTGTCAAACAAAACCTCAAACATATCTTGGGAATGTAGAGCAGAAATATATTCAGGACTAGGATGTGGCACATATTTTTCAGCATAGGAAAATGTTCTTTATTCAGCAAATCAAAGAGTAGCTGAGGTTGGATGGGACCTCTGGAGATCATATAGTCCAATCTCCCTGCTCAAAACAGAGCAGGACTTCACCTTTCTTTGCTGAACTTCATGAGATTCTTATCAGCCCGTTTGCCCTGTAATTTATTCCGTTTGCTTTGATTTATGATCTTTGAGGTAATAAGTACAACTATTATCTGGAAAGATTTTGCTTTCCTGAACTGTGTTGCTTTTCCTAATTAAATCATGCACGTACCATTAATGATAATAATCTTGTCTCTTACTGCCATAACCAAAAATAGATTTTGCTCAAAGACAGTCCTGAGAATCCTTCTATACACAGGGAAGGTTTTTTGCCTTAAAACAGGATCAAGGTATGTATCCATCTCTGCCTGAAATTCTTGAAGTCACGTGTGGTTATCAATTTCTTTTCACAACACGATTAGCTAAAGCAGAATTGACATGTCCTCACCACTCCCTTTCGGATCACCAGAGGGTGCTGATGGGAGATGGTCACAGGCAGTCTCCATCCCACCCAGCTGGCGTGGGAAAAGCTTGCCATAAGGCTTCAGCCCTGCGTAACTACAGGGAGCCGAGGGTCAGGAGCTCCGTGCATATCTCCATGAGCGTGCATTGGCATTGTGTCCACACACATGTCAACCCCTCCCATTCTGTGGTTTGTTCTGAGTGTCGCTGGAGGTCCCCAGGTCCCCCATCACTCCTGCATGCTCAGGCAGCAATTTAGTTGGCTTGCAGAGGCAAGGCTCTGTATTATCACTTCCTCTCATCCCCCAGGACAATGTAAGAAATCACCTCTTGCATATCGTAGGTGTGTCACGGACTCCTAAGCCCCCGTTGAGAGGAACTTTACTGGCTTTATCTGAACTGTGAACACCAAAACCAGGTCCAAGGCTAGATTCAGCACCTAGCCACCCCTGTGATTAGTTGGGGTCTTCTTGTCTGTTGTTAACTGATATCACAACTACCAGTTAGTGTTACAGCTATTTTGCAGATGAGAAATCATCAGGAGAGAGATAAAGTGACAAAACACATGTACTTGAAGAGCCTTGCGGCCTCAACTAGAACCCAGCTCTTATGTCTTGTAGGACAGTCCTGTCACCATTAGAACATGTAATCTAACCTTCTTGGAAGAAAATGAAATGTGAGACTCCCTTCGAACCAGCTTGACTTTGAGATCGCTCATGAAACACCAACGACCTTTGAAAGAACACAGGGATGGCACCATTGACAGATTTTGCCTCAGTTGGCTGCAAATAAAGTTATTTGAAATAACTGCCAAAGCTGCAATTTATCAGACTTTTTCACAGATTCCACAAAAGCAAGGAAATTTGAAGTCGAAAGGCTTTTTCCAGGCAGCACATGCCAGGCATTTGTGCATGAATTGCAGGAGGGGAAATGATATGTTTCTTTTAGAGCTGTTGTTGCCATCATGGGAAGCGAACAAGCATCTGTGCTTTGGAAATCAGTGGAAGGAAGGTGTTTCGTGAAAGGGAGCATGTGGGAAAGCGGCTTAAAATGGTGAGAGTGTATGAAAGTAGCAGGAGTTCTGAATGCCATTGGGGAGAAGAACTAGAACAAGGCTGACACATAGAAAGGTGGCAAGAAAGCAAAAGGAAATGCAAAGAGGAGTACACTGAAGGGGGAGGGGGGGGAGGAAAGAAAAAAAATAGAGACATTTGGCTAGAAAGAGGTCTGAGCAACTTCCAGGAGTGAGAGAAGAACAGAGAAAGAAGGAAAAATTATAGGACAGATGAAAAGTGTATTTATTGGGTGATTGTACAGGTGAACAGGTAAGTTCAAGTTTTGGTGCGTTTTACTGTGGAAACAGATATAAAGCTGAAAATCGGATGTCTAAGCTAGGGCTTCTTCATATAGCTATGATCTATACATTTATGCTACACAAAGTCTGTAAAATGATTGTATTCTGTAGCATGTGCCACTGATCCTGAAAAAATTGGAAGATTCACATTTAGTAACATTTAATTCCAGAGGACTTCTTATCTTAAATCATCATAAATAAGGGTTGCACTGTCAGTCCTAAGATTCTTAATTTCACTCTGGGGCTGACGATTTCCTGTGTCACTACACTGTGAAGCTGAATCCAGAATAACAATTTAATACTTGAGTGCCCAGAGCCAGGCAGATGCTCTGCATAAAAGTGTTCTCTTGTGTGCACTGAGTGCCTGCAGCTCCCCCCGGGAGGCGGTGGGTTTGCTAAGCACCTCCAAAAACCAGGCCACGGTCACCTGGGAGCTCAGAAAGGAACCGAGGTGCCAAAGTCTAAGACTAAACTTACAAGCAAGTGACATCATCGTGAAAGCGTGTGTCTCTGAAGGACTGCCACGCTCTTGGTCTTTTGAATTTTGATACGCAATAGGCAGGCATTTGTAAATAGGATGCCTGTGTATCTTGTAACATCCTCCAGAGATAACACAAAGAAAGAAGGAATGAAAGAGGAAAAAGGGAAAACGGGTGAATAAATAAAACAGAAAAGGATGGAGATGTTGTTCAAGCCTCCTTTTAGACTAGCTTGGGCATGCCTCATTGGCTCTGAATGCAAACTGTTAGTTAGGAGGCTTAAAATAAACATGGTGAAGTGTTTTGGTTTTTTTCCACATAATGCACAATAAAACGGTGGAACACATGTCCACAGGATGTTCAGGGGAGCAAAAGTCTAAACAGCTTCAAAGAAGAGCTTAGAAGAACCAGACCTGGAAGTTCTAGAACATAGATCCATTTTGTTTTATTAAACATGACAGACTTGATAAAGCATCTGGCTCAAGAAGTCTCTAAAGCATGGTCAGGTAGAAGCTGAATGGACATGCCACAGGACATACTTCTCTGTACTTGCTCAATTTTTCATTCTCTTCCCTTAAGCATTTCATACTGGCTCCTATCAGAGACAGGGTATATTACCTTAGATGGTCCTCCTCTCATCTGACTCGATGCTCATATATTCTATTTTGCATTAGTAGCTTATGGTTTCCCTTCTATAGCTTAACTGTGTTGGCCTAGATCAATTGTTCTTCCTCTTGTACATCAGCAGTAACTGCGATTACTATAATGTTCAAATTTTAATCATTTTAGAGCATGTACTGAAGTGGCAGACAGGCATTTTAATTACAGGGATTAAAAGGAGAACAGATGCAAGTGAGTCAAGTGCTAGGTAAAAACAAATGCATTGCCCCTTGTACCCTGAGGGTCATCACTCTTTGTCTCCAACAGACTGACATCAGGACAAATTGAAAAGCAGAGGGAATCATAATGCAAAACAACTATATTGAACAGAAGGATTGACCTAAACCAGGGGAGGAAATGTATAAGTAGTAAAGTATAGTATAGATGAATACCTTTGTTTATCTTGCTTTTATTTCCCCAAAAGCCATTTAGTCAGTGCTACTTAAAAGACATTACTTTGCTCAGGCAGAAAATTACAAGGATGGATTCAAATTATTTTGTTTAACTTGGCTTTTCTAGCTCAATTTTTAAAACCGTTTTCTTTATCGTCCAAGTTGGCTTTCCTATATTGAGACTTGGTTCCGGGAAAGACATTACCTGACAGCGAGGCAGGCAGTGAGCGCAGAGTGAGAGGAGCCCCTAAGATCACCGTTTCTTCAAGAGCTCTGGGCTTTCAAGTTGATCAGTAATCAGCCAGCCAGTGCCGAGTCCCCAGCATGGAGTGCTCGTGCTGTGCCACACTGCTCAGGGAGCGGGGCAGTGGCTCTCTCAGGAACTGGGTCTTTCAGGCACGCTTCAAAGGGGGACTCCTAAATAGAAAGGTACAGGAACCCAGGTGGAGGTAACAAAGGCACGGGTTGACTTCTGCAAAGTTTACTTCAGAGGAAATGTGCAGCCAGCCTCAGCGGATGATACGCAGCTTCCTGTCAAAGTCGAAAAATAGAGAAAGACAGAAAAAGGTGTACAGATCTTCCCCCCACAAACCCAGCATTACTAGCAGAAAGAATGTTTAGCATTGTATCTATGTTTTGATTATGCATGTGAATAGCAAGCTGCAAAATACAAATAACACTTCAAAAATTACATATATTTAGTCCCTGAGAAACAAGAATTTTAACTGAGAAATGTTTCCATTTATTTATTTAGATCCATATGAAATATGTATGTTGTATATGTTTGCCAGTTTCCTACTATGTTATGACTTTAAACCCTGGGTTGTGTCACTACTCAGTAATTGTGGAATGATTTAGGTAGAGGCTTTCACTCTATTTTTCATCTACCATACAAAATCCCATTTTTTTCTTCTGGACCCTCCCAAATCACATCTTCTGCTGTGATTTTATGGGATGCTGAGATGGAACTCACTGGGAAAAAAAAAAAATCCATAGAAAATCTATAGATTTGTGAGGCAGGGAGTTTAATAGAGGATGTGTGAGAAAGCCTTTGTTCAGCATGGCTGTCATTTCCTCTTTGCTGCATTTCACTCTTGCCCAGACCATGAACTCCTTCAGCAAGGGACCATCTCCTTTGTTCCAGTTTTGAAATGTGGCTGGTTGGAGTTTTCCAGTGCTACCAGAGTCTAATTAAATACAAATAATAAATAGTTAATAGGTTGCCAGGCTGCAGAGGTGGGGCTAATCAGCTGAAGCTTCATGGGGTGGTTAATGATGGATTAGGAATGGGAGAACTGATAAAGCTGAATATTTCAAGGATAATTTTGTAGAGGATGATGGATGCTTTGTCAGCTTCGATTGCATATGACCAGAACTAACATTGTGCTTATCTTCCTCCTCCTTTTTCTGTAGATTACTCGGCTCCAAAACACTGCTGTTCTGAGAATCTCTGCCCGAATTCCCCTGAGTGGAGCACTGCCCGTCAGAGGAGACGGCCTAAGAGGCTGTCTTATATCTGAAATTGTTTTGGGAGGTGAAAAAACAGTGACTCTAGGAAGGAGGGGCGTTATCAGCCGCACACTCGTCTGCTCCTGTTCCTACTCAGCTGGCTGAAATGGAGGGATTTCAATTGATTTGGCGAGCCAGTGAGAGAGGAGCTGTGTTCTGTGAGCACAGGAGGGGCAAGTCCTGCTGCCTGCGCAGCGCTGCCGGGAGCTGCCGGGGGCTTCGGCTTCAGCTGTATCGCTGCATCTTGTGTGCAGAGTGAAAGGGGTAACATACGCCTCCCCATATGAAGGATCGCTACTTATCACAGCTGTATCTATTTATTTGTTACACAGAATCAAAATAATTATGCATTTATTGTCATTTGTTAGCCAGCAACACGTCATGTTCTGATATTGGTATCTCAGTAGGTATATTGAGGCTTAAAAATGAGTACCTTTTACTGCCAAATTCTGTCCAAGGGATGTGACTCCTACTGAAATCAACTGATGCTAAATGGTGTTGTTTTTTCAGCATCTAACTATAGGATCAATAAGACCTTTGTCCTTCTTGGACAGGTCAAGAGAAGTGTGGATTCTTTCCTCAGTTTGCCTTAGGGTGTTTGTGAAGCCTTGGACAAATCACATAACATAACCCCTCTTAAACTTCCTGACTTCCAAAATGGAAATGATCATCACTGTCTACTTCCCCAGGATGTTATGGAGTAATTCAATTCTCTATATGTACAGGGCAAGGGGAACTACATGGATGCTTTGGAAGGAACAAACATATTTCTGTTAGCTTTCATTTTTGTAAACAGCCTTAGAGTGCACCTGAACTTTAACATACTAAAAAATGAAGCAAGATCTAGAAGAACAAGTTATATAGGCAGTATATAGACAGTATAACATATTAACTAGTCTCCTTCTCCTATAGACATAATTTATTTTGGATAAGGCCAGAGTAACTTCGAAAGATTGAAAGGTCAAATGTCCCAAATCAAATGAGAGTGCTTTGCAATTGCTTCATTTTAGATGGCAGTCAGGAAAGTATTTCCACATTTCATTTGTTAGAAAAGATATCCAGAGCTGTCATTAGTGGTGGCTTTGATGTATTCTCTGGTATATTAGTCCAGAGCATGCTGCTGTAAACAGAAGTGTCTCTTCACCTTTCATCTTTGTTCTTCAACTTTGATAGTGCCCCCCTGCAGTGGCTTCTTTCTCCTCCTAGGGAGGCTTAACAAAGTCAACTGATAGAGAATAAAAGAGCTTCATTTTTGTTCTCTACTTAAGACTCTAAAGAAATAGACACATCCATTGTACAGTCACTGAAGCTGTTGAAATAGTGTGGGTTTTTCTCTCAAATCCTGAGGGGAAATGAGCCAAGAAGGGGAAAAAGGAAAAAAAGAGAAAAAAAACTCTACACTCTTTTGTCCACAACTTAAAATATGGTAAGTACATCATACTTTCACTTCTGATGGGTTTTTTTGAGAGAAAAACTGAGAAACTCTAAATTACAGGCAGCACAAACTGCAATGCCTATGGGTAAGTTGGTCTATCACTACCCATTATAAGACCCTGGCTTTTGATACCTGTAACTGTCAAATATTAACTAATTTGTAAAGATTTTTTCTGAGATTGGCATGTCAGCCTGAAGCTGATATTTTAAATAGTTCAGTCAGTTTGCAAAATGGGGTTGTCGAAAAATACATTCTGCTCATGTTAAAAAATCTTGTTGGACTGCATGACTGATAAACTCTCCTAGCTTCATGCTACAAAACTGAAATTTGGCAAAGAATTTGCCAGGGATTTGAGGGGAGGGGGATGTCTGAGACTGTTTCCATTAAATAACATAAATACATAATGGTCTTTACACATTCCACTGTCTGAAAAGTCCAACAGTAATGGGCATCTGCTGTAGGTTTAATGGGGGTAGGCAAGACTTTCCAGCAATGTTTTTTCTTGCATCTGAGCACAAGAACTGAGAGTTCTGCTGTTGGTCCCCACAATTCCACCCATAAACATGTATGAAAAGAAGAGTCCACAACTAGGATGCAGCCTGTACAGAAAAGAGGATGATTAGGAGTTAATGAGAAAAAGATGAGGAGGCTGGGACAAATTTGAAAAACCAGTAGCCAGTAAGGATGGTGTGTGGGACTCAAGCTAAGAAGTGAGGAGGTTGGAAGAAAGAAACCATGAAATTGGACCAGAAGCCAAAAATGGACTACCAAAGTAAGAATGTTATATTGTTAAGAGAAAGGAAAGGGATGAGGGTGTTGGGCTGAAAGACAGAGGGGTCCTCACGTTTTACATTATAATCCTTTCAAAGAGTCTCTGTGGTCAAAAATAGCTGTGAAACTCGCTGACAAAATGTATGCTTTATTTCTCCAGTAACTGCTGCATTTAAAGAACATCAATCCACTGCTGGTGAATCCTGAGGAGCTGTAGTGGCAGCATGTGGCATTGTGGATATTGAGTGTCTTGCCCTACTTCTAAACCATTTAGACATAGCAGAATTCTACATAAAGGGGGCAGAGGTGTTCAGTTCCTTAGACTTAACACACAGAACAGTGGTTTTGAAAAGCTAAAGTCTCACACATTAGGAGATGGCAGGTTTACTGTCCACAGAACCCTAACTCTCCTCAGTTTATATATATAATTTTAAGCAGACTTTAATTGCATAATCGTGTTAGTTTTGCACAGAACACTTACCACATTAAGTGCAAGAATGGATATGGCTCAGGAAATGAATCAAGGAACTTGTCACCATTACAGGATGAGGTGCCCTGGTAGCACCTCTTAAGTGCATCCCTCTGGCAATTTTCATTAACTTAGCTTTTCTGCACAGAAACATGCCATTGCATTCTGTCATTTTTAGACTGTATTTATAAGATGAAACTCCCTATTTAGCAGCATTTTGTTCTGTGACACTAGCTAACTAAACTGTCTCAATGGCAGCTCCTTCAAAGCAAAAGGAGCTTATTCTCTCAGAGATGGGTAGCACAAAAAGGAAAGATTTGACAGCAGAACCTTAACTCTCCTGCCATCTTTCCAGTTTTTGCAGCTTCTCTTCATCCTAGTTTTCCCCCCTCCAGTTTGGGAAAAACCCCCTTAAGAGATGCCACAGGCATGTCCAGCCATTGTTGACTCCACAGTCAAACCCCTTCCTTCAGTGATATTCCACCTGACATTATGGTACCCATTATGAGTTGTCTCAGGTGTAAGAACAATAAACACCTTGTCATTGTCACAGGAAGGAGGTAAGGGCATTCCCTTTTAGCAGGTGTCCACTTGTAACTGCAAGAGCTATTTGTGCTTTCCTGACTGCACTTGGTCTTTCTTTGTAATGCTTTTGTTTCCTACTTGCACCTTCTTTTAGAGTATCCTTCAATGTAACTCTTTTTAATCATGTGGAATAATGGAAACAAAACAAAGTGACCTGTATTTTGTATTTGTAAAGGTAAAAAATGTAACATCCTCATGTTTTACATGTTGTCAATGGGACTGTTTTCTCATCAGAACCCTGCCTGATTTGTTCTAGCAGAGCTTTGAAGTTAGTGGAGGAATGGATTTTGAAGTGATTGTAAAGACACAAGAGATCATGTTCTTGCTTGTGGAATTGAGCGAGTCACCTAAATTCCATTTCTGAAGACAACCAGTGAAATTTCCTCCCCTATAGTGCTCTCTGAATTCACAAAAGCTTTGGCTGCATGTAGCTGTAAAGAGGGGTTAAGAGGTGAAAAATGAAAGACTACATGAAACACAGTAGCCCACACTGCGGGATCGCAGGACCCAAACATCTTCAGCTGGGCACTCAAAATTAGCTGTCACTTTTGATGTTAACCACTTAGTAGAAAGTACCTCCTCAGCTCACAGGGAGGGTGTTAATAAACCCCTCAGCTGCACCATTGGAATAGACCTACAAGGAAAAGTTGAGAATGCAGTAAATTTGGCTTGCTGGTGCCACAACCCAAACAACTATGGGAAAAGGCAAAAAAAGGATGCTCATGCAGAGAGCACTGCAATAATAAATATAAAACATGACTGTGTACTTAAAGACTATGTGTCGAACGTTTTATGTGGAAACTTGAACTCTCTTCCCTGTCGATGTCTGTACGCACCACCGGGAGCAGACGGCGCGGATCGCTGTCTGTGGGGCACCCCCAGTCAGCCCAGAGCCCGGGGGAGCGCTCGCCCTCCGGCTAGGCCCTCTGCCACGGCCGGGCTAGGCAGGCCGGCCCACACACACACCGCTCTGGGAGGCGGCGTGGAAAGAAGTAGGCAGTAGCCCTTTGCCCAATACAAGGGATAAGGGTGAAGGAAAAGGGCGGGGAGAGTGAGGTGCCACCAGCACCCCTTCCTCCGGAGCCCACCTCCCTCGCCCAGCGCCCCTCAGTTCCGGTGTCGCTACAGCCGTCAGGCGCGGAAACGGGGTGGGCGGGGGAAGAAAGAGATCTGCCGCCCTCGCTTTACGGCCCGACGTGTTTTTGCGACGCCCAAGATGGCTGCCCCCAGGACACAATGAGCCCGATCCGGCTGCCGCCGCGCCGCCGAGGGGGAGGCGGGCAGGCAGGGTGGCTGTCGTGGGGTCCCGCCGCCCGAGGTTGAGCCGGCCGCTGACGCTGGGCTGCGGGGTCAGCGAGCGAGGAGGGAGGACTCGTCTGTGGGGCCCCTCCGGGGAGAGTGAGCCGGCGCCCGGAGGGGGGAATGTGGGGTGCCCTGCTGCGGCGCGGGGGGGGCCGCGGCGCCGGCGGCCTGCGGGGGCTGGTGTCGGTCGGCCCGCCCTGGAGCCAAGTGGTGTCGGAGGCTGAGAAGATCGTGGGGTACCCGACGTCCTTCATGAGCCTGCGGTGCTTGCTGAGCGACGAGCTGAGCAACATCGCCATGCAGGTCCGCAAGCTGGTGGGCACCAAGCACCCGCTGCTCGACACCGCCCGGTAAGCACTCGGGCCGCCCGCCCGGCCTCCGGGGTGGGGACGGCCGGTAGCCCTCGGGAGGCTTATCAAAACTCGTGGGAAGTTTTAGGGCTCCGTTGGTCGCGGGGAGCTGGCGCTGGGGTCGCTGGCGGTGGTCGGTGTCCCTTGGTGGGGCGGGTGGGCTCCTCGGTGGCGGCAGGTGGGGTGGCCCGGAGCAGCCGTGGAGGTGACATAACCGGCGCGTCCCGGGGGAAACCCTGCGGTGAGCCGTGAGGTTTTGCGTGGGCGGCCCGGCTCTCTGCCTCGGGATCCTCGTTTCCTCGCCGCAACAGGTTTTCCTTCAGTCATTCCCTGTCGTTGGGGGGTTACTGGGTTGTAACGCCACGTGCCGTGAAGGGGTTGCCTTCCCCATACAGCGTGCAGAAAAAATAAGTAACATTCCCTTGATCGTGGAAGAAGTATGGCTGTCTCACCAACAGTTACATGTTTTTTTGTAATATTAAGTGTTATATTGTGAGGAAACCAGGGGAAAAAGTGGAGGAATTGATGAACTCCAAAGCTCAAAATTACGCTGCTGGGAAGTGTGTATTTTGTTACTATGAGAAAACATCTTCTGTTTTGGAATATCCAGCTGGGAGGTTTTGTATGTTGTTGAGATTTTTAGGGTTGCTAAATTGATTGCCTTAAAAATTGAAAGAGTGGATAAACTGATGAAAGGCTTGCATTTCTGCCAATAAGCAGAAGTTGGGATTTTTGGGCAGTGTTTTCTTTGAGTGTAAAACAAGAACTGATTGGCGGTGGGTTTTTTTAAACAACAAAATGCCAGAGACTTAACAAAACCAAACCAAAACAAAAACAAACCAACAAACATACAGTGCAGTTTTCCGAGGGCATTGTGTTGTGGTTGTGAGGGTTTTGGGTGGTGAGGGTTTTTGTTTGATTGAACTGTGTTTGCTATGACTACGAATATAGCAATATTAATAGAACCCAAGTTTATTATGTACGGTATTTTTTGAACAGGTGTAAAGCAAAAATTAGCATTTGTTCAAAACAAATGTTCTGCTTTTCTTTCAAAGCACAAAAATTGTAGCTGTGTAGTGGTCCTTGGCAACTCCGCAGTGTTGTGTAATGTTATAAAAACAAGACTTGTTTTTTAGGCTCTCTGAATCTAATTGTCGTGAGTGAACAAAAGATGTAAAAGGGACAAACATAGCTCTTTAAAAGAAATATTATTTTCAGGGAGGGGAGTTTAGATATGGGTTTTAAGTTGACTTTTCTGGAAGAAACAAATCAACTCGTTAATAAAAATGGAAAATACCTGACTTCAGAAAATGCTGGTGGAGGGGGTTTTGTTGAATGTTTATAAAGGCAGGTTGTGGTATTATGTTAAGCTTAGCAAAGATTTGGTTTTTCTTTTTTAAGAGGAGGGACAAGAAGAAAATGTTTTTCTGCCTTTGGATCCAACTTTAAGGATGTTTGGTGGAATGCAGAGAATAGGAGGACTGAAGTGCAATATATTTGGGCTCTCAAGCTTCCACTGCAGCCATAGAGGTTTCAGAGACCCCCAAGGCTGAAGTGGGACTTCAACATTAGCTTTAGATAGTTTGTTCAATGTGTAATACTTGCTGGTTTATTTGTGAATTAAGTTTAAATACGGTATTTTGGGGCACGGTTGCAGGTTTTGTGGTGGAGCTGTGATGTGTGATGAGGGGTTTTTTTGTTGTTGTTTTAAGTGGGCTGCTTCAGGCTTAACTCGCTAAGCCTGTGGCTTGTGGAACACCAGTAGGAGTATAATTATGCACAGGGTCAACAGGATTGAATCTATCCATTTTTTAAAATTTATGTATATTTCAGACTATGCTACTAACCTGATGTGTCTTACTGGAAATAAGTCAGTATTTACTCACATAAATCCGAAACTGTGTAGCTGTATTTTGTATGTTCTTATTTGCTTCACTGGTATTTCCAGAGATTTTGTTGCAGGTGTGTTTCTAATGGCCTTGATCTTTGTATTATAAGAAGAGTTAATTTTCTTCTGACAAGCTTTATTACTCCTGTA
>BJBW01003033.1:120569-142659 GCA_004320125.1 Scolopax mira
GAAGACTTGAGGAAGCTGGAAGTACAGAGACCTTTAGGGTAATAGTGGGGGAAGCCCTTCTTCCAACACAAGTTTACTCAAGGAATGATGGAAGGCATTACAGGAGTTTCAACTATTAGAATTTACAGTATTTTTTTACATGTCTTTTGTCCATAATATAACTTCATAAAACTGAAGAAAATAGTCTTGCCAGTTGGAAAGTAGGAAATGAATCTTTGTAACGACTATAATGTGTCATAGCAACCAAGTTTTAAAATAGTCAAATTCCAAAATAATGTTATAAAAATGACATCAGAGGAAAAAAGACTATTATGTGTTATGTTATAGCAACAGAAACATACGCTTATTTTTTGCTTGTGAATCACTTGGGATCATAGTGCTGCTTGTGGGTTTTCGAAGGGAGAGAGAGGGGCAGCGCGGGAGGTTTAACACACAGTGTGCATTCAGGAGGTAGAGGGAACATATTTTTTTGGCCATGCTTGTTTTCATTTAAGAGCTTTGATTTGTAATTTTGATAAATGTCATCCTCAGTCCATAGCGTTCTTTCAGATATACTCTCTTCCAAATAGCTCATTTCTCAACAAAAATAAAACACCCCAAACTCTTTCAGGCAATTGCTGAGGATTAAATGTGAATTGTCACTAGAAGTTGGTGTCTTCACAACTGGGATTGTTTCCCTCTCTTTCCCTCTTCTGTTATAACTGACAGGTGACTTACTTGCTAGAAATATCAAACCTGGACTAATATATTATCCTTGGGTGGTACCACTGCTTCAGATTACCTTGGTGTGCATGTAGGTATTAAATATTGAAAGGTGTTTTCATGTTCTCATGTGGTGAAGCTCTGTGTAAACAAGTCTTATTTACTGAGCAGTTCAGGAAGCATGCACGCACCAGTATGCCTTAGGAAATCTGCCATTTAAGCCTTTGTCCTGATTTTCTCTGACTATGACAAATGGAGCAGTAGAAAAGGAAAGATGATAGCGAGTGTTACTCAAAGGAAGAAGCATTGTCCTGAGAATGCAAAGAAAATCTATTTAAGATCACAAACAACTTAAATGTTTACCAACTGTTGTCACTAGTCCTCGTGAAACATTTTCAATGTGTTTTTCAAAGGAATTTGAAAAAGTCTCTGATGCTATAAAAATAGCATCTTTATACTTAAAAGATTTGTTCCTTGTGTGTTAAATCTGGAGAAAGACAAATACAAGCCCTTCTTATGAATTTAAATATTAGGAAAGCAAGAAAATACATTGCAGAAGATTGAAGATGACATTAATACTTTAAATCTATATGGAATGAATGCTGCCATGCTGTAGAATGTAAAGCAAACATGTGAAACCTGTGAATAGTATTGCTAATTCCTAGAGAGAATGTAGTTGTATATTTCACTCTTTAAAAAAAAAACAATGAAACAATCAACAAAAACACACTTTGGGAAGTGACTATGTGCAAGTTTTGTTTTCTACCTCCAAATGTGTATTGTTTAAGACAGCAGATGTTCAAACATTATGTATGTTTAACCCTTGTCTTACTATGGGTAATTTGGAGGTGTTTTTACACTTCTATATCAAGAATGGAAAAGCCTTTTGTTCTTTGCTATGTGCTAAATAAATCTTTCAGAGCTGGTCTAGCTCTAGAAAAAGAGTTAGAGAAAGAAATAGAGCTAGGTTATTTGAGTTTTTTTAGCTCTGAATTCCCTATTTATGATTTTTATGGATTCACAAACCACTGATTGATTACTTATTTTTGTTACTGAGACACAAGGCAGAAACCTTCAGGCTGGTTATGACGAAAAGAAGTGTAACTGTGAGTAGCCTATTGTGTTTCCATACCTGATGTCATTTTATTTCAAAATGGAATTTTGTGTTAGATTACCTCAAAAATGTCATCATTTGTTGATGTGAAAAGTTTTAAATTCTTCCCTCTCATGTGAATGATGAATTATTCTTTCATGAGAGATCTAGATTGTTTTAATTAATTACTTGGGGCTTTAAATCTTTAAATTTTAAATTAGGTTACAGGTGAGTTAAGCTCTTCCCTGAGGAGCTTTTACTGTGTTAGCAGTGGAGAAGGATAATATTTGCTGCATAATTCTCTAATGGGCTGTTGTATGCTGCTCCGTTGAACAAGACTGCTGTTTTGCTTTTGATTTCTGGTCTGTGTCCAGCATTTTAGGGAAGAACTTGGACAATTAGAAGATATCACCAGAAACTTATCTTCCTGTCAGCTGTGGAAGAGGAAGATTAAGACCCATTAAAATGTTTTGCTTTGTGAAGTCGTTGAGGACCGTAGAAATTTAATGTAAAACTGAATGTGGGACTGATAACCACATATATGAAAATATTGTAGACAATGGGCAAAATACAGAGACAGGATTATTGGTGTTAATTTCTTATCCTAATTTCGTTAGGTATTCTCCTTGCCTTGCTTTAACTGTTTCTCATGTGTATATATATCTATATACAATATAGATATTATAAAAAGGTAACCTTGTCTGTTGTTTATGGGCTGTGTGGATTGAACCAATGCTTATTTTCCTGTTCTCAAGTATGATTACTTGTTGAAAGTGTGGTAAATTTGGCTCGTGTTTGGCATGGGTTTAAATGACTTATGTTTGTTATTCCCTCTTTTTCGTAAGTTGTGTGTTTCCCCTTGTGTGGTCATTGCAGCCAAGCTGCAATTCATTTTGTAGTATCTTAACTTATGATAAAAGATACATTCATAAAATAAAGTAGGGTAAAGAGTTCAGGGATTAAGCCCCCCCCTTATTTTTTTTTTTTAAGTTAGCTTTCATCACTGTGCCTTTAATTGTGTTAATCACTCCAAAGAATTTTCTTGGAAGCTAGTTGAAGAGCAGAATCAAAGGGGAGGCGAAATTGCCTTAAGCAAAGACTTTTGTGTGAGAACATTCTTACAGTAACTTACGGGAGAGACATCACTAAAACAGTCACTTTTAAATTCTCTCTCCCTTACACCTCCCTGCTTTTTTTTAATTTTAGTATTTTCAGTTTCTTAATAATATTCTAGAATACCGTATTTCAATGCCTACAGCCAATAGAAGAGAGTCGAGTGTTTGCCTGTAATTAAATTTTTCCCATGTATTTTGGTTTTTGATATCTGTTGACAACAGGATACTAAGTAAAACTAATTTTTGTGGAATTCCTTGTGCTCTCTGGGGTACTTTTTTCCCTTCTTTTCTTACTTGCCCTAATATTCAATGGTTAAGGTACCAGCCTCTCATGTAAGAAGCCCAGATTGGGTTCTTCACTCTGTCCCTGTGACTGTCAGCAAGTTTTTTTTTTCTGGGCAAATATTGACAACTTTATGTGCCACACCAGTTAGGGGTGTGGGCTCAGAACGCTGGGAGAATCATACTGACACCTGTGTCTCCCAGTCTACAAACTTTACGTTAGCTCCTTATTTTCCAAAGCTAACCTGGTTATCTCTAGGGGCAGGACTCCCCTAAAGGTATTATAGGCAGAGGCAGTCTGAAGAAGATACCCCCAGAAACCTTGAGCTCAGAACACGTGTGTAGTGGATATTAGGAAAATTTTCTTCATGGAAAGGGTTATCAAGCATTGTAACAGGCTGCCCAGGGAAGTGGTGGAATCGCCATGCCTGAAGGTATTTAAAAGACAGGTAGAGGTGGTGCTGAGGGACATGGTTTAGCAGTGGTTTTGTTGGTTGGGGGACTCAATGAGTCCCTTCCAACCTAGACAATTCTATAAAAAACAGGTACCGTGGCCTGGAGCCACTGCTTGCCAGGGTGCAAGAGCTAGAATATTAACAGAAAAGTTTGTGAAAAACTTAACCACAAGTAACTGCATTTTGTAAAGTTAGGTTTTTTCTGTGTTTTTTTTTCTGTGTAATTGGGTATCCTAGGAGGCAAGTGATTGTAACTCACCCACAAAGTTTTGCAAGTGATATAATTCAGGGGTTTGTTTGGTTTTTCTTTTCATTTGTTTTTGCTATCAGCTGTTGTGAAGTCCTCCATTCAAACACAGTTTGCAGTTAACTTGGAAAATGCTTTTTTTGTCGTAATATGTTGGATTTTTTTTACTACAAATGATGCAAGATTGCTTTGAGTGTTACAAATTCAATATTACTCTAAGTTGTTAATATTGAAATACAGTAGCAGTTTGGGATGACAAATAACAAAAAATTATTTACATATTGAAACATGAAACAAATGTTGAAATTCATGATGCCAAGTAAATGAGAACTTTTTACTGGCACCCTGTAATACTAAAAAAAAAAAAACCTGTTTATTTCATGTGTAAAGTAAGTTACATCCAACCTGATTTTTCTTTTTTTTGCTTCATGCACAAGTGGTCCTAACACATTTTTACACCGAGGCAGAAAGTAATCTCCAGATAACAATATTTTGTGCTATTTTAAGGATGTATGCCCTACTGATGATTTTTAAAGCACAAAATAATGATGACATACCATGCAGAGGTCTTGCATGCCTGAGGCAAATGATGTGAATGCACTAGATGCAGACTTCTGTTTGCTGATGAAAATGTTGAAAAGGAGCTGGGTTTCATTGTTTTGTGGTTGGGTTTTTTTGTGTTTGGGATTTTTTTAAGTGTCATTTATCTTTTTTATTTTGCTGTTAATTATACTGCATTCAGTTGACAGCTGAAATATTTTATACAGAATAAGAAAATAAGTGGAAGGGCTTCTGGGAGAGAAGGTTGGAGCTCAATTTTGGCAAAAGTAAGGTTCAGTTGATTGCTTGATAATGGCAAGAAGAACGCCAGGCAGTTTGGACCAGGTGTACCAAGCCAGGGGCAAGGCAGCTTTTCACGCAGGGGATGAGTCCTGGCAGATTTCCCAGCAAGTGGTGAATAGTGTTGTTACCACTAAATTATTAGAGAAACAGCTAATGAGAGCGGAAGGAGTCAGAAGACTAAGAAACCCACAGATTTCATGAAGGAAGAGTAAGAGGAGTATGTTACAGAAATCAGATTCAAGAGGAGTTGTTTGGAGTGTGCGCGCACTAAGGGCTGATCGCAGTGAGGTTGTTTGTCAAGAAGTAGGAAACGACTCCAGTTTGTGTCCAGAGTGTTCCAGTGGTTTCAAGAGGTTCTTGGATGTGTAGTGCTTTTAAAAGCTAAACACTGTATGCTTCTTTCATCACTTTAAATTGAAAACAGAAAGAGTTGAGTGGATGAGAAGCTCCCCTTATGGACAGCAGTTTGTGAACTTTATCTGTCTTGCAGTGCACGTCTGTCTTGTGCACACATGGCCTGACAGCCTTTTTCAGCATCAGTGTGTACCTGTCAAGCAAAATTGGAAATACTTAGCATTTTTCATACTAATCTTCAGGGAACATATGATACATAGAATAATGGAGTGACTTTTTTTAATTGAAGAGGTATGTGAATAATATACTATAGGAACATAGGGAAGGAGAACCTTTTACTAATTAAAACTTTGACATAATACAGAAGTGATGGTGGAGGCTGAGCGTGCAATGACCAAGCATTAGCTTATTGCAAATTTATTTGGACACAGGAATAGGAAGTGCTTTGCTGTTCTGTTGGGACTTACAAATATTTAGTGTAATAGCTTTCCATTTTGTAGTGGACTAACTTTAATTTTAGTTTCAGGATTTGCTGAGGGATTTAATAGTTCATCTGAAATCTTGTGTTGACTTTTGTAACAACTCTTGGACTTTCAGTCTCCGTAATAGAGGTATTAAAACCCTGCAAGGTTTTTGCTTTGGCAAGGAAAGTTCTCAGTTATAGTGGTCTCTGGAAAGTTTTAGTCCCATTGCCGTAGTCGTTGCATTCTTGCTTCTCAATCTTCTGTTTCAAAAGAGCTCTATGGAGGAAAAAAACCCCTGTAGCAAAGTGAGAGAGAGCAAGAAAATCCCAAAGAAATGTGAATCTCCTTTTCCTGGTGGATAAATGAGAGGTATACTGAAATTGAGAAATTTTGTGGAAAATGAGGTTTGTATCAGACTACTGTGTCAGAAATTATAAACCCATATAGTCACCAGAGTTCAGAAATAAATCCAACCAAATGGTGTTTTTTTTCTTTTCCCAATTTAGTATCAAGAACATTTGTTCTGTATAGGATTAGTATGTAAGATGTATTTATTATTGCCATATTATTGTTATTTGAGTTTTAATTGCCCCTTGAGAGAGAGAAAATTTTTAAGGTGGAAGGAAGAAAAGCTTTGCATCCACAAGATGATGACTAATGCTTTTGTAAGCCTCTAAATACTTGAGTTTTTAATTATTTGGGGGAAACTTGCAGATAGACACTGTTATTAACTGGAAATCTTTCTGGATATAGTGCATAGTTTGGTTCAGAAAACATGCAAGGAATCCTTTTGTTTTGGTTGGCTGCTAAGCGATGCAGTAGGATAGTTTCAACACGTGGATTGAGGCTCATTGTGTCGAGTGGAAGAAGCAGAATTGGACAGAAAGTGGTCTTGGGTTGTGGTTTCACAAGTGGCTGAGTTGGTCTGATGGCTGTTGTTGTTGGAAGGGAGAGATCAGGCTTTTCTCTTCCCTGCTCTTGCCTTGCAGGTCTGCCCCTCCTGTGCATTGGCTGTAGTGTTGGTGTTTGCCCTTCTCTGAACTACTGTAACTTGTTAATCCAAGGAAAGAGAAAAGCAGATGTTGTTGTCATCGAGTTAGTAGGGGAGCACAGCTGTTGAGATTCCTTGTACATGTCTGGCGGGAGCGATCCTTCTCTATTTCATGATAATTTCATCTTAATTCAGATCTCAGCGTAGGAAAGGATTTGTTTGTATTTCATAGGCTATCTAGCCTTGTGAGGTGAATAGGTGTCAAATATGCCTTGAATATTTTAACTAGATGTGTCTCAGCCATAAAAAGAGAAGATTACAAGTTGGTTTTCCTCTTAAGGATAGCCAAGGTCATGCCCAGTCAGTTCTATATCTTTTCTGAAGTTTAAGTTGCCTTAGGAACTAAATGCATTTCAATGCTATTTTTTTAAATACCTTGTGTGAAGAATCTCAGATAAGCCGAGATGAGAATGGCTACCCTCCCAGACAGGGTAAGTGGGATGCTTAAAACCTTCCAGCTGTTTGTCAGATACTTAACTCCCTGCTCTGAAACTGCTGTACCATCTGTCTAGCTAAAAAAGGTGCACTGAGCAAGAAGAAAAGCATCTTTCCAATTCAGATGAGTCTACTGCATCCTGTGAGATAATCAAGTCACAGATGATTATGGGAACAGTGAATTTTAAATTTTATAGGAATAGCTTCATAAAAGACATGAAAGATGAAGTTTGAATGAATTCAGCTTCTGGTTATCTCAAAGGAGCAACATGATACTATCCTAAGTTTAAAGTCACATTTTTGTTTACTATGTGAATTTACTCGTTATGCAACCTTGCGTGTAGATAGTGGGGTTTGTTTCTTCTGTAAAATGTTCTGTTAATCAGTGGTGCTAGCTATCCATTATTTTACGTTGTCTATTACAAATGCCTTATATTTGATGAATAAAGATTTTTTTCTGAAAAAGATATGAATGGAGCGGCAGGACTACAGTATACATTTTATAGATTTGAAATAATCAAGGTTCTTAAAAGATGGGTTCTACAGGACAATTCAGTGAACATGAAATGAATGAAGTGTAAAAGACCTCCGATAAGAAAAATAGGAAAGAAATTTCTTAGCCCCTAGTGCCATCTGCAGGATTACCACTGGAACAGTAGGGGAACAGAAATGGGTGGCAGGTTGCTGTGTCTGATAAGAAAACAAGAAGGTGTTGTCTCCAGAAAAACCTGATGAAACACGATTTCTTTGCCACACTGAGTTTCATTAAAATGTGTATGTCAATTTGCTTTCCGCTTGTGAACAGCATTAGGTTTGCTGGGTAGGGTATGCACCTCGTCATGAGGTTTCTCCACACATCTTGTTTTCTGCTTCTGCAATAACAGGTGGCTTAACAAAGCTTGCGTTCTTTAGTCTTCCTGAAAGAAACTTAAAATAAATCAATTCTTTAAAATCAAACATTCACTATGAGCCAGTTTTGAGATGACTGTCCCTTTGGCTCTGCTTCCTTTTTGAAAGCTGTCTTCTCAGAGAGGAGTAATGGATTATAAATATTTCCTAATATCCCTTCCATTGGCATTTATATAAAGGTGCATATCAGAAGTCATGATGTGAATCTGCAGTTCCCCTGCTAGGTCTATTTCTTTTGTGGTATGTGGATTGTTTTCCCCACAGACCAGTAGGCACACGGAGTGTAGACTCACGTGCTACCAGTAGGCAAATGATGTATACATGAAAGGATATAAATAACAACCAAGAAGAATCGAGGTTGAGTTTTTGGGAGAGGGTGGAGCGTAAGCTGAAACCAGATGTGGGTAAGATGGAGGTGATAATGGTGATGGTATCTGGAAAATTGTTAAGCTCCACAAAGTGCCATTGGTTAAGAGTACATACTTGCTGTTTGGCATGTGGCTTCATCTGGGAGTGCTCCCATCTGCTCTGTGAGAGTTTAGCATTCCCAAAGAATGTTTTCTTTTGCCTCTTGCTGTGGGGGAAATGCTCCCTTGTCAGAAGTTGACCTGACCTCAATTACTTACCTATTCATCACTTTCCTCCAGACCATTGCAATGTGATACTCCTGGGCACAGAGGCTGTGGTTTCTCAGAAGCTCCAGCTGGTTTAAGGTCTTGTTGTGTGTCATCTCAGCAGCACTGGCTGCCACAGGTTGAATCTGATCTTCCTTTCTGTGTTGACTTTCTGTGGAACAGCAAGCGAACCCTTAATCTTCAGGGTGCGTGCTGGCTGGGGTTCAGCACCTGTAAAAAGCTGCAGGAAGCTGCAAAGGGAAAGCTGTGGCTGCTTGCTGGGCCTTCTGGTGTTTGAGAGCCATTTGGGGTGAAAATCGTATGTGGCAGAACATCCTCTTGAGACTGGTCCTCTCGCTGGAGAGGTAGGTCCCTTTGGGATTAAGGACCTCTTCAACTTGAGTCAGGCAGTTTTCTGATAGATCTCTGTTGTACGCAGAAAGTTAATCATGTAAATTTTTGGAGGACTTGGGATAAAAGTTCCAGCCTGTGTGTTTACATGTCTGTCAGGAGTTTTACTATGAAGTCAGTGTCTGTACTTGAGCTTGTTGCTGCGGACAGGTTTTGTAATGAGCATAAGGAAATGAATACTTCAGAAAGCCCAATCTGTGGCACCCTGTGCTCTGTTACTGAAGTAAGCTCAATGGATGTGTTTTTGTGGAGCTACGCAGGGGAGCGGTGAATGCTGACAGTGCTTCAGGTCTACAGACATCACTACTTCAGCTAAAACTGTGTGAATCTCTGAAATTCATTTTATTTTCCAAGGAGTCCTTGTATCACTGTAGGAAAGTGGGTATGGGAGGGGAAGATTTTGAAATGAGATCAGAAGTCCATTGAGGACTTTGCTGCAGAAGTGGAGATCAGAGATGTGATGGTAAGTCAGGCGTACGGGGTTGGTCCTGTACTATTGTCTTATGAAAACTGAATCAAGAGACTTCTCTTAATCCTGGGAGAGCAGATATATTGGTTTTTTTCCAAGATATGTGCACTACCACAGAAGGGACACTAAGACTTGCACAACAGAAGCTGGGTTAACAAAGCAGCTTCATCAGTGAAAGTATCTTTACTAATGATACTGTTCTGATGATCTGAAAGCAAGAAAGAAGCACTCAAGCAGAAAGAAGCAAAGGCCTTACTTTGTGAGGATTTTCTTTGTAAGTAGGCCTTTCCTTGTGGGGGGAAAAAAAGAAAAAAGAAAAAAGCTGTAGTAGGACTACACGTGTGTGTGACTGAACCAGTATGCTTCACTGGCCTGACTACCTGCTTAATCAGAATTGTAAGAAGTTTGCAATTTCTGAATCTTTTGCTTGGACCAGAGCAAAACTAAAGTTCTGAAGTCAATTATTGCTTCAACAAGCCACCAGAGGAAAGCAAACAGGAGAACTTAGCTGTATTGTAGGTGCACTGTCTTTGTCAAGATGCGCATTAAACAAGTGAACTCCTGGCCTTGAGTTCTCCTAGGAATGGTATGCCTTTTTTTATTCTGCTGTGTTTTTTTATGAAAAAATAAATGTCTGATCTCCATCAGAAGTTTATTTTCCTATTATCAAGAAGCAAGGGTGTATAGAAATAATGTTGATGCTAAATGAACAAATTATGGGAACTTACTCATTTTTCACATTTGAAAGGGAAGAGTCTGCTCATACAAGAGCATCTGGAATGAGATGTTTCTACAGAGAAGTGTCAGTCCATTACTTGTAACAGTAGCATCTGCAGGATGCAGATATCTGCAGGATAATGCTAGCTTTCCTTGTCATTTGTGTTCTGTTTGTTTTGATTGTGTCTTGCTTAAGAATATTATTGGTGTTTAGAAAGCATGCAGGGGTAAAGAAAAGTCTCAAACATCAGGCTGTACTATGTGACATCAGTTCTGCTTCATTAAAAAAAAAAATATTATCCTTTCAGATTTTTTAAAAGTCTAAGAGAAATCAGTATTTGCTGTAGCTTATTAAGAACTAAGTGGGAATTGTGAACCATTTGAGATTCAGTGGAGCCGTTTGGACCAAGCAGATGATGTTTCATTGTTTAATGGTGGATGCTAAATGAAGTGCCGTGTACTGTTCTTTAGCTGAACATATATACATATAAGCTTGCTCTCAATAATTTATTTCCAAGGGCCTGTGGAGAGGAGGAGAATAATTCCATTAGGCAAGTTCTTGTAATGAAAATGCATGTACTTTTGGCCCAAATTCTCTAATTTAAATGGTTTTCTTCAAAAAGAATTTGCCTATGAATGCATGTGCACCGAAAAGCAAGGTTAGCATTAGCAAGAAAGAGTAAAAGCAGATGCCAAAGTTGATCCTCGATTAGAAGAGCTTTCCTCTCGGTTTTAAGTGACATGATTAGTCCTTCACAATGACACGGTGGGGAAGGTTTTCAGCGCAGCCTGCAAGAGTGCAACAATGAGTTCCTGTTCACAATGGGAACAGCGTAGTTAAATCCTCACGCGTCGTGCTGAATGTCTGTCACATCATGTCAGTTATTAAGATATGAACCTACTGGGCAAACCAAAGAGCAAAACTTAAAACACTTCTCAGGATAGTATTTTTACAGCTATTGAAAACTTTTACATTAGCAGGGCACCAAATTTATGTTAAGGTATTTGTGTGAATGTTTTTCTTTCAATGTCCCTTTATATGCAAGAACTTCAGAGGTTGCTGTAGAGGTTATTAGGACTGATAATTAGTTTTGTAAGTTAGCTGTACATGTATAGTCATCACTTGTTCCATGCTTGGATCGCAATGAATAAAGTAACGTTTAAAAAAATCCATACAGTAGGGTGCTTATGTCCTTGCTGCTTAAGTAGTCAACATTTTGATATTTCTATTCAAAAGCAAGGGCATAGAAGGAGAAAGATGATCTTTCTCTTTAACCCTCCTAAAATAATTTGACAAAAAACAATTATTCTTCTTCCTTTCATGATAGTGAAAGAGCCTGAGCAGACCATGAAAATACTGTGTTCAGGGTTTTGGTTTCATCTCCTATCTTCTTTGAGCCTTTTCTCCCCTCTTTGTCTTTTCTTGTTAAAGAACTAACTAGCTGCCTTTATTTTTTGGGGAGGGGTGTTGGTATTTCAGCTCGATTTGTGGCTGCAGGAATCCTGCTGGTAGTGAAAGTCCTGAAAGTGAAAATGTTTTTCTAGTGTAGGGCCACTTTCTTGACACAAAGCTTTCACTTGGCTTAAGTGAGAAGCACCACCTCATAAAAGTGGAAGATTTCTCTGTGGCCAGGAGTCAAGGAAAGCCCCAGAAAGAACAGGGAGCTTTCCCTGTATGGATTCCTAGTTAAAATGTAAACTGTGGCATTCCTGTTTTCTCTTACTTTCTTTAGAACCCTCCAGGAGACCCTGTACCCGTAGAGTTGTGGCCTGATGGGATGGTGCTTTGCTGCATTTCTGAGAAAAGAGATAACATCCATGGGAAGTCAAGTGCCCTTTAGGGAGGATAGATCAACTCCTTTAGGACACCTTTTCTCTTGTTTCTTCATATTGTTGTTGGCTTTTTTCCTCCCTTCTCCTCCTGAACATCTTCCCTTCTTTCTATGGCACCATCCATTGTTAAACAGTTATATGTTATTCAAAATGTTTCTGCAACAGAAGAAGGAAGTGGGAAAAAAGGAAAAAGTGAAGAGCTCTGGTCAGTAGCAGAGGAGATTTTCCTGATTGTGGACTACTGTGCTTATCTTGAGAACTCCAAAGACATGTATGGATTCATACAGTTTGAAACACTTGTAAAATGGACATTTGGATCTGGTAGAGTTAAAGGATACTTTCCTGGGGAAAAAAAAAATCTGTTCTGTGCAAGTAACTGGATCTTTCCAAGATGTCATGAAATTAATTTGGGTATTCATTTGGGTACAGGTTGTAGAAATATCTAAATGGTAATCTGCACTTACAAAAACGTTATCATTTTTCAATGCTATTTAACAAAAAAGAAAAAAGTTAATTTAAATCCTACAGGAGAAAGGGTGGGCAGATGTTAATCGTAGACTTACAGTGGTCCTTACAGTGGAAAAATTCCATGATTTTAAAAGTACTCAGCTGCACAATAGTTATTTTATTTTATTTGCAAAAGCAAAACCATGTGCTATTTTTTGGGTTCTGTCCTTTGTGTTGCCGGTGGTAGCACACTGTGACTGTGCTGTGGATGTTGTCTCAACACATGTGAGAGAAAAACCAGAGTTGTTTATAAAGGGTGTGCAGTCAGGTTACTGCTCAGAAGATGAACATTGGGTAATGTGCATTCACCTAGCCCAAAGCAAATGCAAAATAATGCAATGTAGCTTGACCTTTTCTCATTGCGGGTTAACCCGAGTCTAATTATCTTGGATTTGCCTCAGGCTAAGAGTGGACTGGAATCAGAGCTTGGCTGAGTAGTAACGTTTTAACTCTTAGTAACTTGTTTTTGTGTTTACATCCTGTGCTACCAGTGGAGAGACAAGGAATTGGGAGTAGAACAAAGGAGGAGAAACCAGAAGTGCTTATTGCAGCTGTGGTAGTCACCTGCTATAAATCTTAACTGAAGTTCAGGGTGTTTCAGAGTCTTCAGTAATTTACAGTCCAAACAGCTTTAGGACCAATCACAAAAAAAAAAAAAATAAAAAAAAATCAGTAGCTTTGTATCAGCAGCACTGGTTTGTGGAGATTTTTTTCCGAACTTTTTTTCCCCCTTTTTTATATTGTGAAAAGTAAAGATGAGTTATAAATACGCAGTGTCAAAACTTATACAGGTGCCTAAAGTAAGTTCTCATGTTTTAATTTTGTTTGGCTTGGTGGTATTGAGAGAAATACATCTTAAGTTTCACACAAGTTTAAAGAAATAAATGTTACTTTAATTACTAAAGTGGTTTTATTTTGTAACTGTTTTCTTCACTGACTCCAAATGAGACCACTGAATTGGCAATGCAGTTCTCCAGGTTTAAAATTGAGAGCAAACAAATACCCAGTTTTAAGAGAGGCTTTTTTTCCCAGTGTCCTGTAAATTCGTAAATTTGTTACTTTGCTCTGAAAGTACCCTAGACAAGGTTAACGAAGCTCTCGGTCATGTGCTGAGGTAGCTGTTGTGTCAATGCACTCACGGAACATTCCCTTTCAAAATAACAGTAGGAGCTTTTTGCTTTTTTTGAATAGTGAGTGTTTTCCTTGCTGTGTGTCCTGCAGTGAAATCTTGGGCATTGCGTCTTGACATACCAATTGAAAAATTTGTAGCTTATACCATCAAGTCACTTCCAGAAGTTATGTGGATTTTTGGAGGTTGTACTTTTGCCAGTGTAGCTGAAAACTAGGACTTTCACTACTTCATTGCGATTAATGTGTAAGGTCATGAAACTGAGAAATATATGGCTACATTCTAAATTTGTGAAATGCCATACAGCTCAGCATGAAATTCTCTTTCACAAGTTATCCAAAAAAAAAAAAATCCACTCTTTAAAGCTTAAAACCCCACGCTTACAAGTAACTTACTTAAGCTAGTGATGGTGGGTTCCAGGTATTCTCAATGTGTTTATGCCTTTATTTTGAGTGTGGTTGAAAATCTCCATCAGTTCACTCTAGTTTTTTTGTAGCTAGGAATAAATATGCCAAATAACAGCTTCCAAATGGGAATGGATTTATGCCACAGCTTTTCATGTAGCCATAGCAAAAGAAGTGAGGTAGGGAAGTCTTGACTGATGAATTGGACTTCAAAACTATGTTAGCAAGTTTGCCATGGATTATTTGAAAATGCTATATGTCTCTGGACATATGAGACTTTTCATAACATGATATGGACAATTTAATGCTACATTTGCCATGTGTGCAGCAGGTACAGCATCCCTGGGGAATTGTTGAAAAGATTAAGAAAAACATTGTAGCTTTATTTTGGAGAAACAGTAGTCTTGTTTTTTTTTTTTTTCTTGTTAAGATTATGGCCAGCATCCATGTTATCCTGTTTCTTGACTTTGCTTTGAAAAAAAATAGTTTTAGTCTGGAAAATGACCAGCTTTACCCTGAAGAAAAAGGTTTCTGTAAGACTAGGAAAAGACTGAAGTCTGAATTACAGTGCACTTGCAATTTTGTTGCTTTTTTTTTTTTTTTTCCTTTTAACTCAAAAAACAGCCTTCTGTTTTCATGGCTTTACTTGTAAGTATTTTCAACATCTACTCGGACTTCTGTAGAGTCTACAGCTGATGAAAAAAAAAAAAACAGTATAAGCCCATTTGTTGATACTTTCAATAAAAATTTTGAGCCAAATGCTGCACTTTTTTTTTTGACATCAGGAAATTTTTTTCCTGGTTTTGCAATTGACACAGCAATGTACAGTACATCTAGTAATATACAATATGTTGTTATTGACCTAGGAAACAGAAGGATCAGCCTATTGATTGCTTAAATGGAAAGGTAAGCTGTTCACAGCACCTCTCCCTACAATAAACTAGCACACTAGACCATGTCCATGTTTTGTTGGTATTTTTTTTGGTTGTGTGTTTTTTTTTTAAATAGGAACCTACCTAGCAGTGGTGCTTTTTATATGCACAGAATTGACTGGCACAACTACAGCACAAGAAGCTATTCTGGAACAGGGTGTAGACTCTCTCACAGATTAGAAGTGGTTTCATTCCAGAAAAAATTGTGGCCCTTTTTGAATGGTGCAACTGCTTAAAACTGCTTTCTTACGTTTCTGTTGCCTATAGTTGCTGACATGAGTACTTTAAAAACCTGTGGTCCCCAAGCAGCATCTTCTGGACAACATCTTGCTTATGTGGTTCGTTGTAGCCCTGGGAAAGAAAAAGTCAAAACTGACACTGCCTCTGCTATATTGACACAGTGAGCATGTTATGGTGGTAACAGTTTGTAGGCCAGCTTGCTGAATGTTTTCCCTGGGTCAGCAAATGTTCTGTATTACTGCTCTCTAGTTATTGCTGATAAGCTTCATCCTTCAATTTGCTCTGTTTTCTTGTACAAGAGAAAATGATTGTCATCATTTCAGTTGATGCCTGGTGATGCTCAGAATGAATTATGTAGTTCCCTACACCTAACTAAAGTTATGATTTCTGCATGTGTCTTTGCATATAAGAAGCCTTGATGTATGGTGGAGTCTGTGAATGGGGTAAAGGCTTCTTGAGGAAAGTAAGGAAAGCCAGTGAACATCAGCTGTGCTCTACGGTAATGGATATTCTGGTCTCCCTCTGAAAAAAATCTATTTGCCAGACTCCTTGAACAGTAGATCACCTCATCCCATGTGCTTAAGGATGTAATGCTTAAGGACGCACTTAACTGCTGCCCGGTCTCTAAAATTTTAATTATTTTGCACAGAAATGGGATTGCTGATCATTGACCTCCAGTAGCATGTAACATTAGCCAACATTGTTGGATATTCACAACCCTCAAGTTTAGATGAGGACACATTTCTGGAGGCATTCAAAATGATTAAATGGCTATGAAATCATGTGAGACCTCAGTGCTTATATATACACATAGCTTTGTGAAAGGTTATTCAGCTTGCCTGTGTTTCTGTGGTGGCTTTGACCCTCTTTCTTAGCACAATGGCTTAACAACAGTTATTCCCTCACACTGTGGGCTCCAAGGATGGCTTCTGAGTTCTTCCAGGATAATGTACTGCTTGGAGAAATATATGAAAGTAGAAATCAGGTATTGTTAGCTCGGGTGTTCTTGCTCTGAATCTTCTGGGATTTCAATTCCAGGGGAGATTTAGGGAAATCCTGAGTTGGGTCGTTCCTAGATAATAGCAAAAACCTTTGTTGAAAGATCCGTCCGCTGAAAGAATATTAGTTACAATCATCTTTCATTAACTTTAGTAGTCAAGGGGGAAAACATGCTTCTAAATCAATTGAAAACAAGGTATATTAATTGGAAAAGGAAAATGAAGCTTTTCTCAAGCTAAGTTTTGCCCTAAAATGTAACAGGTGCCAGAGACCGAATGTACTCAAATATGGAGTTTTCTGTTGATTTCATGTGAAGGGCACAAGACGTAGTGATGGACCTCAGTCAGTTATATCCCAGGGTCACTAAAAGAAAAGAATGCAATATTAGGAGTTAATAAACATTTCTGCCTTTCACTGTTTTCCAGCATACAAAGTTTTTTCCCCTCCCTATGTGCTCGATGGAATCGTTTTAACTGTAAAACTTAATTGGCTTAATGCAGTTTGGCACGACTGCCACCTTTTCCAAGATGAGACAGGAGATTGCCTCTTCAGTGCTGCTTCGGCAGCCAACCTCCTCCTCCTCCATTCCATCTTACACAGGGTGAGGCTGTTTCTGGAGAAGGAGCTGGAGACTGTTAATCCACCTACACGTAACCTCAGCCACAAGAAGAGCAGCCTCAGTGGGTGCTGTGGCCTGTGGCACAGCCACCAGCCTGCCTCTGTCCTTTAGTTTTTGCCTAGATTAAGACCTTGTTAACCTTAAACTGTGTTGTATTCTTTGATGGGGATCAAAGATAGTGGTGACAGAAAATGAAACAATAATAAGAATTATAAAACAATCAATTAGGCACAGTCACATTCCTCAGAACACCACCTTGTTAGTACTGACGGCAATACTAAGCTGTATTCCATATCAGACCTACATGTTCCATTGTGTATACGATGCTGCATTAGCTATGATTCTTTTATTAGGTGTAGATTGTGTTGGGAGACATCTGAGTGTCTGTGTGCTTTAGTACATACCACTTACAGGGACAGTATCCTGGTGACATCTAGTTAAATAAGTTGTTCCTCTCCCCTCCTCTCTATCTCACCCTTCAAGAAAACTCTGTGGGATTTTTTTAAATTATTATTTATTTATTTTTAAAGAGTAAATAGTAAGGTACAAATCTGGACCGTCAACATTCAGGAAATGCTGTTGTGTTTGTAGTCTTGTGTATATATTTTTGGAATAGCCGTTGTACCCTCTTATATTAAAGAATAAAATACAACAGATGTTTTTGGTTTTCTTTTTGGCTGCAGGCTAATTGGGATTGTAGCAGATCCCCAGGAATAAGCACCAAGTCCATGTTATTTGAGATAAGAGCTTGTTTTCTTTTAATGGTTCTTTATCCTTTAGTTAAATCAGTCCCGCAAAGAAGTAAAATCATACAGACTTCATCACTCTGTTAGAGTTACAGGACACAGCTACTCTCTGCAAAATTGGAAGGAAATACAAGATTAGCAGGGGAGTACTTATTCCCTTCTCTGTTCATCTCATAAATTACATTGAAGACTTCCCTAGAAAGAGAGAGAATTCTAAGAGACTGTCAGAAGAACTTTAATTGCACAGTCCAAAAACTGGGAAATTAGTATTCACTACAAACCATTTTTCACGTGAAACTGATGGAATATCATGATCAAAGGAAGAATTAAAGTCCCAAGACAAATTCCTTTTGCATTAGCACATTGTATATTTACTACAGTGGTTTTAATAAGAGAATATAATGCAAGACTAAAACTCTGTTCTGAGTGATTATGTTCATGGCTACTATTAACAAGCATAATCTATGTAGATATAAAAGTACTGCATAATTCTTAGATTATGAAAAGGGGAAATTATTTGAAAAGAATGAAGTTAAGTCATCAGTCTGATGTTTTGATAATTTGAATATACCTGGAATTACAGATTATGTATGTTACTTGTCATTTATATCAGCTAACTTGGATTTTCTGCTTGATGCACTGTCTCAAATGCTTCTCTTCAGAGCTAAATTGAAGTGTTATAAATTCCTAAGTCTTCATTTTTGTGGATTTTGAAGATGTGTTTGGTAATTTTGATGCAGCATTATTGACTGACAAGAAAGAATTTAGATGTTCCATATTTAGGTGTTATGTTACATAAATGCTGTTGTATACTACTTGTATTATTTTACAGAAAGAATGTTTTATAGTGTTGTGTTTTGATACTTCTGCAAACATAGCAGGCCTGATAAGACTGGAACACTAGTGCTACAAAAACATTGCCACACGTGGTAATAAGAACCTGAAAGTATAAGTTAAAGGCAGTAGGATATTTGGCTTATCTTAACGTGGAGTCTTTGAAAGAGGGATTGTCCTAACATGTGAATGTACACAGGAACCCTGGTCAAGGACAGTATATTCTAGTAAATTTAATATTAAAGGTAGCAGATAAAACACCAAGAATTATCATGTCTGTCCTCCCTTTTATTGCCTAGAAGAAGCATTTACATTAAATCATGACATTGTCATTCAAATCTCTAGGTGGCATTAGCAATGTCCTCTGACACAGTCTCCAAATTTGTCTCATGTGAAGACTAAATACTGCTTTTACTCTTTTGTCAAAATAGGCTCCGTGAAATCAATTCTAAAAAGGTCAATAAGGGGAGCTAATTAAACTTTACTTTTTGAGACTTTGCACCAGGATTGACATTTTCTATATACAGTCTATTAACATTTACAAGTTCTTATTTTTAGATTTCCGACTTATCTATAACTTTCAGATGCACCCTTGACAGTTGAATTATCATTTCCAGTCATTAAATCTAGAGAACACAAATCTGATTACTTAAAAGACTGCAAACCTGGATTCGGTCTCAAGTTCCACTCAGTGAGTAAAACTAGTAACTACTGTTGTCATTAAATTCAGTTAGCACGTGTTGTTCTAGATCCTGCCATAGTGTCAAAGTGCCCTCAGGTGCCCTCAGAAGTTGTTGTGTTTTCAAAGCAGTCATTTCAGTACGTGAAGAGAAAGGATTTCTCATTAATGGGTGTTTCTGTAGGTATTTGCAGTGTTTCAGAATGTGAAATACTTTTGCTTCTGGATGTCATTCTCTGTATTTTTGCTCTTTGTAAGTTATTGAAACATTATAACCTTCTCTGTGAGGTAACGGACTGTCAGTAATTTGAGGTTTATTCTCATTCCAAGATGGGCAAAACTGAGGTTCTCTCCAAAGATGTTGAGAGTTGTCCTCCTTATAACCAAGTCACCATGGTACTCTCATTTTGTTTTGTGGCACCAGTCAGTAGAAGTGTCTTTTTGTAAAGAGGACAGTGGTCTTCCAAGAATGTGCAAGTCCCAAAGTGGACCCAAAGGACTTTTATCTGAAACAAAAGCTCCCAAAACCAGAAGCAATTTAGGGAGGAGACATTGCTTTATTCGACATTGGGTGCCTGTTGGAAATCCACAAATCTAGCACACCTTATCGGGTCGGGGACATTCACCCACTATTTATATGCAAAAGATTCTCATTATTCCCCCTACCTAATCCATAACTCCACCTAGGCTTACATATTCGTTAGTATGACTGAATAGCTTTTTTGCATGTGCATATTAAATTTTGCAGTGTCTGCAAAACACTTCTGCGCCAGTGTGAATTCCTCGGTGGCCATTTGGGGAAGGATACCCTTCCTCACATTATCCTTTTAAGGTATTGAGTCATCTCAGGACAGTAAAAGTTTACTTTAAGTTTGCCAGTTTCTTGAGGATAATAAGGATGTCATTTGACAGCTCTGACTTAATTGGTATAGGAGTACATTAACTATTTGAGAGAACCTTATCTATTTCTTGTTGTCCCATCTTTATCACTATCAGCTTAGTGACCGACTGTTTTCTCACACAGTAAGCAGCTCAGCAATTAACTCATTTTAGTTAGCATATGCTTATAGGACTGCTTTTGGTAACGGAATCACATTTGATTTTTATCTGCTTCTCTCTCTCTTGCTTCTGGTCCTGAAAGAACAGGAAACCTGGCTCATAACTGATTTCGAAGTTTGGGGGTTTGTGGTTTGTTCTGGGGTTGTGGGGTTTGGTTGGTTTTTTTATTGTTTTGGCTTGTTAGTAGAGTCTGCCCCTCTCAAGTTTATAATGTGGTGAAAGTGGAAGTAATTTGGGAGCTTGTTGAGGCTGAGGTGGGCGCTGCCTGGTCTCTGGTCTGCTGACACAGCAAAGTGCTTGCAAGTTTGCTTTTGGAGTGGAGCCTGTTTGGAGTGTGCAAATAACTTGTTTTGTTCTTTCAGTTTTTAAAATTGGGGAAAGTTAAGGATGCTGATAAGCATAAAATGTACAAGAAAGTTTGCTGTATTGTTACCAGGCTATAATTAAAGTTGTACTTCAGTACTTTTTAGTGTTTTGGGGATTGAACCAAAAGCTTGCCTAGCAGTTGGAGGGAATAGTCGGGCTAGCCTCCATGTATATTGATGGCCTGTCTTCATCAGTGGCTTTTGCAGATTTAGCTGAAGAATTATCCATTTTGTAAAAAAAAAAAAAAAAAAAAAAAAAAAAAGCATGTGTGTTCTTGGGTGTTTTTTTCCTTCTAAGAGATTGAATTGTGTTTGTGGCAGGAGGTGAAGGATCCACAATTGTCTTTGCACATAGGCATCTCTCCTGAGGCTTGGCTATTAAGGAAGAGTGTAGATGGGCAGGAGTGTGTATACAAACGTATTTTCTGAATTATGTCTTGCCTCTGGGTCAGACTGTTCATTGTATCTGGAGATATTTGTACAGCTTCTACTTTCTTTTTTCTAAAGGATTTTCAGTTTCCTCACAGCAGCGTTGTGTGTCTCTGCAGAAATTTGTCACGAGAAGGAAGACCTTTATAATTTTTATTTTTTCTTGAGGAATGAGTAGTAAAATGTAGAAATACATACTGGTTTTTAGGGGATAATCCAATTTCTTTGCTTTCTGCCTTTTCATTTTCTTATCACTTATACTTCATCACAAAATATTAGTTGCATTTCATTGTAGAAACCTCAGGATCTGTTGTAGTTGGCCTCATCTGCAGAAAGGAGACAACTGAGCACAAATACGGAGGCATCAAAAGGTACTAGCATTTTAGCCAGTTACCCTGTAGACTGGTGAACAGAGGAAATGAAGTCTCTGAATTTATTTTTTTTTAATGCCATCTAACAATACTAAAGGCAGTATATTGCCAACTGGCAAAAGCAAAGTTGATAGGTAAAGAAAATTGAGAATACTGTGTATTAGAATTGTAGTGGTACTGTGTGGGGTTTGGTTTTAAAACTCTAATATATATTTCCAGTGACATGCTTGTTAGATATCTATACGTTTTTCATTTACATTTTGACATTTAAATTTACATCGTATTATGATCCTGTAATTTTACAGCTCGTGTTACATACGCTTTTTTTTTTTCAATGGCAAATTGAAATCACAGATGAAGTGTGCTTAACTGAGTAACGAAGAAAAAAAATGTTTAGTGGGATGGGGAAAAAAAGAAGTCATAGCACACAAACATACTCCTTGGCTGCAAGCTTGTATGTGCAAATTAGACTTACTTATGAGAACGACCTTTTTCTTTTTTCGTGTGCTAACAAATCCCAAGGAAAGTGCATATGGTTTCTGAAAGTATTAAAATGTATCCCGCTGTTGGCATGGTAGGGAACATAGTTTGTAATACTCGAGAACTTGCCAGCAAACTGCAGTAAAAGTATAACTGGACTATTGGATTTTTGGTGAAAGTTTAGCAAGCTTGCTAGATGTACTTTTACTGTGAACCAAATTTAAGTTCTACCCTTCAAGTGTAGGATAATACAGGAGGAAAAAAAAAAAGTTGTTTATCTCTTTAGTCATATTCTATCTCTTT
>BJBW01003033.1:142724-219183 GCA_004320125.1 Scolopax mira
GTCATATTCTATCTCTTAATTCTTTTTGAAATATGTTAATTTTGTATCTTGGAAGCATTTTCTGATGAATTATTGCCCTAACATTTGACTTCTAAAAGAAATGTAAAAATTGCACATCTATATATAAGAGATAATAAACAGCACCATTATATGCAGTATAGTGATAAGAAAAAAATATTTGAATGCACAGTCTTGTTTTGACCAAAGATAGCAAAATGGAAGACTAGAATAGGTTAGCACTCGTCATAAATTTAAAATCTTGAGTATGCAATCTTAATGGTTTTTTCCTTGGTGTGAAATTGTGTAGAGAGTATTTAATTCATCATATCAAGCTTAATCAAATTATTTTATCTGTAAGTAGTACAAAATGGCTATTTCTAAAATCCTATAGACTGATGTAGAAGTTGAAGTGAGAGTTTGAAGGCCGTTCAGTTGTACGGAGATGGAAGCTCTCCTCAAATTCATTCAGATTTACTTACAGGAATGTTCATAGTTTCATGTCATAAGCAGAATGGAGTTAGCAGCATTGTAGCAATTAATCAAGTCAGGGCACACCAGGCAATGTGTATATTGGATTTTGTCTTTTCCACTGCCTCATGTGAACTAAATGAGGTCAAGCATAGTTGGTGTTTAGCTAAAGTAACCACTGGAGAACCGGTGAAGGGAAAACCAGTGTTAACAGGTAACTTGTTAACTTGTTTCTGCAACTCAGCACTCTACTAATATTGACAAAGTATCATGTGGGAAAAACTGTTTCACAGAAGATGATAAATTTGGGGTGAAAGTTTAAAAAGATCCTGAAACCTCAGGTTTGATTTTTGTATAATTTTTTCTGCAGATGAGATGTAGCACTGCCAGTTCTGTGCAATAGTCAAAACAGGTCTTCTGGAGCATTTTTGGTTTTTCAGAAGGTGGTGGTGATTTGTCTGAACCACCTTCTTATTTTCTTGAGGTCTTGCTTTAACTCTTTAAGTGTATTGCTAGAGGAAATCTTGAAATGGTATTTGAATTTAATTCCAGAGGTGACTTATATGAAAAAAAAATCAAAGCTGAGATTCTGGAAGTTGTTGTCTTTTTTTTTATATATAATTGTATTTGCTGATTTTTATTTTCTGAAATGTATGTACGCTTGAGAGAATAAAAAACCTGGGAGGAGTTATGTCTTTACATGGATTCCTTTTGCCATTAGCAATAGTAACAGTTTGCTTTTGGTGTAACTAAAGAGTAGTTGAAATAAATGTAGTGTTACTTTCAGAAATATTTGGCATCTTTTGTCAGTGGAATGTTGTTGGTTTGGATAATGTTACATTGTGTGGCTATAAGCAGCTTTTTGTTGATCTTCGTTCCAGACAAAATAGAAACGTAATTTTTTTTTTGTTTAGATATTTTTATGACGATGTTGATTTTCAGTTCATGTGAATTAAAGTATTAAAAAGAAACCTTCTTTCAGATCTTTAAAGAAGAATTAAGTATTCTTCAAAATAAGCTGGGCCTTCTGTAACAATTTGAGTCCACATTTTGCATGTAACACAAATTCTATCACAATTTGTCAAAGATTAAACTCCTCCTGAAAATGCCAATCCTATTCTGAGTTACTGTGAATGGGAACTTTTAGTGTTGTGAGCTACACGGCAAAATGTGTGCAAGGTTAGATTAAAAGATCAGGTACACCTGATTACATAATAATTATACTACATAATTTTATAAATCATGTTTAAAAAAAAAAAAGAACCAAACCACTAGTTCTCTTCCTGCATGTCACAGACAAAGGTTTATCTTTTCTCACACCCAGTCCACTTTTTTCTCAGCAAAAGTTTAATATCAGTGCTGTATTCCTTTGTCAGAGCCTGGCATTTCATTTTTATTTGCCTCTGTATCTCTTGAAGGCAGGATCAGATCAGTGACTTAAATTTTCTTCCTTGTGATTCTTAATTCTGGTGTAGTTTTGCCACCCCAGAAGCTTCGCCTTGAGCTCTCTTCAGTTTTCTGTAGGTGAGACACCTTGGAAAATATTTATTTGCCTGAAGAAGATTCCTCTATTTTCACCTTTCCCATTATGATGTTTGTCTTGGAAATTTTCCACGGTTGCTCAACCTGTTTAGTGAATATGTTTTCCTTGTATGTGGGCACCTGAAGTGGTAGATACGATGCTTTAAAGCAAATTGACAAGTCTGGCATGTAATTCATTTTTCATTTTTTTCATTCTTGCTTCTACTCCAAGAATGACATTTTTAGTGAGATGCCCACCTTTTTGGCAGTTCTGGCACGGCTCTTTTCCTCTCTGTTAGCAGTGCTGCTTTCCACTTGTTTGCTGTGCAGTCGAAGCTGCTCCGTCGGGAAGAAATGAGGTTCCTGCTTCACATTCCAGCATTGCTTCCTCTTGCCAGATTTTTCTCGTGGACTCCCGTAATTCCAACAGGCTACGTTCTTTAACTTTGCCCTCCAGCCTCTGGCACCAGGCGGTCCAGGAAAAATTGAGGTGGTCAGTACCACCAACGCCTTTCCTGAATAAATACATAACTTTAATACACAAGCTCCATCTCTTCTTTATTTGTGTTGGTGTACTGTTTTGAAATTGTGGTTACTTTTCATATTATGTTTTATGTAAATCAATCAGTGTGAGGGCTGGGTTGTCTTATGTTACTAGAATCCTTTTGAATGGTACAAAACATGTTTTTGCCTTTCAACTTGCCATCCAATTCCAAATTTGGTGATGTTCTATATACTCACCAAACTGAAGTTCAGGCCTTTCCCACAATGCTTGTTCTGGTTTGTCCCCCCTTTTAAAAGAAACTCTTCTAAATTGAAGTCTCATTTATTTGGCATGCAAGTTAAAGGTTTTACCTCTACCTGTGTATCTCCAGCTATCTTTGTAGCTTTAGTTGCTTTTTCTGATTGTTCTTAAGTGTATTTTCTCTTGTGCAGAAAGAGAGGATATACTTATTGCAGTCCTGTTAATATTAAGTCAAATAATTTCTTCTTCTTGTCTGTCAGCTGTAGAAATTGTATTTTTTTTTTCAAAAACCTTAAAAAATTTAGAGAAAAATAAATAGGTAAGCCACAGGCAGTGAAAGAAAGATGGAAAGCAAAAAAGCTTATACTCAAACATAATAATCATCCTGTTTAGAATCATTTTACCAACTCCCTCTGAATCTGCTATTCCAGTGCAGTTTAACACTGATAACTGTTGTTCTCATTCAAGGAAGAATGGGATTATGTATCCTGTTGTCTTAATTTCCTTCCATGGGTTGTCTGTGTGCATTGATTTCCTTGAGCTTTCTCTTCTTGAGGCTAAACAGCCCCAGCTCTCTGAACCTCTCCCCTATGAGAAACATTCCAATCGCACAAACATCTTTGTGGCTACTTGCACACAGTGTGTCTGTGTCTGCTGCTCTGGGGACCCTGTACCCAGCCTCAGTAGAGGGGAAGGATCACCTCCCTCGACTTGCTGGCAGTGCTCTGCCCAGCGCTGCCCAGGAGGCTGCTGGCTGCTTTTTCTGTAAGGGGTACATTTGCTAACTCATGTTCAACTTGGTGTTTGCAGGGACCCCAGAGGTCCTTCTCTGGAAAGCTATTTGGTCCTCTACCTGCACTGGTGTGTGGGGTTATTCCTCCCCAGGTGCAGGAATTTACATTTACCTTTGTGGGACTTTCTGGTTTGTATTGCCTGCAAATGCACTGAGGGTGCACTCTATGCTATCATCCAGGCCATTAATGAAGGTATTAAACAATGTTAGCCCCAATATCAACATCTGGAGTACACCACTTATCACTGACCTGCAGCTGGACTTCATGCAGCTGATGGTAACCCTGGATGTTCAGCTGGTTTCCAATCCACCTCACTGTCCACTTACTCATACTTTATCAGTTTATCTATGAGGATACTATGGGAGACAGTGTTGAAACTCTTGTTAAAGTTGAGACAACATCTGCCATTCTCTCCTCATTCACTGACCTAGTTATTTCACTGTAGAAGGCTGTCAAGTTGGTCAGGCGTGATTTCCCCTTCATAATCCATGCTGACTACTGCCATTCATTATCTTGTTCCCCATGTGTTTTCAGAATTGTTTCCAGGGGTATGAGCTCCTTTACCTTCACAGGGATTGAGTCTGACCAGCCTGTGGTTTCTTAGCTTCTTCCTTGTCCTTCTTGAGGGAAGGAATGACCTTGTAAACCTCTCCTGATCACCATGACTTTTTAAAGATTAAGGAGTGACCTGGCAATAACACCAGGTAGCTTCTTCAGCACTTGTGGATGCATTCCTTTGACTTGTTCACATCTGATTTGTTTAAGTGTTCCCTAACCTCATCCTCTTCCACCTGATATTGACCAAGTTTACATATCATACAGTAAGACTAATACTGGATTTATCTTATGGTGGAACTAAATCACCTGGAACATGGAAATGGTGGGTTTTGGTGCACTCAGCAAGCAAACAAAATTATCCTAAAATGCCAAAAGAGTATTGGGGTTGCTGGAATGTTGGTCGCGGCAGTGGCTTGATGCTTGAAAGCAAAGACACAACAACAGGGACTTCCTTCCATCTGAATGTGTAATTCTGAATGGGCTTGGGCAACCAAATCAAGCTACAAATCTTATGTTAAGAAGCATTAGGTATATGCAGTTTAAGCACTGTTGGAAACCGTTGGAATTTTGGCAGAATAGACCCCACTGTTAAATTGTACTTGTGTATCATTTGCCTGGTATCAAACAGATAAATAGAAAACTTGCAACATAAAAATTGTTGAACTTGTTGCTTAATCCAGTCCCGTTTGATGTGCAGGAAGACTTCTCGTCCATACCCTGGCACGTTTCTGGTTCCTTTATATATATTGAATCCTTGTTGTCCTCTTGATCTTTGCCAAACAGATACACATCTGTGCTAGTTCACATTTTTCCTAAATGTATTGTTGGTAGCAGATTGGAAAGGAGCAAACCTGGAAATTTGTATTTGAGGTAAAGGAAAGATAATTTCTTAGGTATTATTACATTTGTCCTTGAGATGCTGCTGCTTAGTGGAAAATCCACTAGATTTCACAAATTCCCCATTGTTTATTTTTGTTAACTATTTTGTGGGGACTTTATGTGCAAGTACTGGTCAAACTGGAAAATGGCGTGAATTTCAGTGGGAGTTGGATCAGAATTACTGATATTTTTAATAGTTTGATAATAAAGTCATTTGTAATCTTCTTAGAATATAGGTGATACTTTCATCTGAAATGTGTAATTTGGACTTCTGACATGCAGCCAGTAAACCAAATGAGAGTTTTGATTCTGCCTTTCTTCTTTCCCCCCCCCAATTTATGGCACGAAACATTTGAGCTAAAACACTGGAGGAATAAGTTGAATGTGCACTGGTGGTAGTTAGTGCTTCAAATTTTTCCAGAGAGGTATCAAATCAGATTCTCTTGATGCTTCCAGACATCTTTATAACAAGAATGCTTGCAGGTGGTGTAACATAGCTACGATCGAAAGGTTAAAATGCAACAAATCACCTGCAAGAGTAGCCTCTGCTTATTATGACATAATGAAGGTGAGCTTACAGTTTGCTACATCTTCTCAGAATAATTCCAAATGCAATACAACAGAAACATAATTCTAAAGTACACTTTAATAACAGTGGGTGTAAATATAGTCACATTTCTATTTCCTGTTCAAATTCATTATTTTAATCCCTGTCAGATTCATATTTGTGGTGGTAATGTACCCTGCATGGCAAGTGCTGAGAAAACATTTATAAAAAGCTTTGCCAGAGAAATCTGACTATATAGACTACAGTGACTTTACTGTTGAGAATCTTCATGTGCTTATGGAAAAAAAGGTACTAGTTAAGCATGTCTGATTTGTAGATTTTGTTGCTCAAATACCTAAGTTTCTTAATAACTCTAATAGATAGAGTAGTACAGCAGTTCTATTGATATGCTGGCAAAGAAGCAAACATGACCAGTCTTTACCATCTGTTTATAATGCTATATAAAGAAGACCTTACTGGTTGCCATGGAAACCAGCATTTCCAAAACCACAAGTGTTTGCTTAAAATCTCAAGCCTTCTAAAGTCTTGTCTTTTCTCGGGGAAAAAGAATGGAGAATCTCTAAAGTTTTTTAGATATTTTCTCCCCCCCTCTCCCCAGTTGCTTTGCTGCAAAATGCATTTTTGCACTCTATTTTGTTTAGTGACTCAATAAATTTAAAGCATGCCTCTGGTAATGAGCTTATTTGATGCTTAGCAATAGTCCAGGAAAAGGGATCGGATATTTGTTGTGGTTTGTGTTTGTCTTTGTAAAAGGAGGTTTTCCTGTTCAGAGAATCTTGTCTGATTGTGGTATTGACAGAGTGGAGTGAAAATCATGGAATTTGGGCAGAGGTCACATTGAAAATACGTCTTTCCTGAGTAAAAACCCAGATTCATCTTAATTATCAGTGTCAGCCACCTGGGTCTCACTGAGAAAAGACTCTCTGGAATCCATAATCTAGAGAACAACATCAAAATGAAGATTATATGGGTAAGAGTTATGGTCTAGGTTTGTCTGTATTCTCCGTTATTGGCTTAAAATTGATTTTTTGCTTGAAATGAACCCTTGAAAGGCCCTCGGTGTATAGTATTTGGAAGTATATACGTTTGTCATAGTGTCTGGAAGTATTTGTATGTCTTCCCATTTGTGACCATAGCTACACATTGCTGCCTTGCGTTCTGTCTTAGGCTTCCACTGTGTTATGAGGTGTGGTTTTTTTTCCTCCACCAGTTTGTGAGAGGTTTCTGTGGTGTATAACTACTTAACTTCAGTAGGTTGTGACAAATCTGTAGGGTCTTTAGAAGAGGTGCTGCATTTGGACTGAAAGCACTGGTTGATTTTTCAAAAACAAATTTTAGTTCTTTTTATTTAAAAGGAAGATTTGTATTTACAGGAGTCTTAGTGTGTATTTGGCTTAAGCTACTTACTTTAAGTGAAAACAATCCATTGAAGCCTGGAACTTGGAAGTTCTATTTCACTACTAGTACAGAGCCTTCAGTGTTTTTAAGGAATGAAAATTTGTAATAATGCTGAAGATCAGTTAAGTTGCTGTGTAGAAATATTGTTGAGAAGGTTAAAAGAACTTTTTAGATCGTTTCTGTAATAACAACACATATCCTAACATTATTGCCTCTTAGGTTTCATCCATTTGTAAAACACGCTGAGAGCACTTTCAATGTGAGGTAACAGCCAGGAGTTGACCTATTTCATTGTTGCGTTTCCCTAGTTGAGTTTATTTAATGCAAAATACATTTTTATGACAGGCTTTACAATTACAATATTGCTGAAGTGACATTGGACCTCCAGAGGTGTCTGAATTCATTAGCCTTGTGAAGCTAATCCTGTTTCTGTCATTCACAGAGCTCTTCAGAAATATTTGTATTGCTTTCACTTAGCAGAATATCCCTGCATCTGAGAGAGCCCGTTTTCAAAAAGGTAGTCTTGTGCTTGAGTAGAACTGTTGATATTGGTCGACAGTGGGGTGCTAGACCTCCCACAAAGTTTAAGTAAAATAAATATTGGTGGAGAAATCAGACACACAAAAATTGGGATTCTGTCGAAGTATTTGTGGTTAGAAAAATAAGGGTGCCAGACCTGCAAGCTGCTGTTGGTCAGAGTAATTGCACTCGGACACTAACTGCATTTTTTGGTGTTAACTTGCCTGCTGTCCACATTGCATTCCAAGATCAAGTCAAACATTGACCAGGAAAAACAGCAGAGACTGGCAGTTGATTTTTAAAAATGCATTTTGGTGGTTTGTTTTCTGTGGTTCTAGTTCTGTATCTTCAGTGTCACCCTTAAGGTGGTCCTTTTTGCCCTGCCCCTACCACTCATAAGATCTGATGAGTGGAATAAAAAGTAAAAAACTTTTTTTTCCTTGAATCATCTTTCTGATTATATAATTATATATAATTTCTGATTATAGCTGCCCTTTATTCTTATAATGCTTTTTTTTCCATGTTCATAGTAGGCTGTTTTCAGCTCCTAAATAACCATGCAACAAAGCTCTTTTGAAACTTTAGTTTCAAACTGTTGCTGTGCATTTTCATTCAAGTGAAAAAGTTGCTGGTTCCCTCCTTAGCAACCAAAACTTTTCCTCTTCATCCTCAGCTGGTCCTAAGTTTTGCAGTAAAATGGGGGTTTAGAATGTTTGTGTTTGGTTTTGTTTTCTAACAGCAACTCTTCCCATTGATCCTAAGGGATAACCTATACTAAAGAAAGTACATATATCAAAAAATGTGTAAAGTAATGTGCAACTGTGTAGCTGATCGTCATCACAGTGACTCAACCTCAGCTTTTGGGAAACTCAGTAAACCTAGGAGTTTACTGGGAGACTGATATGAGTGTCTAAATGGGATTCTATGGGTTCCAAGAAAAACATTTATTTTTTTTCCTTTCAAGAATTTGAAGGCTGTATCAGTGTCTAGGAGCTGTAAATGCTCAAGTACAATGAACTGCTAGTAACCAAGGCCAAGCATCAGTATTTGCTTTGTACCTGCCCAAAAACCTGTAGTTTCTTAAATATCACCTTTATGATAAGATTTGATTTTTTGTGAGAACTTTTGTGATGGTTGCTGTGTTCAAAAGGTGGTTGGAATTTTCTTCTTGAAAGTGCTACAATATGTGAGGTATATATACTAAAGCCTGAAGAAATAGGTACATGTAGCAACTCCAGAAAAAGACCAGTCTCTCTTCTGATCTTGAAGAGTGCTCTGACTTCTTTTCCTAGAAATCCTCCAAAAAGCTCTGTCTTGATACTCTCTCTTGTGATAAATTATTTCTGGGAATGATACAATTAACCCCAAGTTCTGTGTGCCTCCTGGCACTCTAAGCATAGTTTCTTATGCCCCCAGTCCCTGCAAAGATCACATTTAATAAGCAATGGAGTGATGAAACTTTTCTTAGCTAAAGGTCAAAAATTCCATGTGATGTTTCTCCCTGTAAGTAAAATGCTGTGAAAACTGAAGAGCTGCTTTCTACTCTCATGGAGACACTGAGGTTGTCTCTCTAAGGATCTTAGGAGTTCTCCTCCAGGAGCTTCGTGGCCTAGAAGAAGGTTGCAGGAGCATACCTTCTAAGATAGGTAAGAAAGCAACTAAGATATTCTTTCTCATTTTTTTATTCATTTTGGGGAAAAAAAATCTTATTTTTAAGACACACCTTATGGTGTGAATTTCAGGGATGCTTGAATTCCTCTGTTTCAGACAGGCTGTATTTTAAGCATGCGGTTGAGTGATCTTTAGCCACTCTGCCTGGATCAGCCTGAGACTTCATAAAGGCAAAAAAAGTTACCCAATTCTGTGAAGTTCTTTGCATCCCAAGAAATGCTGTGACTTTTGTAGAACTGAGCATTTTGAGATCTGTTTTTCACTGAAGGCCTCAGTTGCAATTCATAAAGCATAGTTAAGACTGCTAGCCAAATGGAAGCACAGGTACAGCATTGTCTGCGTAAGTTATTCAGCGACTGTGCCTATAGAGGTGCAGCTGTGAACCCAGAATTTTCAGGCAAGCGCTTTCTCAGTGGGCCACAACCATTTTTCTTTTGCACATGATTAAATTCTGTCTTGGCTTAGTCTCAACTAAGCATCCAAGTATCACATCACGTGATGGTCAAGGTTATGCAAAAGTTGCTTTGTATCACACATGAAGGCCATGTTACTTCCAAATTGCCTTTTATTATTATTATTATTATTATTATTATTATTATTTTGGAGGGCTTTGGATGAAGAGCTAGTGCAGAGGCTGACCTCTGTCATCTTCACACCAGAGTCCTTGGTTTTTGTTTGTGAAACTCTGTGTTTCCTTGTGATTGGCTTCACAAAGCTAATGGCTGGAGCCCCATCGTTTGCTCAGAGGCAGGCAGAGCAGGAGTGCTGTTAGAAAGACCTGCCTTGTAATCTGCCATAAGAGCACCTTCCAAAACATCAATGCCCCCGAGCCTGGCCTGACCCATTACCCAGGTCAGCTTCCTGGATAAACCCTTTAATTGCTAGACAGCTACATAAGGGTAATGAGCACCATCCCCATCACAACCCTGTTTCCTAGGTAAAGAAGTTCCCCCGGGCCCCAAACTTATTTTCCGTATCTGAAGAGATGTTTAGCCCAGGAATAAGTTTCTGAAATGCATGTGTTCTCATCTGCAGTCTCCAGTGGGCTTTTAAGTTGAGGTTGCTCATGGATTTCAGAGCATCCTTCCTCCTGTCATGTCTTATCAGCTAGATATTTAATTGGTGTCCCTTTTTAAAATTCTGTTCTCCACGTTTTTCTTCTTCCTTCTGCTGAACTATGCTCAAAACACATGTCTGATCGATCCCCCTCTACAGATCTGGTCATGGATGTTGGGATGGAACAAGGTTTTTGTGTGTTTTGAAGATATGTCGTGCAGAGGAGTATTTAATATATATTTGAACTGAGTATCAAGTGAAAGTCAGTCACTATAGGCTGCTGTTAATGTACACCAAATAGATAAAATTGAATGCTCTGAGGATTTAAACGAATGCATGTTTGAGTGTGATCATACGGTCATATGGTGAAACCTGTGATTCAGGTAAGTGTATCTATAATACAGTGGTTTAACATCCATTTAAAAAATGAGTATGTCAGAGAGTTTTCTCTTATTTACTTCTGACAAGTCATTAATAAAGCAAATTGGATAAAAGCCCTGAGGCTGGTAGAACTCTTGCATTTCTAATAAGGAAACTGACAGTCTTGCCAAATAGCTCCATGCCTTACCTCTAGTGCTAGATATAGAATTGTCAGTTATAATTAATTTTGAAAAAGTGTTAGTTTTTTTAAAATGTACCTGCAACTATAACTGTGAGTGCATCCTGATAACTCTTTGGTGTTGAGCATAATAGATCTTACTTTCTTGAGATGCTACAGATTTAAAACTGTGTTTATGTTGTCACGTTTGGGATTGTCAGTTTGAATGGAGGGATTTCTTTTTCAGAACAGTTTGCATTTCAGCCTAAAACTAGCCTGTGTTTTCAGTGTCGTTATTTGAGGCTTATAAATATTCTTCATCAGCATAATTGATTGTGGTTGTGTTACAGACTTTCCCAGCTGCTTTTTATTAAAGCTGTGTGAACAGGTGACTTCCCCCCCTTCCTTTTGTTTGACATCTGAAGTGAGGAGGCAGAGGAATGGCTGATGACCATCCTGTATCTCTCCCTGCTTTCCTTCCCCTTGGAGCTGAACAGAGCTTGCGTGTGACCTGAAACAAAATGATTGATCTTATCAGTGGGACACCTTTGATAAAACGCATGGAAAGGAAGGGCAAAATGTCCAGCAGAGTTAGGGAGGACAGTGATCTGTTCACTTCAGCCCCTGCCAGCAGGCTGGTGGCTAGTAGAGCACACACCTGGGCGACGGTGCATGGGCTCTCGCTGGCCTGTCGGTATAATGGATGAAACGCTGCAAATCCATTCATCCTTTCAAAATCCAACATTTGTGAAATATCTGACTAATTATTTAACAACCTCTTTTTGACCTTTCTGAAATACCTTATCACATCTGCTTTGGTGAGAAATTTGTTCTGTTTTTTAGTGGTTAAATTTGAACTAACACCATTACCCTTAAGGGTGTGCTACGCCCACTTGCAGAGTCAGTTGACTTCACAGTTGCCTGTGCTTTTTTTGGGGAGTTTGAATTTTCCCCCATGTCTATCTCTTCCATACAATAACTGTTGTATTTGTCATGTTTCCTCCTATTGTTTAATTTCAGAGTTTAATGATAAAAATAAAAGGGCTAAGAACACTAGAATATAAAAATCTTTGCATTATTTAAATAAAATTGCTCAAAAATACAAACGGTGTTTGCAATAAGTAGTAGATTATTTTTTTTTTTGTAATGCAAGTGTAAATTACTCATGGAGTTAAACCTGACAGTTATTGGAGGTGAATATTTTAGCTGCAAAGTCTACTGAAATGGCTGCACATGTGGAGAAATACACAAAGCATTGAGTGAAATGCTCGTGTTTGCATGATTTATTCTCTGCAGCAGACGAACTCTGGTAGTAGGAGGTGTAATTTGCAGCACATTAGCTATTAGCCAGTGTCACTGCTTGAGTGGGTGGTGTGAGTCTCTTGTGCCTGTACAGTGTCACACTGCGCATGTGTCAGAGACAGACGCTTCTCCCCTATGCTCCAAGATGAATTTTTTGTGAACAGTGTATTTAAAACTGTGAGCCTGCTAGTTTTCAAATGGGTTGTTCTGTCACACAGACAATATCTAGATGCCTTCTCCCCCCCCCCTCCCAAATTCTTAATGTTTGCAAAACTGAATTGTTGAAGTGTTTTGACTTTCCTACCTTTCTTGGTATGCAATCCCTTGGGGAAGAAATATATAATTCGCAAGATACCCTGTAACTTAGAGCAAGGAAAATTGTGTTAATATTTCCTTTTTACGTACCTTATGTGTGTATCTGTGGTGCTCAGCAGAGGTTTTACAAAAGACTTTCAGCTTGATGCATCTTTTTTTTTTTGGTGTGTGTGCATAATTTCACTTGGGTTGCTTTTAGTTCACTTTTTTTCCCTAGAGGCACCTGTCTCCTGCCACGTACCCATCAAGACTAATTGCACCATCTGGAAGACTTTTGTGTAGCTGTTACTTGTGCAGAATATCTCTTGGGAGCTTAACTCAGAATGTGAATGTGACCCCTGAAGCCACGTCAAGTAGCTGCAGTAGTTTCTAGTGTCTAAAGGATGATCACCGTAGGCTTTATTTGTTTCAAGTCTAAGGTGGTTTGCTTTAGCGTGGATATGGTACATGTCAGTAATGCAACTTCAGTCGTGTTTTGAGTGGAATTAGACTTTAACTACTGGTTTGGTAATTCATAGAAAATCCTGTCTGCAAATTACATCCAAACCATACGTAACATATAGGCTATATGGTTAAGTGTAGAAACGACAGACCTGTTGCTCCTTACTATTATGTTATTGGATTTTTATGTCCTGTTCTTCCCCCCCAGCTGCACTTTTTATTAATCATTTTTTTCTGCTCAGAACACCAGGCGTTTGTGGCTGGTGGTGTTGCAACCCCCCTCAACAGCACCCAACACTCGCTTTCTTTGTTGCTACAAAAGGATTGATTGACTATTTTCAGCCCAGGTGATTTTCTGCTTCTGTTCCTCACCTCATCTGGATCAGGTAGAAGTGCTGTAGTGCTTCACTTCCAGTGCTCTCTGTCTAGGCGGGGGCTTAGTTATAGGACAGCACTATAAAATCCTGAGGTAAACACCTTTCTTCTCTGCTTCTGTAATATCCTGTCCCTTGGCAAGCTGCAGAGCACTGTAGGGCATGACAAGCCAGAATGTTCCAATTGTTAAAAGTATCATCGTAATTTACAGTATTTCATTTTATTTTTTTTAAGTGTTATTAATTCCTCATGGGATTCTGCATGTAGCAAGACACTCAGATTTTTACGTGGGGCATACGTATGCGGGGGGAAAAAAAGCAAGTTTTTTCCTAAAACCACTTTTCTTTAAAATGGAGTTGTAAATAACGTTGAGGGAATATAGCTGTATTTAGTTGCATCATTTGTGTAACTTCTGTGGTTGTGAGTAATGTGGTCAAATGAATTTCAAGCCAGAGAATTACTTAACACCACCACAAACAATTATGAATTCCGTATACAGGATACATACACACTATATATTATTCAGTATATGTATTTTCTGTTTTTTCCTTGATAGTTCAACGTTCATTGTGGCTCTGACTCTGGAAATCTATAGACTTTAAAGTTTTAGTTTAAGTTTTAACTGTCTTGCTTGCATTCTGTAAAGTGTATTTTGGAACCTCGTAAGAAAAGGTGGGGGGTTTTTGTGTGTTTGGTGAGAATAAAGGTATGCAACTTATAAATTTACAGAATGCTGAAGGCAAACTGTCCCCTCCTCCTTAAAATTCCTCACTACACATATGTGCTAAATAAAATAAAGGTGCACACTGCAGGACCACAGGGTGTGCTCCTGGGAAGAGACCTGAGCTGCACAGACTTTCCTGGGCTTGAGTGGTTGGGAAATACTCTGGGGCTGATCTAAAAAAGAAAACATTTCTGCTCTGGGAAGTTATATGGTATCTTCCTTTCACTGTTTTTTATGCCGTTTTAGTCAGGGTTGTGTTGTTGGGGGGGTGGGCTTGTTGGTTTTTAAGTTTGGGGGGGGTTAAGGTTCTTTGTGAGAGCTGGTGGATCTGTGGCCTGGTTTCTCCTCAGGAAGTTATGTTTGAATTTCACATGCTAAAACCTGCGCTGAGTGTCTTCCGTTAAAATATTGATTACCCGTGTTCCCCTAATTTTCAGAAACATTTTAATTGGTTTATTTTAAGATAATTAGCAATGTGATGTATTAATTGCTCTTTGCATTTTACTCCTCTGTTAAGAGAGACGAACATTTAATTGCATTATTGCAGATTGAGACTGGTGGCTAGTCCTTGCTTTTGGCTCATTTTCAGCTTTGACTGTGAATGTTTGGTGTCCTCTTGGTTCTTAAAACCTCAGGTAAGTTGAAACAAACTCTGTACCTGAGGCCATGCACACTTGTTCTCTCTTTTGGAAATTCTCTAACACCACAGCCACCCACAGATCTGAGAGTGGGGTGTAGCACCACCAGTCTCTGTATACCTCACTCCTACCTTGTCCTGGGTGGGCCAGCCACTCTACAGGAGAAGCAAACGGGGTGTAGGTATATTAGAAAGGCACAGAACAAAAAATCCATAGCCTCATTTGGCTCATTAGGCCCCGCCAGAGCTGAAAATGTTGTGAATTGTGGTAGAAAGCCATAGTGGCCTCCTCTTATGTTAATGGTTAGCTGTGTTTGTAGGCTGTAGCTGCACTGAGAGAGAGCTCAGGGCTTTTCTGGAAGGGGAAGTATTAGCCTGGAATGAGGGAATGTGTGAAGGTCAAGCCCAGTAGTTGTCTATTGCCAGAACCTCCTCTTTCTCCTCCTAGAGCTTTTTGAGGCATGTAGTTTGTGCTATTTCCCCATCAGTGTAGGAAAGGTTGTAAAGACTCAAGAAGTCAAAATTACTTATTTTTTTGCAGTTTTGAGAGCACTAGAGCTCTCACACAGAAGGGTGCTATTTAAATTATTTGGTTTTTTAAATGTTTGTTTATTTTTATAAAATGAAATAGTATGCTGAAGATATTCTTGTGTTGTGAAGTGGTGTAACTATAATGGAAAAAAATCCAAATCAAATTTTAAGGTTGCATCTACTGTTCTCTTTATTCCAAGATCAACATCTTAGATTTTCACTCAGATGTTTTAAAGACAAGTTCTGTTTTTATTTTCTTCAGTTATTAGGGCTAGAATGATACTCTGGAAATGCTTGGTAATCTATGATGTAGTTCTTCATATGATTTATTTAACAAATATTTAGATGATATCAGAGATATGGGCTCTTATTTACTGGAAATTAGTTTACAAATTTAGTAGCATCTGGAATATATTATCCTTTCTTCCAGCTATTTAGCCTTATTGATGAACACAGGAAGTAGAAAGCAGCTTAGCAAGGACAGGAAGAAAATAACTGGAGACTTTGTGGTCAAAAAGGAAAACTAAGTTTGCTTTAAAACAAGTTAATTTCTTAGATGGTATATTTAAGCATCTAGCATAAGCATTTAGAATTGCTTTCAAAAGATATGGGGTTTGAGGCAGTTTCCTTCTGACTCCAAATTTAAAGGTTCAGCATGTGAAACAGTTACTTTGTTTAAAACAGCCCATCTGTACTTCATTTATCTCTTTCTTTACGTGTCATCAGTTTCTGCAAAGTGTATTCCTGATATACAGAGACGTGTTGTATGTATTGCATGGTCTGTTCTCTACCACTCTGATCTAAACAGTTTTCTTTCAGCAGGTGTGAGAACCTGACAGGAGGTTATAGATTTTGGTTGTACCTTTCCTCCTTTTCCTTTCTTCTCTTGAAGTACGAGGCTTCTTTTGGCTTTTTTATACTTCAAACAACAAACTGAAAGCTCTTATGTTCCCGTTACAGTAGATCACATCGAATTAGTCTGAAATGTTCCTGACATGAAATGCAGAATATATGCTGCTCCTTGGAAATAAACAAGATTTAATCCTTAGTACTTGCTTACTGCAATAGTAGTATTTAATTGTTTGGGTAAAGGATGACAAAAGATCATGATTAATGATTGCACCCTATTTCCATGCAAACGTGAATATTAAAGACTTGATGAAATGATGGCAGCCTGAGATCTGAGGCTGTCTTTCCATCTTGGTATGACCAGTGAAAATGAATTGTGAATACATATGGGGTTTTTTTCTTTCCTTTTTGCAGGGGTTTTGTCTCTGATAGCCGAAATAATCTACAGATGCGAGGTTTGGTCATATTGCTTATTTCCAAAGCTGCTGGACCCAGCACGACAGAACTCTCTTTCCAGCACAGCATGGTCAGTGGAATTTATTCCAGGTATGTATAACTTTCTTTAGCAAGGTACCCCAAGGTTAATTTGATGGGCAACTTTATGGTGGTATCAAGGCATCTGAAGTGGCCTGCTCACCTGTTAAGGAAAATACACTTTATATAGCTCTTATAATATCCACATCTGTATCTTCATTGTGCCTTTTGGGCGCAATCAAATTAAGAACATTTGGATCAAGATAGTTATTTCAAAGTTTATATTAAGAGGTGCTTGGAATCAAGAAAGTAAAGAAGCTAATAATAGGGTATTTTTATTTTGAGTTGCCTAGCTAGATGTTACTTGATTACATCTACTTACTAGAAATTTCAGAGTCAGATTGCCAGTCTAGTGCACTACCAGTTGCTTTCACTGAGCACTTAAGTTTTGCTGTAGCCTCTTTGAAGGATATTTTCTTATGCAACAGCAGCATAGACTAAACTTTTTACCTGCCACATGTCACAGCAGAATTAAGGTTCCTCAGGCTCTCACTGAGGTAACTAGCTTCATCAACTTTCTAAATATTTTGTTTTTAAGTATTTAAACTAAATTGTTTAATGCTAGTACCAACAGCAATAAAAAATAGTGGTTAACTGTTCCACTGAAGTAATAAGTGAGTAATAAGGCTGAAAAATGGTAAAATTTGAATTTTTGAAGTCCTTTTGAAAAATTATGAGTGCTCCTTTGTTGAGGGCACAGACTTCTGTATTTTCAGTTAATTGTGTTTCTGATCACTGTGATGCATTAAGTGAAAATGCACAAACTTAGTGACATGTTTGTATCTTGATACATTTTAGAAGTGCAGAGATAGCATTATAAAACTGAAAAGACCAAAGAAAGATGTTAAAAAAAATATGCAATATCTTAAAATAACAGAGAAGGAAAATATGCATGAATGGTACAGACAGAAATAACATTAAGTAAGAAAAAAGACTAGGCTATAAAAGAGGCTTGTTATGGAGGGCTGTGTTGTCCCTTTAGCAATTTAATTCCATTCTTGTTTTGTTTTGTCCTTAATGTCCCCTTAGGGTTGTAAAATTTTTATATTTATATGCAAATGATGCTGTATGAAAGCATAATTCTAGTTAGTTAATTATGGCACAGGAGGTATTTTAGTTTGTTTTGTAAATGATTAAAAAAGTTTACCTTAAGTATGCCTCATGAAAGGAGAGAAAAAGCTTTTTTTTTTTTGATAACTAAGTTCTCGAGTATGATGATTCTGACCATGGACATAACGTTTGAGCATTTAAAGCTGCCGTTGGGAAGGTGACCAGTGGAACTATTCATTAAGGAGCAAATAAGACCTTGAATTAATAATGAGCCAGTTGGTGTAAATGGATGTGATTGGAACTATTCCAGTTCAACCAGCTGAAAATCTAGCCTAATAATCTAAGTTTGAGCAAGTCAATAACCATTATAATATCTAGTTCAGAGTTACAAAGGTACTCAAAAAATGAAGCGGTTTTGAATACTCCCACACAGGTTCACTTAAGGTTGATTACTATCTGCAAAAGTGATAACTATGGAGTTGTTAATTTAAACGGTTTTTCAATGACACTTTAGCGTGGTGTAAATGTGAGGAGAATGCCGACACCTTGATTCATTTTGTGCTATAGCGGCCAGTTCTGCTGAAGTCACTGTGGGCTTTGACTTTGAACTCCTTTCTTTATTTAAGGTACTTTTCCAAACACGCTCTTAAATGGGAGTCTAATTTCTGATTTTGATTTCTCCATTGTATAAAGCTAAGAGAACAGGCAGCTTGTAAAAATGTGAACTTAAAGGCCTTTTGTGGTTGTTTTATGTATTACAAATAGTGTTTTACAAGCTGCTTTCTCCTGAATGAGAACAAAAGGACATCGTTTTCCATTAGTACATTTTTGTCTGCTGTCTTGGTTACAGTGCAATTATATATGTTGTGTATATTAGACATACATGTCAAAAGCAAAGTGATATGAAGGGAAGAAGTGTGCTTAATCCTCTATTGTTCATGTATGTCTCTAGCTTTGGAAAGTATTTTTTGGAAATAGATTCTTACAGATTTCCAGCTCAGCTGTAAACTATACAGCTCTTTTTGTTGCCATGCCATATAATTACTTCATCTTTATATATAATATTTTGCTGGAAATATTATTTCTGGCACTGTAATGAGCATCTTCATTGCCTGATACGTGCTGTGAATGTTATACTGTGGACTATTAGCTGGGATATGGCTCACTTGATTTTTAGGGTACTTAGTAGTGATTAATTAATTGCATTTCTGAAATTTGAGCATGAGCTAAGTTGTTCCAGTACTTGCCAGTGATTGCACCAGCCCAGTCTTTCTTTTCCTGCTGTTTGTGTTGGAACCAGCTCTTGTGCTCTCTTTAAATATTCTATCCCATGGTGGATAGCTAGGCTACATCAGTCCACTGTGTCTGGTACTACACTAAACGTACAATCCATGCCCAGGAAGATCTAACACTGCATTTAACTTAGAAAACCACAAAAAAACATGGTGGACTTTTTCATCCTGAATCTGACATGTTCTGCATAACCTCTTTTCCCTCTTTCCTGAATCACAATATAAGCAAACGATACAATAACTATAATTAAAGCAGAAAAACACTGAGAGCTGGATTTGGAATAGCCAAAACTTTTTTTTTTCCTATTCTCCTGATCTCTAGATATGTCAATTCATGGAACAATTGACCTAAATGTATAAAAATAGATTAGCTAGCTGCTTAGCTGGCATCTGTTTTTTTACTGGTACACAATGGAACAAAACTGATGCCTGCTACCAGAGAGCGATTTTTTTTATTTTTTTTTTTCCCCAGAATAATGAGGATTACAATTTAGGTGGCTACAGGAACAGAGGTAGTGTAGTTATATGGTGCTGCCTCTGGCCGGCATTGCCTCCAGCTTTAGCACTTCATAATTTGCAGGAGACGTGATCTGCCCGCATTAAGCTGGGGGCGTGGGGGTCAGTGAACGCAGGGATATCATAGTAACTGCTGGTTGCCTTGTGAGCCGTGCTGAAGATAAGGGGGGGGAAGTGTTATAAAAGTCCTCTGTACAGCCACCTCCCTATCGTGTTGCCAGCATCCTGCCTTTATTCCTATTGGTGGGGAGAAGAACCTGGATTTACTTCCAGCTCAGCACCAGTGATCCCAAGAGGATGAAGAGGAGAAGTAGCAACATGATAAACAGCTCCATTTCAGCTGCTGGGCAGATTTCCTGAAGTTGAAACTTTCTGCTGGTCTCTTAGGAATATTTTAGGAAATTTTAGGAAAATATTTCCTTGGCTACAGAAGCATTGCAAATGTAGTGATGAAGTGCCGTGCTCGCTAGTGAGCATGCAAGCAGCATTGTGTAAGGGTCATGATGTCACTGCCTGTACTCAAGCAAAGCATCCCGGATTCCCTTGAACCTCCTTCCTACTCCCATACTGAACAGAAAACAGGACTCTCATTTGGGGTTAGGCAGAATCAAAGTAATGATAATTTATTGTGCTAATAGTATCAGAGAACACCTCAGACATGATGCAGGTGCCTAGATCTTCATAAGACCTTTGACACTCATTTCTGAACTGATGATGATACTTGAGTCTGGCACTCCTCTCTGTTTCCTTCTTTCAGAAGGAATAGGCTAGTATGCAGCTTGCTGTTCTCTTACTTTGCTGCTGGAAGTGAGGTTTTAAATTGAAGCTCCAAGAGTATCTGTTTCTGAACACTTACAGCTTCATGCTTTGTAGTTGGAGGTAGATTCTCACAGTTGAAGATACCCAGACTGGCTTGGGTCCTCTCACTAAATACCCAAAGGAGTATCTTTTCTGTTCATGTCTGGCACTGCTGGACACTTCTGGCTGCAGACTGAGGAATCTCCTTGGCTTTATATTGAGTAATGAATTCCTTACTGGCCTCTATATTGCAGCTTAAAATGCAAGTGACACCAAAGAACAAACTTACGCCATCTTCTTGGGCCTCAGTATCCTTGGCTCTAACACAGCAAGTTATTTTCTTCTCTCTCTCCAGTTTTGCATCTTTTTTTTCTTTTTTTTTTTTTTCCATTAGTGCCAGTTTCAGAAATACCTTCTATCACTGACATCCATTGAGTCAGCTCTGCAGATTTCCTTGGATGCTTGTCAGAGGTTTAAAACAAAATAAATCCTTTTTTCAGTCAAATCTGCCTGTGCATTCACACTGGTGAACCCCTGTGGCCATTGACATTGACACAATAGTAAGCAAAGACCTTACTATTCTACCAAACCTAGCCAGTGTGTGTCTATGTGTGTTTAGAGTAGAATATAGAAATTATTATTTCAGATCTGTATTAAAACCTGGTAAATCCAACAGACAGATTGCTGGATTGGTAATATCAGTACTGGGCTCTGTCCCTGCCTCTTCTCCATCAGAATGATGCAGCTGGCCTTTAAAGCTCCACAAATTCATCTCTCACAAGATCAACATGCTTTCCTACAAAATGAAGGTACTCGCTGGATAAACTTGTCTCTGAATTGGAATTCTTCCTGCTGTTGGGAAGACTGGTGGCAATACTGTAGTGACAATGATCACAAGCATGTACTCCTTTTACTTAGTGTTTTAATAATGATTTTGGAACCAGCATTGATTCTGCTTCTAGCAAATGCCTAGTTTAAGTGGAAGTTAGAAGCAGATGCCAAGTCCTTGTTGTGGTGATGGGTCTTTTGTTCATCAGGCTCCAGTAGTAATTCTTACTAAGTGCCCTGGGCACCCTTTTTTGGAGACACACACAGGTGTGTCCTTTAGCCTCACCCTCTGTGTTTAATGCTGTAGATGGTGTGCATTCACAAATATGTAGCTTGCAAGAAGCCACACTGATGTTGATATAATCCACCTGTTAGGTGTCCTTAAGGTCATTTGAGAGCTGAAATATCCAAAGAACTTTCCATTGTATGATTTTCACAATTAGTAACATGGACTGCGTGAAGGCCTGCTATGAGAACACAAATGTAAAAGTCTTCTCTGTTCTAGGGGTATGCCACCAAAAGTTGCTGTGTATTAGTGGGGACACTGGGAATCTCTTCCATTTCTCATAGGTGACAGCTCACCATCTGCAGCTCTGTCTATTCTTTCTCCAAAACCCATGCCATGGCAGGCATAACAGAGGTGATGCTGTGCTTGTTAGAGCAGTCTTTAATTACTGTATGCATGAAAGGCAATCAGGCTGCCTCCAGGGAGTTTAAGCCATGTGAATGATGATCCTTGGACAACTTCCAGTCTGTAAAGGTAAATATGGACTAAAAAAGTGTAGAGATTCTATACTTGTTATAGTATGCTTTTGAGACTTGTAGTCTGCACACATTTGCACAGACGTACATTGGTTTGTTGACTTCTGCATATGTCCTGGGTTGTTGCTGAGCTGGGATTTTATGGTTGAGAAGGATGTGAAATGGCAACACCCTGCTTTGTGTATTTAGCCTAATAGCATATGAGCTGTGAGCACACCTTCTCTGGAAATTGAGAAAATGTGTAACTTCAACTGATAAACAGAATAAATACTCCATGAGCATGTGCACCTTGGGCTCTGCATTCCCTGAGAGCTCCAGTGATGGGCAAGTAGCCTCTGTCCTGTCCCTGTGGATGCAACCAAACAGCTGAGAGGTGATAATGCTGTTCTTGACTTAAAAGACTCTCACATCTGCAGTTGGAGTAGATGACTGCAGTAGCAAAGGGCTGCCCTTCTGATTTAGGAACAGGTAAATGTTACTCTGGCAAAGGAGGTCTTTCACTCTGTAAGCTGTATCTTCACTTGTTCAGCTCACCAGTGACGTTTTGCCAGCAAATTGTTTCCACTGTAGACAGGCTTAAACATGTTTGTAATTTTTAATTGTTTAAATGCTTTCCAACTGAAATGTGTCTCCACATAAATCTGTATGTGATTAATTAATAGTTTACACAAAGAAATCAGATAGTCTCCCTTTCAAAGGAAGAAAGGAAAATGTAGATTCACTCGTTACAAAACCTCTTGGCTAATAAACCATGGTAAACATGAGTAAATTTTGGTGAAGGTGAGATTAATTGTATGGTTACAATGAAAGTGACGCCTAGAGGTTGTCTTGCTACTAAATTTTTTAAGTCCTCTTTCTACCTTGCATGGTGTAGGCTTATCTGTGGACAAATTATGTATGACAGTTAATTATGTTTGTCTGTAAAAGACAAAACTCGGATGAAATAAAATCAAAGAATGACCATATGAATGATAATTTTGGTACCTACAAAAATACAAAGAGCATGAGTGTGTGACTTTTCACCTCATCTTCAGACCTCGCCCTTCTTTCCCTTTCTGTACTCTGAACTGTATAGTGTATTAACTTGGGAGGTGGGATTTGGCTGTTTCTTCCCTTCGTATTTTGAAGTAAATGAGTGATGCCTAACTCTGTCGTGTACTCCTGCCATGTAACGAGTACTTCCATATTTGTAAGAAGTTGGGGTTTTTTTCCATTACTACTTGTCTGAGTTTACTAGTAATGGAAAACTAAATGAGATTTACCCTGTCCTGGTGCAATGCAGGAGGAGTGGGTGTGAACCAGAGTTTGCAATAGTTCATGCTGTGTTGCACCTATTCCCATCAACAATGTAAATCGTGATAGAATATGTTCAAGCAAAATAAAAAGCAAGAAATAAGAAAAATGTAGTAAGACCGATAATGTATGTATAAAGTCAAGTCTCAAAAGAAGGCAGAGCTTTTTTCTTTTGTCTAGTGTAAGTATTAAAACCAGGAGTTCTAGTGTAGAATAGCTGTTGCACTTTAAATTCACACTGGCTTATTGCACACAAGCCCCGGGTCTCAGCTGCAGATATTGCAGAGATTAATCTTATTAATGGAACTGCTAATTGGTGTTTGACTTCTAATTATAGTAACAATAGGCCATAACAATCAATCCTCACCTTTACTGGGGCACATTAGGACTCTTTATCATAAAAATGATTTCCTTTGGGACTTACTGTTCTTATTCCTATCTTCTGGAAGGCTGGCTTTCAGCAAAGGTGCAGTATCCCAACTAGCATGTGCTTTGGAAGCTTAGCTAATTAACTAGTAGAGAAAATGCATAGTCCTAAAATATTCAATATCTAAGTACATTAAGAAGTACAATGCTCTTGACAAAATTATTTGTTTGAGAGATAATGGGAAAAGTCTGCCAAAATATGAGCAGTGATGTCTTACACATTCCTCAAAGATTATAAGATTTAGTTTCCCAGTCCTTGGTAGCTTTCCCCAAGCCCTTTGTGAGAGGAAATCTTAAGCGATTATTCTAAATTATTCTATTTAGTTTTCCCTCTCCAGGATAAATCCTGTGAGATTCTCCATCTCATTTACAAGACGAGTCTCAGGAGACAAAAAGCACATACAACTTGATTACATATTCCTATTGATCATCTTCCACCCCCAACAATAAAAATCAACTCCAAATACAAATCTAACAATATTACTAATTCATTACAACCAGTACTTTTCTTCATTAACTTTTTATTGTTTTCGGCATACACAGCGTGTGCAAATACAGCAATTACGTGTTGAATCTCTCCTTACGCTGTGGAATAAATCAGAAGGCGCTGCATTAAAGCTAATCAAAGACTCTGCAGAGATATGGACTCAAATCTTGTTCAAAATAAGTCTGTTTAGCACTAGAGAGCTGAGTGAGGTGAACTCAGAATTTACATTACAAAGGGGTTTGGTTTTGTTTTTTAAAAAGGGAGTAATTTTCATTATCATAGAAAGCATAGTAGGGATGAGTTACCTTGGAGAAACCATAACGCTGCTGGCTGGCTGGCTGTCCAGCCCACCCTTTTCCTGGAGCTCCCTTCTCCTTCCTCTTGGGAAGCAAGTACTGGACTGCCACAACACACAGCGTGGCGTGCAAAACCAGAGCAGTACTGATAGAATTAATTCTGCAGTGGCTCAGGATCAGCTGTGGGAGCAGGAAAGTCCTTCCTTCACCCAAGTGGGATTTTTTCAGAGGGAGGCTGGGTGGCAAGACCTACCACAGCCTTCCTGGGGCATGACATCTTCATGGACTAGAACATTTCACCGGAGCTGATCTTTGGTGGTTTGTTGTAAAAAATCTTTCCCTTGCATCAAATCTCTGCTTGAGAACTTTCACATTTTCTTTAAAAAAAAGTATATAAATAAAATAAATGTTTGTGAAGAGACATTTTTCAACCATCACCTAAATGCAGTCCAGTGCTGTGATGAAAGCACACAACAGCTCTGGGGACTGCTTATCCCCCAGAACTATGATGTCAATATGACCAATTACTTCACAGCAAGTCTTTAAGTAACTGTATCTGTGTAATTTATTTGTCCTACAGTCCCAAAATATCTCCCATGCTTTCCCATCTGCTGAAGTACCAGCTGTCCTCTTCCCAGGCACAACCTATTAACTTCTCCCTTGACAAATTTTAAAATGCAATTATGCAGTTTCTATACAAATTTCTGTAATACTTGGAAAATTGTAGCAATATGAAGTTAAGTATTACAAGGCTTACTGTACCAATTAATTTCTTTTCTTAATATGATTCATTCAGTACTCGGATATAATGTAACTGAAGATAGTATAAAATATTTCATCTGCTGGAATGGAGTTGAGAATCATTATACTCCACAAGTATATGTATAGACAAACACGTACTCATCTTTGGCATATTTGGATACCTCTGGAGAATACGTTGTTTTTATGGCAGTAATGGATTCCTCTGGGGTTGAGTATAAAGAAGAGTGGGCCTGACTGCTAATGAACGAGGCCCTCCTAACTGAGAAAGTATCTTTTTTTTCTTGCTTCATGAGACTTTATAAAGACTATACAACTCTTCCATTTGAAATAGTGGCATGTTCTGGACCTTGATCACATTATAAGTTAAGTGAATGAATATTTCTATCACTTTGCTCGTATTCATGTGGAATTTGGCAGCTCTGAGATGTTTCTAAAGCAAGCAAAAATAAAAAAAAACCCCAAGCAAACAGCGTATTATTGCAGGTGGTGTAGACAGAGCATTGTGTTGCTAGAAGGAGAACCCTGGTTATCTGTAATATATTCCAATATAAAGGTGGGCATGTGAGTACATACGCCAGGCTTCTGATCAGCACTGACAGCACGATTATGGAGTATGTTCAGTGCGCATGAGATTTTGGGAGCCTGATTGCCCAACTCTTGAAGTCCATTAATCTATAGTTATAGATTTTAATTTTTCCAAAGACTTGGTCAAATTTGTGGGATTTTTTTTTTGTGGAGAGAACAGACAGAGCCAAATAAATTATACATCCAGGACTTCTAGAGAGAGAAGAAACATAAGAAAGCAACAGATACTGTGAAATATTTCTTACTTCTTTCTCATAATTGTTATGTTTCATGAAACTAGGGTTCTGTAGAAGGCTTGCTTCAGCCTCTTACAGCTGAAATTTCATTCTGGTTTCTGACACCTATGCAACAAAACCAGTAAAAAAGGTCAGCTGAATTCATGTGCTGTTCCAGTCAACAAATTGAATTTTAGCAGAACTACAGGAGTGGCTGTGATCAATAACTGATCCTATTTTGTGGACTCAGGTCCACAAATTCTGCAGAAATTAAGTTTGTTCTTGAAGGTGGTTTATTAGTGTGTAGCTGTCTCTCCACCATCACTCATTTGGGGTTAATGTTGCTTGAATTGGTTGATGTCATGTTACCCCTTATTAAAATGTATAGATTGAATCATTCTGGGATGAAAGGACCAAAAAAATGAAAGCATGAGATTTCAGATACCTTATAGGACTGATATAAGTAAGGTAAAAATAGATGGAAATTATGCCAATGGTATAATATTTTTCATCAAAAGACACATTTTCTCAATATCACACAGTGCTCCATTTGCATAAAATATATACTAATAATAATGATAAAACTTTGCAAACATCAACAGTAGCAAATGCTTGTTACTATGCTGATATGGTCCCAGAAGCAGCAGTCGTTGCCTTGCTCCAAAAGGTTTATTATCCTTTCCCTGCTGGCAATTCTGTCAACACACCTGGTGTGAGGGGCAAGGTCTCGGAGAAGTCTGCCGTCTCCCTTTAGCTATTAGTCTCCTTCCTCATACGCGGCAGGCAATATCCATCTGCTGCACACTTCTGCTTTGCAAAAACCAAAAACATTCCTATAATAAACCATTTAAATATATGGTATTAATGTCCCTATCCAGTTCTGAACATTGAAAGTTCAGGAGGGGAGAGGAGAGCAGGTGTGGTAACCACACTTTTAATTGCTGACTAACATAAATGCAGTTACAGCTGTTCAGAATAAGGCAGGTTTCCTTGATAGTATGAAGTATCTGTGGTTATCAGTGTACATTTATTTTTTTTTCTCTTCTAATTGGATATTTATTGCTATTTCAGAATGTACACTATGTTTTATATAAGCATGATAAAAAAATACATATATTTTTATATACATAAAATAAAACCCAACCCTATCTGGTACACTGTATTCTTGTGATTCACTTTTTATTTTTTAATGCCTTTTTCCTGTGCAGTTAGACACAGGAACAATCTATTCTTTTAACAGGACTGCTCATTTATCAGATGTTCGTTCTTCACTGCATAAAAAAGGTTACCTTCTTTTCTCTCGCATAAAAAGGTTCTGTGTATTTCAAGTGTCATTAGTAGCAGAGCTTTAATGTCAAGGTTACTGCACCTTAACTTTCAGCTACGTTGAATACAATTATAGACAAACTCTTCAGAGATATTTCAGAGAAGCACTTGCAGTGATAAGTCATGCTGGTGGTCTCTCCATAGCTGACAGTCCACAGTAATGGGAATTTGTGTTATGTTGGTTCAAACTGTCTCCCATAGTCATTGCAAATAAAATGATAGCCATGCTTCAAAGTTGTGGAGGGCTGAGAAACAACTTACATAAGGTAAGAGAAAGTGTGGTCATAAAATTAATTGTTAGTAGACGTTTTTTTCCATTTACCTCCAAGTGAGAGCTTTTATTTCCCTTCATATCCTTGCAGTTGGTTTTAGTGCAAATAGTAAAATAAAACACACAATGTACAAACTATTTTTAAACCGTGACGTGAAACTCGTTATGGAAGAGATGCATGAGAGATAATGGGAAGATACTTGTTGTCGAGGGCTTGAAGTCTTGGTAATCCTGTCTGCATGGGCATCCTGTGTGGCACCCAGTCGTTCCATAAGCAGCCTGGCTGACACAGCTGCTGCCATAAGGGAAGGAATCTTGGTAATTTCTGTAACAAAATACGTGATTTTTCTCCATCATCCTGTTCCTTTTGATACCTGCTTCGGTGACAGCACTCTCAGCCAATCCACAAATTAATCCTTTAGTTCATACCTCATCTTTTGAGATTTTTATCAACGTATATTCAGTCTTACTGTCTCTCCTTGCATTCTGTATCCTATCATTCCATTTTTCCCAAGGCCATGTTACAGCAGCTGTTGCCAAAGCTTTTGATCACCTCCTGTCTTGCCTTTCTTAGACTCCTGTTTGAGCCACCTGCAACTTGCTCACTTCAGTAACCCAAAAAGATGACCTTTATGCCAGCTCCATTTTAAACTTTTCTTTTGACTTTGATTGGATTCCCAGACTGGAGATGTGCTGTTAACACTGCTCTGTATTCTCTGGCCACTGACTAAACATTCACCGAGGCTGCAGGAAGTCCAGGCTTGGCTCCCTCAGGTATTTGAAAGGATGCAAATCCCCAGTATTTCTCTGCCTGAATTTCCAGAAAAACCTTCTTCACACAGGGATATAGGATGCCAAGGTCTGGAGTGCCCAAACATTTCCCTCCCAGTAACTTTGTGGAGCAAGAACCGGAGCCCACGTGTCCCACCTTTCTCTTCTATAGTGTCCTGGAGAATGACTGATTTTTTTCACTCTCTTGCCATCTGTCAGAATGAATAATTCAGCACTTGGTGTAACAGCAGAATAGCTCGGCAGGAGTGGTCGGGGAAGGAGGTGTAAGGACACGCTGGTCCTGTGACACGTCTGGTTGCCCAATGCAGGACCCAGGTTTCCAAGAGATGCTCTGCACACTGCAGAAGAGCTTGGGCTGAATCATAGAATCATAGAATGGTTTGGGTTGGAAGGGACCTTAGAGATCATCTAGTTCCAACCCTCTCATGGGCAGGGACACCTCCCACTAGACCAGGTTGCTCAAAGCCTTATCCAGCCTAGCCTTGAACACCTCCAGGGATGGAGCATCCATGACTTTCCTGGGCAACCTGCTCCAGTGTCTCATCACCCTCACTCTGAAAAGCCAGTTCACTGCAGTAGTGTTGTCAGGTGGCACATCCAGAACTCAGGTCTTCCCCCTCTCAGTTTTTTGACTTCCAAATGCTGGCTGTCACTTGGAGCTTGGGGGACATCAGTGTGTTTTTAAGCAATAAACATATCCTTGCTTGTGCTGACAAATATTCACATTTGGCCCACTACATCTTTTCACCAATGTATCTCTATAAACATGGAAAGGCAGGAAAATCAATGTCTCCAACAGTCATTTTCTAGTTGGAAGTCAACATATGCAGCTGAGTAGAAAGATATTTTAAATCATATCTTATAGGTGTTTTCTCAGTGATGGCACTCTAGTTATTTGAGACAACTGTTTTCCAACCTGCTGTGAAGGATGAGTTGCCTTTTGGACACTTAAATATTTCCATGCTGCTAAAGCAGAAAATTGAAAAGCAGATGAGAAAGTTCAAAGCCAAGGCTGAAAGTTCGGTTTCAACTTCTAGTTTTTTGATTTTTGTCACTTTGTGTCAAAACCTAACAGTTGTTTTCACTTAGTGTTATTAATGAAATAATATAGAGTTTGCTCATTTAAAGTAGTCTATCTTACTTCACCGCAAATGACAGTGAATTTCACTCTTTTTAGTATCCCATGTTAGATAATAGTTGAGGGCATAATAGATTCTGGGGACCTTTGATCCACCATTACTGTAAAATAAAAATACAACTTAATTTTTTTCCCTCTGACCATAATGATTTTAACCTTGTGTACTAATTTGAATGGGCTTGTGGGGGCAGAGTCTTAAATGAGACACAAATGAAGGAAAAATTGCTAATGCTGCCACTGTATATCTAATGAGCACTGTGTAATAAACCATAACCTCTTCAACATTTCTGTGGAAAATGGTGTGATTATTTTGGATGGCTGGCCCTTTGTGTATGGCTCATTACCATCTGGCATAATGTGTATTGATATAGCCTGTAATTGTCAACTCTTATTTGACATGCCGCCTTTAATAAATGTGACTAGAACCCCCTAATGGTTATATGGAAAACTGTAATTAAAAAAAATATGTATACTTAGGTAAAATACACACCCTTATATACATAAAATAATATTGTAGATGGTCTTTGTTTTTCTTTATCTCCTGTTTTTTGTGGGAATGCTTGTATGTATTCCCAGGTTAGTAGAGTGTCAAATACGTTGCATTACCAATGTAGATACCTAAATGTGTAAAGGCAGACATGCATCCTGAATGTAAGTTGTCTTCTCTTACAAAGCTTGCTTAAAATGAATTTTGAAATGTTTGTTCTCTACGTGCATTAAAATAGAATTAAATTCATTGTACCTGTGGGTTCCAGCCTGCTGATAGCTTTGGGTACTCCTGTGCTGGGAATGGGAGGTGACACTAATGGGCAAAGTGGCTCCAGATTTGATGTGTCTCCTGAATAAATGCATTCGGAAATGCCAGTGCTGAAAGCATCTGTACCTCCTTAAAAGAAAATGGGCTGTTGGCCAATAGTAAGTTTTCAGATACAGGGACCAACATTAACTGTTGCCAAATCTGAGTTGTCTTTTGTTTATTTTCTGAAAACTTTCCTTCCCTTGGCTTTGTGGTTCATTAAATATGGTTCATTTTACTAGTCAGATTGGCTTGCAATAGAAAACATACCATGGGATTTCCCCAACTTTAATCAGGTCTAACACGTGTGCTTAAATAGGATTTCATCAGGTACTGTCTTCAATTGTGCCATTGTTGGAGAATCCATCATTACTCATTGTAACAGAATTTGGCAAGTGCCTTCACCTTAGTTCTCTCTGGATGTGCTTAGGTTCAAGCTACTGGATCTTATTTTACCTTTGCTTGATAGTCTGAGTGTTTTCTTCTCTTGATGTTTATTCCCTACAGTGTAGATACTTAAACCCTCTTTAAATGACCATGACTGAGTCAATCTACAGATTAATGTAGAGAAGGCTGATATTTAAACATGTTTAGTTTCTTACTTTCTGTGTTTTATCTTACTCTGATTGTTAGTGTGACTCTTCTCTAAACCTTTTCCTTCTTTGCCAAATTCTTCCTGAATTAAGTTTACCAGTAATTATTTTTGCTGGCATCAGAAACCTAGAGTTGACAGAAACACTACTTTTGCTGGTATTCTTCCTTTAAATCATCAATGGATCCTGCTAGCTTTTTTTTGACCACAGTTGTATCCTGTATTTTAACCGATTATTTGAGATGATCTATTTCTTCACCTTCCTTCCACCTTTTTCCAAATCTTCAGTGCTTTCTTCCCAAAAGAGTTGCTAGTCCTTTATGTGTATGGTCTGCTTTCTGCAATCCTAGCTGAGATCTTTTGACATACCTTTTTTTTGCAATGTATATTTTTCACTTGAGTAAAGCATGTTGAGCAAGCTCAATTGACTCCGTATTGAGGATGATTCTTTCTCTTTGCTGTTTATCAGCCATGTCATTCCTTTTCTCTTGCCTTCTCTCCTGAGTGTAAGTTCTCTGGACGTACTGACTATAAAATCTTAACCACTGCTGCTGTTCATGAGCATTATTATTCACTACTGAGCTAGAAGGTCTTTATATCTGGGTAAATATATTGCTTAGAAACATAATAGGCTTTCTAAAGGCTGTTTCAAATAGGCTTTTTGTTGTTATCTTTATGCCCACCCTTACCTAATGGACCATTGCACTTCTTAAAATTCTTTTTGGCTTTGAGGGTTTTTTAGTATATCCTTTTTAAATTACCTTTGCTCAGCTTCCTGTCCATCTCTGCGTTTTCTTGTTTGTTCCTTTATCAGTTTTCCTGCTTGCCTAGTTTCTCTGATTTGCATTTTTTGCTATCAGTTTTCCCATTTGTTTGAGCTAGAGAGGGAAGGAATTGTAGCTGGTTTGGTTGTCTAAGACACAATTTTTTGGCTTTTTGTTTTGGTTTTATTCAGCTTAGTCTTTTTCACTGGGAAATTGTGGTTATTTGGTCACATAGCAAAATATTCCTGAATAGTTTCCAAAAAGTATTCACATTTTTCTAATTCATTTATCTAAATGATTCAGCTTGTTTTATAATTGAAAATATTGCTTATGCATAATAATACTTCTGAATATTATATATCATATTTATAAAGAATGTTTGTATACGGCTATGGTTTTGATTATATTGTGTTTGTAAAACAAATATATTGAGATTGTGTTTACTTGTACCTAAGTTTTTCTTTCTGATATGAACTCTTTGTAGCAAATTAAATTTTTAATAGTGAATTCAAGTTGAATGCAACATTTCTTGAGGTAGGAAACTTTCTTTTGGAAATTCAAGAGAGTGACAGTACATTACATTGCTGATATACATTATTCAGAGTATTCAGTATCAGCATCATTATTTACAGAATGAGAGAAGTAACTCTTTAAAGAAGTAAACACCGTAACTCTTGCTATGACTTGATGTAATACTTGATATGGTCTACATAGCTGTTAATATAATCTGTAGCAAATACCAACTAAAATTTAAACTTGTCTTTTATTTATTAGAAGTTTAAGTCATGATAATTGCCTTATAAAAGGACAATATTGCATTTGACAGCTTTACTTCATTTTGGAGATGTGAATCTTTCCTTAGGGATAACCAGTGATTTTGAAATGGGAATTATGGTATGTGATTTTAAAAATGCCAAATTTTAATAAACTTGACAATATGCTTATAAATGAGAAGTTCCACTTTTTATTGCCTGATTTCTTAGCATAAGTGTTCAAGTAATTCAATAAATCTAATTTTCCAAATATCTCAATAATTTTTTTCTTTACATGTTGAGGAATATTCTTGGTTTTTTTTTCTTTGTTTTGGTTAGTTAACTTAAGCTACACAGCCCTCCCATTAGAAAACCAAACCAAACCCAAAAGAACCCACAAAACCCATAAAACCTAAACTGTAAAGCCACTTCTTTTCTTTACCAATACTTACATAAGTACTGGCTTTTCTAGAGTCTACTTTTTCTTTCTAAGCAGTATAGAAAGGGTCTGTAGGAAAAAAAAAGTAATGAATGTCTCCCTCTTTAACACTTTCTAGTGCTTATGAAATCTATAATAAGGGAAACAAGATGTGAAGCTATTTAAGCTTCTCATATCCTTGTCTATGGAGCTTACTAAGACAAATTAAGGGGAAAAGAAATTAAGCAACATTCAGTGGTGGGGGAGATATATAAAAACTTAAGATCTTTAAAAGGAAAAATACATGAAGGAGTATGGGTAGAATGTTTACTTGAAAAACTTTGTGATGCTAGGAAGGGAAGGAGATGAAAGAAGTTGATATGTAGCCAGTTTAAAAATAAATTGGTTGACAGGGATGCAATTAAACAGCATACTCAATAAACTTCATAGAATTGTTGTCTTTCAACTTTGCTTATCCCTTGGGTGGAAGGTGCCCCAAAGTGGCTTAGTGACCAAGAGAGGAGGAACTACAGAAGTCTTAGTCTCTGACCTTGTTAAAGGATAACAGTGGGTAGATATTTTCTGCTGGATAACAGCTACACGAGTCATGATCGTGCAATGAGTAATTGGTGCAGTGCTTAAATCTGCTGCTTTATCGTGAATATTTTTGCTCTTAGTGAAACCACGATGCCTGCCATACATAGTTTAAACACCTTCCCCACCCTTTAATTTCTTGTAAAAAAGATCATATACAGAAGATGAGAATGGGAGTTCCCATCACCATGTTGCTATTGGTTACTCACTATATAGTGTTCCTTTAGTTCTGGTTTTATTAATGACGATGTTGACTTTGACAGGTGAATGGAAAAAAGAACTGTAAAAATTGCAGTCCTTTTTTGCTGCGTAACTGAGTGGGTTGCCTTGGGGCAGCACAATGACCAGAACAGACAGCATGAACTTGAATTTAGCGTATGTACCTACTTGTCTTTCCAAAGGTTCCTCTTTCTGTACATTGTTCACAAAAAAAAGTAAAATCAGATACTAAGTTCTGCCCAAACACATTGTCAGTGCTTAGGATTATTACTTTAATTCTTTAGTTAATTTTCCACTAAAGAACGATTTCATTTTTCAGATTCATAGGTATATATAGAGATTATTATAATTGTCACTAAAATTGAATGCATGCTTGTATTTTTTACATATTTTTTTTTTTTTAAATCCTAAATGTAAGACTTTACAATTGATTACGAATTAATCCTTTGTGTATTGAAGGGAAACTAACAGATTGACAGTCATACAGAGAAAATGTTCAAATCTTGGGTGTATACTGTTAGTCATTTCAAAGGTTTGATGATCAGAGTTCTTAAAGAATTTTTGATCTATCAGTTCCATTGTCTTTGTTCATTGTAGTTACTTCTATTGCTGAAAATTTCAGGATATGGATTTTAGTGGGTAATTTAAGTCTTTGGGCTATTTCTGTGAAATAAAACTTCTACTATTAATGTTTGAAATTATTAAAGGGTTCTTTGCATAACCTGTCATCCTTTGAGAGGGTCAGTATATTTCTAACAGTTATCTGATAATTAAAGAAAAACTGACTCAAGTTTTCTTGCTGTTACTGAGAGCTTGAGTTTCTATCACAAATACTGCAGAGAAGTTTTTCATCTGAAGTACTCTTTTGTTCACAGCAATACAATTGCACTGCTAATGTTTCTGTTTTATCATATGTTTTGCAAAATGCTATTATTTCTTTTTAGGGTAGGATTTGAAATTAGGGACTGAAGTCACTTATAAGAACTTCTAAAGAGATTGTACTGGCTAATGTTTCATTCCTGAAAGTCCTTAAAGATAATGTAAACAACAAAGAGGATATTCATGGTGCCAGAAAGGAACACTGTAAAATTAATTTTAAGAAGTTGCATAGGAAATTTGCTATCAAAACCTATTTTGTTTCTACAGACTTTTGTTTCAATATTTTGCCAGTCCCCCTTACCATTTCATATAGTATCTTGCGTGGGCTTTAAATGTTTTGTTGAATTCTGCCATAAAAAGGCCATCAATAACAGCGATACTGTGATGAGGCAGACCCCCAGGCATACAAATAGGAAATTTTAATACAGAACAAAATTGTGAAGTGCACTTTTTGAGATAGAAGCGTATTTACAAAATTTCTCAATTAGTTCTGTATTTTTTTCTGTAGATGTGGTGCCTCTATGAGTGTGGCTTTCTACATGGGGTTTCTACAAAAGCTGTTTTCCTTACTTAGGCATCGCAGCAGCAGGATGTTGCAGCTACTGCATTAGTTTATAAAGGCAGATCTAAAAGATTTCTTTAAGTATTCTCAGCAGTTTATCAAAGTTCACTAAAACATATTTGAATGTTAAGGATCAGTGTGACTTCATTGGGAGAGAGGAGCAAAGAGGAAGAATAGAAATTGCACTTGTTTTGCTTGTTGCAGGATGCCTATATTACTTAATTTTTCATTTCTCTAGTATCTTCTTTCAAGCTGGTGTTTCACAGTCCTGGAGTCAATATAGCTCCAGTTGACCTTGCTGAAGAGTTTTTTAATTACTCATGAAGTTAGTGTTTTCTTTGTACTTTCCAGGATGACATTTACAGTTTAAGGAAACTCATAACTCATACTTTATAGCATTTTACAGAGATTTAGGTTAGTAGTACTGAACTTGCAGGAGCAAGAAGTCAAGAGGAGAAAAACAAGAGATGACTTACATGCTGCTCCCTTTTACATACCACAGGCAAGAAGTCTGTAAATTCAGATTTTTTAATAGAGTAAAGCAAAAAAAGAAAATAAAAAGAGCCAAGAACAAGTCTTAAGCATCTTATCAAATATCAAAGACTGGAAGGGGGGGAAGTATTCACTGAAGTTGTACACAGTAATTGGCTTGAAATGGTAATAAGCTGATATATCCTGTTTACAGGCTGCCCAAAGATGTTGTGGAGTCTCCATCCTTGGGGATATTCAAAAGCCATCTGGACATGGTGCTGGACAACTGTCTGTAGTTGGCCCTGCTTTGGCTAGTTGGCCTCTAGTTGACCCTCTTAGTTGAGAGGATAGAAGGCAGAAGAGCTTTGTTTCACAATTAACTCTGCCTTAAATAATGTACCTAACAGCAGAACTTGTGCCTGCTTGACTGTCACCCACCAAGACTTTTTAGTAAGGTCTCCCTGGTACTGTCCAAGCTCCTGTACTCTTTGGAATGCCATTACTGCATGTAGGTTGATTTTTGGAAGGGAAGATTAAGGGATGTGTGGAGCTCAAAACAGTGTCATCTCTTGAAGCATGATGTCTGTACATGGAATCTCTGGGGCAGTTTGGTGATGGTTTGTAGGGAGTTCTTGCTTCAGTGGTGAAGGCTGTGAAAGACAGATGGAAGGATGTTGGCATTTGGTGAAAAAGCACTCTTTATTCTTAGCCTGCTTACATTTGGAGACTTCATGTGTTTTAAAAATGTTGACTGTTTTCTCAATACTACCTTGCTATCTAAGTAATTCTTGTGGGAACCTCTTCTTTGTTGTGTGAGCACAACAAAGGCTCTGGAGCAAGAACGGGATGGAAGCAGCAGGAATTCATAGCCCTGTTGCCCTGTTTTTTCTGCTTTTGTATGTATGTTGTTGTAAGTCGAGCATTGCATAAACATTAATTTTTTGTATTCTGGGATTAGCTGCTTTCAAATACAGCATTATTTAATCACTGAATTGTGCTTCAGATCAAGAAAGCTGTTCATAGCATTGCGTTAGCCATCCAATAGCAACTTCCTAACAGTGTTGGGGGGGGGGGGGGGGGGGGGGGGGGGGGGCGTGGGGAGCGTAGTTGTTGGATGCTTTATAAAGTTGTATTGGGAACCCCCCTGTATCCATAGCTGCACTGTTGGACTTCTTAGTTGTGCCAGGGTATTATGGGGGTTATCACAAAAAAAAAAAACCCTTAAGAAATCTTTTGCCTGAGATTTCTAAAGTAGCTTTGGCTCTTAGATTTTAGTTTGCTAGAGAGAGAGGGTGGAAGAGCCAGCATATAAAATCAGAATTAGATGGAGATTATCTGCCTAATATGGTTCTCTCATTAGCACAGATAATATGAATACCGTTTGGAGAACAAACGGATTAGAGAAAAAGAAATGAAAACATCCAGATCCCGAGCATTTGGAAAGCGTGACACTGATGTATTTGTGTAACCTTTTCATGAAGAGCGATGCTGAAGTCAAAGAGAGGATTTTGATTTCCTTCATTAAAAGCTTATTAAATGGAGAAATAGGACAGTCGTTGTTTTGCTTCAATAGTTGGGGGTCACAGAGGCGGCCCTGATCTCCTCGGGATATTAATGCCTGCTTTCAGCTGGGGGAAATGAGCCGTCGCTTGAGTTAGCTGCAGCTTTATGTGCTCGTCACTAGGGATCCCCATATGTCCTGGGATCTGCGGCAGTCGGAAATGGCAGAGCTGGGCAGCGGGGAGCAGAGGGCTCTCATTGCTATTCATAACAGGTAGCTCGGCTCAATCTGCCCAGAGCAAGTCTGTTTAATGTTGATCAGCTGTCCATCTGATAAACCGAATTGATATGGACATTTCCTCCAAGGGCTGCCCTGACAATGACAGCAGGAGCATCGGGATGTCTTGTTAGTCTTTTTCTCCGAGCTTGAGATTTTATTAACCCTTTGTTAGAGCCAAGCCAAGCGTGATTACAATGCTGCGGCTGTAGGCTCTGTGCCTTTCTCCCTCGCCTCTTTGAAAAACAACATCAACCTTCAGTTTTGTTGTCTACGTGGAGAACGGGTAGCTGTTTTGGTTTCAGATTGGTTTTCTATATGTGGAGCAAAAATTGTGAATTATAAAGGCAACTTGTAAAAGAGCTTAGTTTTTTGTGCGTGTGTGACAAAATACATTGGGAAACTGTACTTATCTTCTCCTCCCCCCAGCTCATCTCCCTTTTGCATGCCTGCCCAGGCTGTGTGGCTCCACTGCCCCTTCTCTCTTGCTAATTGGCACGAATCACTGGCCTGAAACAGTTGCTGCTGGGGCTCTTCACAGGTCAGATAGATTTGGGGTAGAAGGCTACTTTAGATTAATATCGTGTGGGAGCAGTTGCAACACATAAGCAGTGTCCAGAGGACACGGTGTTCATTTACTCAGTACTGTACCCCTACGGAGGCAGAATCTCAGCTGAGCATGTATCAGCAGGTATGTGAATGGATGGAGCAATTCTGTTGCTCAGTGAATCAGTGCTTGGCCACTTTTGAAGAAGCTCAGGGAACACAACATGCCTTTGTTCTAGGTTGCAATTTAATTTCAGCTTTAAGGCCTTCGTCACCTGTCTAGTTGAGGGCATGCATTGCGGGTTTGCCCATACATGAATTCTCCATGACATAAAGGGAACTGCTTGAGTCAGAAAAGGTGTGAATGTGCTGGAGGTTTCAGAAGAGAGGGGTTTGTGCATCTCTAGGTTTGCAGCGTTGCTCTGTTCCCCCCTCCCTTTGTCCCTGCTCAGTTATTATGTCTCTTCATCGCAGTGTTGTAGTTCTGAGCTGAGGTGACATCTCTGGGCTCCTTGGAGTGACAGTCACTAACTGGGCTACAGGGTTGAATTGTAGGAGGAGGGGAGGAGAGGGCTGTGCTAATGATGCTTTTCATAGCTTTTCCAAAAAATGAAAATAAATAGAGGGCACGCCCCTATGGGATAACCTCTGCGGCAAACCTCCCACAGGGATTTGAAACCCCTAAACTCAGAATGTAGCACACTGTGTGTTGGAATAATAAGTGATTTGTAAACCTATCCAAATAAAATTGGGTGTGCCTCTTTGATGGACAGATACCTTTGCTTCTTTTGACTAAAACAACCAGTGAAATATCATTAGTACAGAGTTTTAAAATGCTCAGCTGTTTCTCTTCTCCCCCCTGTGCCTTCCCTCCTTCATATTATTGAACTGCAACCTGTTAACCTGTTATTAATTTAACTCAAATTTGAGCAGTCGTCGACTGCAGCATTCTTAAGGTGTTCAGATCGGCTTGCTCACAACTCCCCTGCTGATGTGTCCTTTGTTCCTTCCCGTCTTTCTGATTGGCATTTTCTTTATGTTGGTGTCCCTCAAGCTTCTAGAAGACAAAACAAAAAAAAAAAGAAAGCATCATGATGACTGTATCGATTACTTAGCTTTATTTTGTGAAAGAATTCAAGCAAAGGGCAGCGTTCCTACAAATGGAACCTGTGGTACCCGTGGCTTAACTGGAAATACTTAGTGATAGTTCTTTGTGCTTAACACCTTTCAGTTGTAGCTTCTAGAAGTGAAGAGCTACATGATAGTTCATAAAACACCTGTTTAGCACCTGTGGTTGGGTCTTTTTCCCCTAAGAATCTATGTTTTATTCATAGCATCAAAAATAATTGCACTTTTTTTTTTGCTTTCAGTCAAAGAAGCCTGGCTGAGATTACAGAACTGATCCACACTGCCTTTCTGGTGCATCGTGGAATAGTGAATATTGGTGAGCTCAAGTCCTGCGATGGCCTACTGAAGGATATGCAGTTTGGAAATAAAATGGCTGTTTTGAGTGGAGATTTTCTTCTAGCAAATGCTTGCACAAGCCTTGCGCAGTTGCAGAATACCAAGGTAAAAAGAAAATAATTCTTCTAGAGCCAGTTACTGCCAGAGCAAGTAACTATTAGTGAATCTTCTGACAGAGAGGTCCTTTAAAGAAATCAGCAGTTAGGATATGTATGTATATATGGAGCATCATTTGACAATCAGCTTGCTTACGTTACAGCTCTAGATAGATTGACAAGCAGCTACTGCTGTTGTGAACATGTTTAGGGACATGGTTTAGTAGTGAATTTGGCAGCATTAAGTTAGTGGTTGGAATCAATGATCTCAAAGATCTTTTCAACCTAAATGATTCTATGATTCTATGTTTACCACTGTCTTACAGAAGTACTGTATTGAGGCCTCTAGTATATATTCTGAAGCAATATAGCCATAAGTAGTAAGGGATGAGTGGTTCATTTGGTGAATTTAATGTGTATGTAATGGCATCCTCATGACATGTTGGATGACAACACATCTGGCAGGCTGCCAGCTGAAGGCACGTTTGGTTTCTTCTTGTGTTTTGTGAAAGGTTTGTCTGCCTTAAGGAATTCTTGGCGGGAAAAAAAGCTTTATTTCTTTTTCTATATAATGCTTTTTACTCTTAATAAAATTATTTTGTTAAGCATTTGGATGCCCCTGATTATTGGATTGCCCTATTAACATGGATGTACTGGCTTCTAAAGGGCAGCTGCAATCCAGCTGCTCAGCCAAACTGTTTGAAACTTTACAGGGGAACATTTTTCATGACAAACTAGTTGTATATATGTATGATCTTAGAAAATCAGACTGATAGAGACCATAAGATATCACCTCTGTAGGTGGTTCTTCTTTTCCCCAGGCAGCATCAGCAACACCAAATCATTTTTGACACACGTTTGTCTAGCTTGTTCTTAAAACCTCCCCTGGTGAAGAGAGATTCCTGGGCATCCCAGTGTAACGCCCAGCTATGTGTGTGCCTCCAGTGGAAACGGAGAACAATTCTTTGCAGGGATACTTTTTATATGTCTGAAGATCACTGCCATATTGTAATGTAAAATAAATGTTTGTCATGTGTGTGGTTCTTAATCATCAATATGGTTTTAATCCTTGGACCTTAAGGAGTCTGTTGGTTTCAGACAGATTCTCATGCTAAAGCTCCTCGTGATGGTGGTTGAGTATTTTTGTAATGGTTTGATTATGAGTGTGACAGTTTCTCTCCAAAGTGGTGTCATTTTCTAACATAGAACTGAGATTTGGGAAAAGAGACAGAAAATTAGATGTCAATCTGTTGGAATAGTGGGTTAAGCCAGTATGGTGATAACTGGTAGTAAGTATTTAAAAAAAAAAAAAAGTTTCAAATAGTGCAAAACTTTAGTCATACCATAACCAAAATGGGGTGCAATTGTTTTTAGTAATTGTTATTGATTTCTATCTGGTCTTTTTTTTTTTAATGCTTAATAAGATTCTCAAGATAGACCAAAAGATTTAACCCTACATCCATTTTTTGTTTCAACATTAGGGGAAACTTTAATAAAATGTAACACCTATTACTTTGCATTTAATACATCATTAAGTATTGCAGCAGCAGTATATAATCCCTGAAGACTTGCCAGGAAACAAGCCTACAGTGAAATGAAGCACAAGTGCAAAGAAATACTTTTTTTTTTTTTTAAAGCAATCATTATACTGCATGTCGGAAAATTCTGCCAAAACATTTTAACGCTTTTTTTTTCATTTTTCTGACATCTAAATACTTTCATAGCTTCTACATACGATAAGTGGGATGCCATTATGGAAACTGATTGACTTAGTAAATTATTCTTTTTCATACGTCTAACCCTACTAGCAAAGTTAGAAAAATTGAAGTACAAGCTATAGAAATCTCTTGACAGGTGCAATGATTTAAACATACTCTATTTATTCTTTTGTAAATGATGAATTTTCAAATCTGGCATCTGTTTTTCAGCAGTGTGAAATAACTGTGACTTTTTTCCTTCATAATGTTTTGTTTTCTTTGATGTAAAAAGTAAAAATCACAGTGCTGCTTTTTTCGTGGCATTTATTTGGTAGCTCAGCAAATTGGCTAATGAAATGAGCAGCGTTATACCGCACAGGGCACTGACCATGGGAGGCTGTAACCTCTGCAGACAAGCAGAGCTGTTGTATAGACTGGAATTTAAACTGAAGGGGGCTTTAACGTTAACTGAAACCATTGCTACCAAGATAATTTTATTGTGCTGTTAAACTCTTGTCTAAGCTTGTGTATGATGCATTTATCTCTGTGCTTCTCTCGGGGCTGACAATTAGATGTGAAATTCTGTAGTCGTAATGAAATGCAGAGCTATTTTATAATTGCCAAGGGTAAAATTAGCAAAGTCAATTATTTTCCCTTAGGCTTTTCCCTGTAGATATTAAAAGGCTGCAAGGTAATTGCCTTAGGTAACACTTTGATTTTTAAATAACATTAAATATAGGAATTGTTGTTAATTCGTAGTAATTTTCCTCTTCTTGCTGCTGTTGTAGAATATAGCTTTAATAATGTTAACAAGATTCAAGGATCAGGGTTTGTGTTTGGGGGGGGGTTCTTTTAAACTAGTGCTCATACTTCTTGTATGTTTGCTAAAGTTATGCTAAAGAAGAGTTTGGGAGTGGTGTTTTGTTTTGTTTTTTTTAAATATCTGAGGTACAAGGAGTAAAAAGTTCTGAAATGTCAGTTAGGGAGCATCCTGTAAGATAAATTCTGCTGTTGTGTGCTATTGTAAAATAATCTAAAATTTTGTGGTTTGAACACACGTAGTCAGAAGGAAGCATTCTTATTTTCCACTTTGTGAAATTGAGACATTAATTATGATTTCAAAGTTGGTATTCACTGAGGCTTAAAATAAAGTACCAAAGGGCAGCTGTAACTGCACGCTGCATTTCTATAAGAGTGGCAAAGTTCTACATTTATTCAGATAACTATTTCTACATTTATTCAGATAACAAAAATTGTTTAAAATGAGGAGTAATTTCTTCAAAAAACTTTTACAGCTACAAAGAATTAAATTTACCAGATCACAAGTATTTAAAATTCTTCACATTGACTTTTTGTTCACCTTATATAAACTATCCTTTTTTTTTTTTTTTACTTTGTATTTTGGACGGTGGTTTTCTTGGGCTAAATTCTTTCATTGGTTGAAATACTATGGATAAAACTTTATTTCAGAACCACATCCTGTATTTGACTGGATGTTCCTAATCCATAGATTTTAGGACAGAATTGAGATCAAAGAGGAATCGGGTTGGGATCTTTGAGTAGTTGGTACATCAGCAGTGGGTATAGGAGTGGTGAGCTAATGTTAGTTTTTTTAACTAACGCCAGTGCCTGGGGATGTGCTGATTTATTGTACTGGGGTGTGTTTATGTGGAATGATGGGGCTGTTTTGATAGTTTTTCTCATTTTGAGGTTACAGTGTTTTGATACTAGGGTTGCAATAAAATACTTGTGAAAGTCATCATAAACATGTAGATATAGGAGAGATGGAAAAGTAAATGATGTGTGCCTAACAAAAAGATACCTTCCAAATATGTTGTGAGATATGTGATAGTATACAGTTTTAAATAAATAAGTGAATAAATTGTTAGGAAATGTAAAAGGATGCATTTAAGGGTTGGTTCATTGTTGCCATCTGAAGGTAACATATCCTTAAAATTTATCTCCCTTTGCCTTGCCAAGGATGCGGGGATGAAACTGCTAACAGCAAGTTTCGTTGAATGGAAGTGCTTCTTTGACTCTGGTAGCAAAAAGTGTTAGTTTTGTCTTTGATTTCTGCTTAAGTAACTTTCATTTCTCATAGTATTTGTAGGGTGGCATTCAGATGCAAACATACCAAAAGCATTAATTGGCATTTTTGTCCCATTTGCCAAATATGTCATATAGACATTTGAACACATATGATGTGTGAATACTGCTCACAATATCAAATAATGTACCTTTTCAGCGTATATCAGAGATAAGTTGGAAGAAACCTGGTGCAGCATTAAAGCTGCAACTTCCTAGAGCATCTAAATCACAAATGATAGAAGAGTTTGAGTGAGCAGGGGACCTTTACAAGTCATTTAGTCCAACCCTCCCTGCAATCAGCAGGACCATTTTCAACTAGATCAGGTTGCTCAGAGCCCCGTCCAACACGACTTTGGATGTTTCCAGGGATGGGTCATCTCCCACTTCTCTGGGCAACCTGTTCCAGTGTTTCACCACCCCCGTCATAAAAAAATTCTTCCCTAGATCTAGTCTAAATGTTCTCTCTTTTAGTTTAAAGCCATTATCCCTTGTCCTGTTGCAACAGGACCTGCTGAAAAGTTTGTCCCCATCTTCCTTATAAGCTCTTTTTAAGAACTGGAAGGCTGCAATAAGGTCTCCCCGTAGTCTTCTCTTCTCCAGGCTGAATGGCCCCAACTCTTTCAGCCTTATAGGAGGCTGTCCTTACAGGAGAGGTACTCCAGCCCTCTGATCATCTTCGTGGCCCTCCTCTGGACTCGCTCAACAGGTCCATGTCTTTTCTGTGCTGAGGACTCCAAAGCTGGATGCAGCACTTCAGGTGAGGTCTCACCAAAGTGGAGTAGAGGGACTGAATCACCTCTCAACCTGCTGGCCACACTGCTTTTGGTACAGCCCAGTATATCATCAGTTGTCTTATGAAACTGGTGGAGAGGGTGCATAAAAGATGTAATTGTGGCCGGTTTTGAACCATAAAACTTTAGAAGGATGAAAAGATGCATATTAGTGCAACGCCTACGGTAATGTGCTGATGATTACAAAAAATTATAAAATAATCTGTAAATGCATTACTTGCGACTCCATAAACAGATTAAGAAGGCATCCCTTTGCATTTAAAAACAAATCACCAAACCCCAATATATCTGAAACAAGAAATAAAACAGAAAAAAGAATATGGGGAGGGATAGGAAAAAAAGCCTACCCCAAAACCCTGAAATACATTTAATGGTGGTGATCTCCATAGTTCTTACTGAAATCTTAAGAATGACTATTTTTCCCCACTATAATTCAGTGAGCTCTTGTTGGAATGTTAAACTGTTCACAGAAGTACTTGAAAATTTACAGCCTGAAAGCTTGGAATTGAATTTAAGAATCTTGTCTGTCAATGCAGAGCTCTGCCAGAAGACCACATTATAGAGCATTGTTTTATTAAGCATTATTTGTTTATAAATAAACAGTAGCACAGATGTAGTACTTACATGGCGGATGCATTTCCTTATGTTAAGTTTATGTATTCCTAAAGGCATAAATGTGTTGCTTACAAAATAGACCTTGTGTTTGCAGAAACATCAACAAGTTATTCATGTAAGTTTTCATAAATCTTCCTATTGCAACAATCTGAACATACACTGTGCTTCATAAAGGAACTGCTTCTCTTAAACTGTGGTTTCTAATTTAGTGACATCATTTGTGGCCCTATGGGGAAGGCTTAGTTTTGAACTTGAGTGACTTGGTACCTTGCTGACCAGTGAAGGATATGGAGAGTATCCCCTTTCTGGAATTATGCCAGTTGCTTTTTCAATGTACATTGACCTTTTTTTTTTTTTAGAATTCATAAACAAGTCAGCTAGACTGTACAATTTTACCTTTTAAAATGTCATGTTAGAAAGGTAGTGCTTGTATCGGGCTTTTTCTTTTCCTGAGTGATGTCAAGAGAAGAACATAAACTTTTCAAAAAATATTTTAAGTATTAAAACAGTGAAAAATCATGGAATGGCTAAAGGAATGATTCCTAGGATCAGTGGCAGTTTTCTGGTCCTCTCTTCAAAACTGAAAACTTATTCTAATGAACATGGAGAGTGCATACTATCAAGAATCCTGTAAGAAATAGCCTTTTTAAAAGGAAATATCTTGTTTCCTATGTAAGGGCAGTCACTAGCAGCCACTGACTTGTAATAGGTCCAAATTACTGTCCTTCAGAACAGTGCTTTTCATTTTGTTTGAGATGAGTAGAAGCTTCTTGATGAATGTAGTTTTGAGGTGAGTTATTTTCAGAGGAATGAAAGTTATTTTGAAAGAGCTATATGCATTGTTGTTTTCTCTGGTACAAACTCTTAACCATAAATACCCACTAAGTATATTTCCACCATATTTTACATAAAATAAACAAAGGCCCTTAATTTGAGTTTTCCTTCTGAGATTCGGTAGCTGTATTGATCAGAGAAGGCAGGATGAAATAAATCATGGAGAAAATGAAAAATGAGTCTATGATTCTATGAAAAGGTGAGAACCAGAACCAGAAATAATGTGTTTGCTCCCAGTTACAGTGTTAATACAGAAAACTGAAGCTGATGAAAAAACCATTTTCAAATTGTGTATATATTTTTGATTATTCATAACTCTTCACCTCTGCTCACTTACCTACTTCCTTTTCCTTCCCCAATACAAGCTGCTGTTAGAGATAAGTACCTTTAAAACAATCGGTTCACAGGGCAGTATAGGTGACACTGAGGCATAAATTTGGTAAGAAACAGAGATAAGATTGGATTAACAAACGCAGGTGTTACGAAGTTTGATACTGAGAACTTGAGAGAAGGAAAAATGAAGAAAAACAACCTTCAAAACTTTTTCTAGAGAGCAGGATAAAGAGCTTTTTCACATTATCATGTCAGTCTTCCTGTACCTTCCCCTGCGGCGCCGTTTGATGGTGATGCACTGGACTAGGTAGGGAGTAGGACAGCATCTGTATTGGTGAGCACTTTTTTTCTAATTTAGTATTTTAGAGTGCCAAAGGGGCATATCTTAAAAACAGACAGTGCTGAAAAATATAGATAAGCTTAAGGAGTTCTGAACGGATTTAGGGAAAAGTACACTAAAGGAACACTGTTTTATCTGGGTAAAGGGGTAGAAGAAAACCAAGGAAGAATTGTAATGTCTTTGAAGCTTTAACCTAATATGAGATGACATAAGACAACATAGCCATCGTGATTGCATTGTTATAGAATAAAACTCTTGATTGGGCAACTCTAAATAACCAGTTCTATATTTTGAAACATTGAGATACATACTTGATATTGGCGTACAACTTAGCATAGATTCTATTGGAGGATGCAAACACACTTACAGTACTGAAAAATACATTGTTTTGATTTATGCATAATATTGAATCAATCCTTGAGAAAACTGTTATTTGTTTTAATAATTATTTTTAGGGTGCACCAAAAATTAATAATTTGCATCCACTTCTGAGAGCGAAATTTGGTTTTAGTTTACCTTAAAGTAAAACATAAAGGATTGTAACTTACCTTTATGTCCATTTAATGGACATGGATTGGTTGTTCTGCCCAATGTTCTCAAACACTGGATTTTTAATAAGAAAATTTCATTACTAAAGTTTTATTGACAGTCATGTGAATTTCCTTTGGTAGCAAAAAGATACTCTTTTTAATAGTTGGTGAAAATATTTAAGCACTGGCAGAAAAATCCTGTATGTTAGAGATAAAAGATGTTGGAATCATACTTGGTAATCATTTTTTTTTTACCACACTACTGCCTTAAAACATTTGTCTAGCATTTCTGTTGACTTTAGAGGTAGCAGTTCTTGTGATGATGATAAAATTGTAGAACAATGGTAGTGAACCTCCTAATTACTGCATTGTGCTCTTCCCATTGCCCCTTTCTGTGCTCATGTCAGTGGAACAGTTCCTTGGCAAGTGCATCATTTGCCTTTGTTTTCAAGAAGTAAATTAATAGCCCCTAAAATAATACCTGAGCAAATGAAGCATTCAGTTTTCTGAATCTTTTACAGATTTTTTTTCTATTTCACTTGTACTATCTATAACTGGTAATATAATTAAATATTTGTAAAATTTCATTACCTTAATGGCTGCAGTTATATGTTTGAAAAGTAATCTTTTGGAGAAATTAAATTAGAGAATTAGGTAACACATTAACTTATTGTTTTAATTGAAATTCTAAAATTTAGAAAATCTGTAATTGTCGTAATAGGTTAGAAACAGGCTCCATTTTTATCTGTAAGATAAAACACTACTGCTTTGCAGTGAGTATCAGTTTTGAGATTACAACCAGTTAACTTTGTTTTGATTCTTAATCAGTGCATTCCTCAAGTAAGTCTCATCCTTTACCTTAGTGGCCTTTTGCACCTGTACTGTTTTTTTAAAGCTAATGCTTGTGTTAAGCTTTCCCAAAGTGAGACACCACTGGGGTTGGTGTAGGTCTGTATTGAAATAGTTTATTTTTCTGTGGTTCTTGGCCATGGTACTGCTGGAAAAATTTATGTTTAAGTTTCAGTCTGTTTTCTGTCCTCCCACTTCTGCATGAAAATTAGTTTTGAAAAAAGAGTAATTTCTACCACTTCCTTATGGACATGTATGATTTATAACCAGTGCCTTGTAGCAGCATGACTGCTGTGGAACATGGAAGGACTGAGTTTGAGGCTGATATCAAGAACATAGTCATGGGTATCACTGTGAATCATCAAGTGTAAGATTGAAGCTCTTCCCTAAAAATGTACTGCAAGAATATCTTGAAAGCTTGGAGCTAGCAAGAACACAATTGAGTTTGAGGTTGTCTCAATGCTGGCTTGACTGAAGAAAGTAATAGTCTCAGGAAAAAGTTATCCACTCAGTTCTGATGATTTTTCAATGGAATACTAATGATTTTCATACTGGTTTGCAGAAAATCCATTTAATGTTCTTGCCTCTGAATCATCTTACCAACAATTTTCTCAACTTGCATCTGAATTTGTCTTCCTCATAGTACCAATCAGGAAGCTTCTCCAGTCTGCCCAACAGACCAAAGTCAATGTTAACTGCTTGAGTTCCTGAACCAAACATATATCTTTATTCCAGGAGGTATTGTCCTCCTCAGAGGTAAAGCACACAGCTGCTTCTAACACCTGGTTAAGTTGTTCTTTTTCCAATAGAACCTTGTTTTCTGATATGCCTCATTCTAAATAACAAAATGATCTGGAAAATACTAATATGCTGTATCTATATGAAAAACATGGGGCTTTTCAGGATGACTGTTGAGCACCAGTGAAGAAGAAAGTGGAAACTAATGGGAATAAATTGAAGAAAAAGCTGATTTTGTTGAGAAGGAAAGTGAGAAGTCATCCAAGATCTCAAGATAATTGCTGTACCTGGGAAATGTGTTCTGGATAGTTGGGATAGTGGTGTCTGTCCCTCTACTGTTTGCTCCCTTAATGTATATGACACTGAATCGGCAGATGTCTAGTAATGAAGACAAATGGCAAATAATTACAGGCTTTGAGAGATATATATATATATATACACACATATTGTATGTGTATATATATGCATATAATAAATCAATTTCATTGGATGTTAAGGCCCAATTTATAGAAGAAGAGTTCTTGTATTTTTTTTAAGAAAAAGCAAACCCCGCCACTTTTCAAAGAAGTAATTGCCTTTCAAAGATTTGAGGCAAACATTAAAAACCGTCTATACTTGATATTTCCTTAATTGTTGATCTCTGCCAGAATATGTAGGAAATGGATATTCAAAAGAAAACAAAATTTATTCTAAGAAATTGAAGTAACGAAACCTGGTGGGTATGTGATGTTTTATTCTGCATGAAACACACACTGTGAGAAAGGACTCTCAAGAGCCAGTAGTTCTGTGGCTTCATTCACCACCTACTTAGGATAGGTATTGCCACTGCCTGGGTTTCTTGAAGCAGAGATGTTCGTTACAGCTTTCTTTCACAGCCATGAATATAATCATCACGGGGAAATTCTTTGCTAGATAGCTTGAGTACACAAATTATGAAATGAAAATTAATGTTAATAAAGTTGCAGAAGGTGTTGTCCTCCACGAGTGGTATCTGTGATGTCAACTTCATTCTTTTTATAGCTGAAGCAGTGGAAGTTCACAAGTTCTGTTTTCTTGGCTTTATTTAAAGTCTGTTTCTTAAACAGAATAAGATTCATATTGAGAGTGCATAGTAGGATGAAAAGCAATCAAATCTGTTTCTGGTGAAATACTGTCTTTACAATATTGTCTCAAACAGCCTTTCTTTTTATGAGTGAGGACTCAATATATATCAACATCCATCTTTGAATGGGTGGGATCTTAGGACATGTTTGGTTTTAGACATGGATTTTCATTATAAGATGGTTAATAAACAAATTACAGAAGGACTGAAAGTCACAATGCTTAATATTTAGTCAGCTGTCCTCCTGGAGTACAACTTCAACAGAGAATACACTTTTGAAGTGTGAAAATAGATTTTTGTGAGGATTCGATTGCAATTCAAAGCTGTTAGCGATAGCAGTAAGAATGTAAAACTTGTCTGGACTGCTTATTTTAGTCTCCCAAGAATTTAACTATTTGTAGTAGGTATATCTGTTCCAAGAACAATGAGTTCTTAACCCTTCCCTAAGAGAGTATTTAGCACCAGCTTTGTAGCCTTGACTTTATTAGTTCTAAGAGGAGAAAAGGTATTGTTACTGGTGCTGCAGAACTGCGAAATCATGTGTTCCTCCTCCACCAGCTGCTAGTGTCACAGAATGGTTGAGATTAGAGGGGACCTCTTCAAATGATCTAGTCCAAAGCCTCTTCTCAAGCAGGGTCAGCTCTAGCAGGTTGCCCAGGACCATGTCCAGGTGGCTTTTGAATATCTCCGCAGATGGAGCCTTCACAACCCCTTTGGGGAACCTGTTCCATTGTTTGATGCCCTCACAATAAAGTGTTTTCATGTGTCCAGATGGAATTTCATGCTATAATTTGGGACCATTGCCTCGTCCTGTCAGTGGGAGCGAAAAGAATTTGGCTCCCTCTTCTTCATTCCTTCCCAGCAGGTGTTTACACAAGTTGTACTACTAAGACAGATTAAAATATGTATCTTGTAAATAGAGCAGTGGATTATGCTCCCCTCTTTTTGCACTGCAGTAAATCTCGTCTTTAAAATTAACCTTCCCAGGGTCAAACTTTTAGTAAAAGTTCCTTTACATCTAGTGTGACTTCAGTGCAATAATATAGTATAGTGCAAAAAATTATGGCAGTGATGTAGATGAGTTAATTGTATTTTTAAACAAAACACTGAAGTATTTCACATCTTGTTGGCTACCAAGAAGATGGAATCTTTGGATGGACAGGAAGTAGTAGTTAATATTAGTGTTTTGAAATTCAGCAGCATTTCAAGTGGAGTCTAGAAAATCTGATTGCTGCTGCTCCTGGTACAGTGGATTGTTGATTTGATAGTTTAACAAACATTTGCAGCTTCGTTTAGTTGATTCCATCTGTCTGATGCTAAATGATATTACTTCTGCTTCACATTTATTCAGATACAGTCTATGCAAAATAGTTAATACCACAAGTTAATAACACTTGCAGGTATAATTTCTGTCTACTCAGAGCTGGTCAGATTTTTAAAATTCAGTTTAATCCGCAATTTATTTGTGAACATATCTCAGTTTAATGGTTGTTTGCACCAGCATGACTAGGAATGGTGTTTTATAGCTGTGCTCTTCTGTGTCGTTTATTGATGAGGAGGGTTTTATAGCTGCAGAGCTCTGTAGTCGCGATACCGTCTTTGTTCACTGTTTTATATAGAAGACAGATATGTAATGAGATTACCTTGCCCAGAAGCATCAATCTGGAGAAATCACATACTCCTCTGACCTGAGTCACTTATCAACAGCTGGTAGAGTGTTTCAGTGCACCGTTCTGCTGCATTGGATCTACAAAGATGTTAGTACTCTGTGTAAGGTACCATGTGGAGGTAGAGAAGGGAAAAAATTCCTTCTGTTGGTTAAGTTATTGTTAAGGAAAATGACTGAATTATGCACTGGAAGTCTTTATACTAGTGAAAACCTCTTCTGTGGATGTGTTGCATCAGCATAAAGAATAACTTAACACTGTTGAAAATCCTTAAGGTTGACTGACCTTAAGTTAGATATTTGACAATACCAACCATATTTAAATTGATTGCAGCTGATTATTTTGAAGGATTTTTTTATCCTGAGGTACCTTTTTATCAAGTAGTGGGTTTAGGTGATATGTTTACATTCCACATTATATTTTGCTACTACTTCATCATTAGCAGACTGAAGAAAACCATAAATGTGTTTTCCAAGAGCATTTAAAACTCGCTAGAAAGCAAATCGCTGTGAGGAGTCCTGTCTGTTTCAACTGAGAGAGAGGAGACAGCTTAAAAAATAGTAAAGTTCAAGGTTCAAGTTCAAGATATTTTCAAATAGTAAATCCAATAGAATTCAATAAACATTACATTTTTTAAAAAATCTTTAGGCTGGCACACAGTTACCTGTATGACTAATGATGTTTAAGGAGATTAGCAGGAAGGAAAATTGAATTCCAGTTTTCTTGGAACTCCTTAGAGTTTTTGCTCCTTTTTTTTTTAGGTATTATTGAACAATCAAAATTCAATTTCATCAGTTTACTAAGTTTTGTCTTTAGCTTCCTAGTGTTGCAATGTTTTTGCGTCAAATGCAGAAGAATATTTCATTTTAGTAACTTTCCATGGAATTTTTAGGTGTGGAAATATTTTCAAAAAGAAACAATGGGAGGGAGGAGGGAGTCAAATGCAAGTTGAAGAAACTTTTATCTGTATACTTATTATTTTCTGATTGTATAATTTTTCTCCTTTACTTGTATGGAGAAATCTAGCTACATTTTAAAGTCTGCACATCAGCAGCACGGAGTAGGGTCTGTCATAGCAGCTGTGTGAAGAAAGGATATTGTTTTAAGACCAGCAGCCCAAAGAGACAGAAAGAGAAAGACTAAGAAAGGAAGAAATTACTTGTGGTCCTTCTTGAAAGGAATTTGGCAAAGCTAAGGATATTTGTCAAATAGAAATTGTGAAGGGCGAGGAGCAAAGATATATCCATTGCTGTGTTCTTCCTCGTGCTGTTTCCTGTCTTCCCACAAGAGCTTCATCCTTTCCCTGATGTTCCCCTTGAAAATATCTGGTAGAGTGTGTAGAGACAGTGTATTACTACTCTGAAATAGTGGTCTGTGTAATCAATTCCATTTCAACTGCTGAATTTCAAATAAAACCACCACACATTGAATGGAGCTCAAATTCATTCCTTTTTTTAAACTAGCATGAGAAACAGGAAAAAATACATATGCAGTGTTATGTTGCAGTGAACTTTAAACAAAATATTTCAAAGACAAGCAAAGGGAACAAAGTGCTTGAGTTGCTAAACTGATGGCAGCAATGTCTTCTTTTCATCCAAGGTGTTGAGAAATCTTGTGAAGGATGACTGGGGGCTCAGAATCCATTCTATTTACTGTGCTTGAGAGAGTCTGAAGTGTATCTTCTGACTTCAAAGAAAGTATTCTACCAAAATGTCTTGTATTCTGCCATTTTCCTGTAGACCTTCTAGCTTTAAAGTTTCACTTGAATTAAAATACATGGCTTTTTTTTATATACAGAGCTAGATTTCCTCAGATGGTTACCTGCAGGCAAGAGCCGGGACACTGTACCTGTGTCAGTGAACACATGGCCCTCTTCTGTGTCATCGTGTACACAGAGCACTTTGAGAATTCTGAACCCTGAGTAAGCCCCCTGAAAGATTAAGTCTGAGTTTAGAAAAAGGAGGAAGGAAATTCAATGTGTGGTTAGTTGAATGTCCCGAGTAATTTTCTGAACTGCTAAGAAAATTACCACTGCTTTTATTTTTTCAATCGATATTTAGAAAATCTTAGTTTGGGAAAGTAGATTCAAAGTAAATGTAAAGAACCTTGGAGGGCTAAAGCTGTGCTTTTTTGACAACTAAGCTACTCTAGCAGAAAAAGGCGAATAAAGTTTCACCAAGCTTCTGATCTTCAAACCTACAGAGCTCTTCTGACATTGAAACTCTGCTCAGGCTTCTGGACTATTTCATGTTTGCATAAGTCAGAGAGGTCAGAGCATGAGGTCTGTCTTGCTATGGAATCAGTCATCACATGCTTGTGTCCAGAATTTACATCATGTTAAACACTTGGTCTGCCTAAACAGTAGGAGAGATTTTAGCTTTAACAATCTGTCTCTTCCCTATGTTCATTGTAAATTGATGACTTTTGTGCTGACCTTTTAAAAGCAGAAGAGATCATATCGTTGCAAAAGGTATTGAAATAATACCTCCTTAGGAAAATAAAACAAAACAAAATAAAAAAAAAAAAACCAAACCACCAAACCCTGGCAGAACTGTTGAAGAACATGTGTTTAAAGGGCGTGAAATTATTTGCATGTGATTTCACTTATCACCTGCAAAGAACAGGTCATCCCCTGGGCTGCTCCTAGCTCTGCAGATGCTCCAGGGGAGCAGAAAACACAGTGCTTTGGAAGATGCTGATGCAGAGTGGAAAATGAAAAATAGACTGAAAGTTTGTTTCCTCTCAATATGATGTTCCTCCTGCTCATCTTGAGTACCTGAGAGGGACCAGGCTTCTCAAAAATGTGTAGAGGAGTGGAAGAACAGTGGGAAGAAAGGTAGCCTATGAATAGGGCTGCCTTTGGTCTCTTTTGAGACACCGCTGTTTTCAAGCACTGATTCTGGCAATCCTTTCTTCTCTTTGAACTTGTTTAAAATGGAGCTCAACCTTCAAACGAGAAGAAAGAAAAGTGGTTGAGAGCACTTGATTTTTTTATCTACCTTTCCTGTTCTTCAAACTTGCTTATCACAAACATCCAGTGGAACAGGGCCCTGGTCAGGCAGAAGGGCACCAATGAAAAGAGGGATGACTTGGATGCTGTTTTCTGCTCTTCCACTGGCATACTGTATGATTTTAGGGAAAATCAGTTGCCTGTCACTGTTTTCCCCTTATATAAAACAGGAGGGAATAAATTTCACAGGGGATGTTGATTGCTTTCAAATTTTCTGATGAAAAGTGCTGCATAAGAACTAGGCAGTGTATCATTGACTGCATGAATACTACTGAATCTGTAATAATTTTTCTTCCTCTATGTCAGTTTTGGATACAGAGGAAATTTACCCGGTTTCCTCATTTCTCGTTGCTTTCCCCAGCCCTCAGGACCCCAGGCCACTGATGTTATGCAGCAGATGCTTTTCATAGATCCGATTAAGTGTTGATGAAGTAACAGAGGCACATGCAAGCGTCCCACTGTGCTCTTGAAACTGAAATTTCATTCCTGCTAGCGATCTGTATGGCCTTGCATTTACCTTAGAAAAATATATTTATTTTTTTTAAAGAGGAGACATTTGGAAAGAAGGGAGGTAATATTAATACTAAATTCTTGCTAACATAGAGTGTTCAATATGTCACTAAAGGCCTAATGGTATTTAGTATGTGGATTCCTCTAAATAGTGGATATGTAATTCTCCTAAGATGTTTTATAAACTATAGGACGAAGAGGTACAATTGTTCACAAATGTTTCACCAAGATTGTTTTAAGTCAGTTAAAATTGCCTTTGAGAGTAGAGTTGCACTAAAAAGAGAGAGGAGAGATGGAAAAAAGAAACCCCAAAACAGGGTCCTGCTCAGTCTAGAGTTTCAGGCGAGAGAGGAAAAGGTCTAGTTATCCAGAGCCAGATGCATTGTTAAAAGTTCATACTATCACTTTGACATTTAGAGTAGGACTCAGTGTCTTTGTAAATTCCTCTTCGTATTACCAGTGTAGGTCTCTGAGCTCAGGCCATTTCACAAACCATAACATTTTTTAGTGAGTGATTGATCTGTATTATGTGTCCTAGCCATCAGAAGAATCTTGGGATGTTGCTTGTATAAACTGTAATACAATCTGATCTTGGGCATTTAGTTACAGACTTTCATAGACCTATTGGCGATACTCAATCCTCCTGGATTTGGGAATAGGGCTTATCTGATACCTTAAAAAAAAAAAAAAAAAAGGAGGGGGGGGAGTGGAAAAAAAAAAGCCCCTCATTTTCTCTGTTCTCCACTTAAATAACTCAACACATCTGGTAACACTGTAGGATCATTGTCCTTTCAGTTCCTCTGCAGCTCTTATTGCTACAATATTTCTTTGGTATCTAGTTTCCTAAAGGGCAACCTGATTTTTCTTTTTTTTTTTTTTTTTTTTTTGGCTGTTTTTATAGGTCTTGCAAATTAACCCATATGCATTGCAAGAAAAAACATGACTTTTAATCAGCACCATTTCTAAAGTTAGCACTTGCTCTGTGTATATGAATATGTATATGAAACAGTGTTTAAAAAAATACAACCTTTCTGCTAGTACTCAAACTAGCATACAAATGTGTTTTTATTATCAAATAAAGTATGCCTAAATGTTAAAGTATTTTTCTGTCAGGGGGTTTTATCATTTGACTTCTTGTCTTCTGTTACAAGAATGATAAAAATTGAAACTAAATCTTTTAATTCAATAACAACTGTGTTGAATTGTAGGAAGTATAAAGACGGATCAGATATAGACTCATATGCATAGGAAATTAAACATTCAAGAAATTAAAACTTTGTGAGCAACTAAAGGGGTAGCCTTAAGGTGTGCTTATTTGAAATGCCTGCATTTAATTTTACAATAAATCTGAGTATTTTGTTCCAATTAAGACAGTTCGTGTGCACGACTTTAAATTGTACAGTAGTTCCAGGGAGACCGTGGACTGCTTGTTTTACATTCTGGATCAAGTTCAGATTTTTAGGCTTTGCTTGAATAAAATAAAAAGTATGAACCCTGAAGATAATACAGATTGATAAATCTGATTTAAACATTCCCGTGTTGCAGACTTTCAGTGTATGTGCTACAGCTGAGCCTCGGGCCATGCACTAAATACATCCACAGTGCATTCCCAGGGCACCCGAATACCAAATGATCACATTTGAAAGGTTACCTATCTATGGATTCTGACTTTTCTGTATTAGCCACAGAGATTAGAATTTTAACAGCTCCCAATGAGAGGTATTGTGAGGTATTTACTTGGCAGGAAAAAAACCAAAACAAAGCAAAGCCCAGATGAGGTACTGTCTCATATTCATGAACTGGGATTTATTAGTTCTGTGAACGTCCTTGTGAGAATACACTCCATAGTTCACACTTTAGGGAAAAAAAGTCTTGTTTTTCATTTATATTAACTTAAAACTTTGATAGAAGAGTTACTGTAGTAGAGGTCGTAGTGGAGAGGCAGGCTCGAGCTTTTGCAGGATATATCCCAGTAAATCCTGTAGTCTTTCACAACTAGCTTTCTGCAGGGAGATTTATGACCATTTATCTTTCTGGAAATCTGGCAGTAGCTTTGTTAGTAAATTTGGTAATAAAGATGTAAGGCTTTTTCTCCTTTTCTTTTACAGGTTGTGGAACTCATTTCAAGTGCTATTGGTGACTTAGTTCAAGGCATATATTATGAAAACTCAAAATCATCTGAGGTAAGAATTTCCGTAGTTTTTCATACCCAAGAATTTTGGTGGTATTAGTGTGTGACTACAATAAATATGATGACTTTTTCATCTGTTTAGAAGGAGGAGGGAGAGGGAGGAAGAGAATTAGCAGCAGTCCTACTGAGTGTCATCAGTAACATCATTATGACACCTGTGAACTCTGATGGAAGTTTCTAGAAATGCTCAAAGAGGGATTATTTTATTTCTGTGAGTGCTTAATAAAATGATATCAAGTATCATTACCGAAAGCTCTAGACTTGTCTTGCTATGGGCTTTCCAAACACTTCCAGAGGTTTATAGTCAGGCTAGAGGCATTCATTACAATCATTACCATCATCAGTATTTTCATATTAAATCTCTTGTTTCCAAGCTTAAAGATGTTTGCGGAACGCTTCATCCCAAACTTAGATCAGGTCCTCTCTCCTTCTGAGTGTTCACCATTTGACAGTATAAACATGAGTTTTGTCCTGCAGTGGTGGGAGAGTCGCACTGTGCTCTTCTCCACCAGAAGTCACCACACACTTTGCAGGAGTCAACGTGGGCAAAGGCAGCGGCTGCCAACGTTCCACACAAAATAGTCTTGTATTTCTTCAGGGGAAATTATGGATGTACTGTGCTATTGTTTGGCAAGAATTGTGAAGAAAATTGGTCAAATTTAGATCTAGGTATTTTTGTCTTTACTGGAGTATTTAAGGAAACTTGTAGAGACATTTCTTGAAGTAGGCTTGTTTGGGCAGAATGTTGGAGCAAAAAAGAATTCTTTCGTTCGTTTATTATGACAGTGTCTTAGTACGTGCAAAAAATTAATAATTTAAAGTCGCCATGAGCTCTACAGGTTTTATGATAGCAAGTTTTCACTGTATGGCAACGATGAGCGGTGTGTGTATGTGAATATCTACCTTGAAATCCACTGAGGTAGGAAGATTTACTTACAGGGACATAATCTCATGCGCCTAGTTTGCCTCTGAGACCTGAATATTCAGTAGGTGAAATAGCTTGAAGATTGCAGAAGCACATGAATTCATTTATATTTGTTATGTATTTAGACTGCAGCTCTGGTTTACTATTGGCATGTTGTAATTTGTAGCAACATTAATACCTTAAGGGAAGCCCTCATCGCATGGGTTATTGCTACAGGAGATACCTACACTGGTGGCCTTGCACCAGCCAAAGCGCAGTGGGCAAGCAGTGACTATCAAGCTGTGGATGAGCCATCAGCTAACCATGGCTGGTCCTGCTGCACCCAGTAGCTCCACTGGTGGAGCTGTCTCTCCTGCTCTGCAGCGGCAAAGGCATTCCTAAAACTAACCTCTCATTTAGACTGAAACCAGTGAGGTAGGGAGTGATCACGCTGATGAGCCTGGGGGTGGTGGGGGACACTACCCCAGGTGGCAGTGTGGCAGCAATGCCATGTTAGGCATTTGGCCATCCTGCACCTGATGAGTTTAACCCATGGATATACAGACTGCAGCCTTCGGGGCTGCTCCCGAGTACTGTGCTTAGGGTTAGATGCTAAAAATAGGTGACATCTTTGAAACTTTTGCAATGAATACTTATATTTTATTTTTTTTTAATACTAAAGCAGGTTTCTCAATACAGATAGATCACAGAAATATCACATTTTACACAACTACTCTTTTGTGTGTAGAAGCAAAGCTCTACAAGTTCATTTCAGCAATGAAATGGCATTTTATTTTAACTATGGCTGCTGTATAAATGAGAAATGTTGTGGACTCTTTTGGTTTCCTGCCACTGCAGAAGGTCTTAATCTTCTTTTTCTTGGTCTTTCTTTTTCTGTTTATTTTCTGTTGCATTACTGAAGCACTCCACATGTGTAGATTGCAAGGGAAGTGTGAGATAAACTAAGCACAGCTGCACAGTGTTTACACTGCCCTGGCCCAATTACAAATAGAAAAGATTTATTTTGCTTTAGTGCCTCTTTTTGTCAAAGGAGAGTTGAAAGTACAGTATACTCTTCCTAAGAGGAACCCAGTTAACTCAAAACACAATTAGTATGGTGGCATACTAGATACCAAAAATTACATGACAATGTCTGAAGTCTAGTCCTTTTAATGGGTAGTGCATGGCTTCTGATGAGACCTAGATCAAACAAGTGTGGGATCTACTTTAATTACTTTTTTTTTTTCTTGTCCTCTGGCAAATTTGGCTCCATGCTGTGGCATGAGACACATCCCTGCTGCTTTCCTCACGCTATTCTTCTGAGGCAGTGTCCCATTCATGTCCCTAACACCTCTTTAGCAAAGAATGCCAAATGGACTAGGTCAGTTGTTGGTCTGTCTTATTTGTATCCTTTCTGCCTCTTGCCTCCACCCCTATTTGCAATTTGACTGAAACAAAAATGTGAACTAGTTTTCCTAGAGGTAAGACAAATGCTTTAATCTACTCTGCAACTAAATCTCAAATGTCACACTTTATTTCTTTTTAAGAGTAGGGCATTGGGATGTTAGTAATAGCGTTTTCATTGCTGGGAATGTCTTAAGTTTAGAAAAGCAGAAGAATATCTTCTCACCTTTTCTTTTTTTTTTTTCTTTTTGAGGCAGAAAAACTGTACTTCGTATGTTAAATGTCTTTAATGCAGTTGTTATAAAGCTCCTCAGTATCAGCAAATAGACTAATTTAGCAGCAAGTTGCTTTGAGCTTTGCTAGATGTCTACCTAGATTACTTTAGACAAAAATAACTCTGAAGAACTCACCTTTCTCCTCTGAGACCCTAAGTTCATGTTTACCTCCAAAAAAATTTCAGTTTGCTTCATTTGTATGACCCAGTAGGAAAATTGAAAGAAACATTTGACCTAACAAGGCTGACCTTATTTACTCCTGAAGACATATAATGGATATAATTATTTGATGGCTCTCGTTACCACATTTTTTCCTCTGTAAAATCTCATGCAATCCTCCAGCCATCCCATTTTAATGTGTTCTGTTTGGTCATTCTTCATCTTGTCTGCATAGTGAGTCATTAGATCTGTGTGAAACGGGGAAAATAAAGATAATATTTAAGTTTTCATCTTTATTTGAAGTGACAATCCAAACTTCAATCCAAAGTGTGGGCTTTGATTGCAAAGACAGCCTGAAGGTTAGGGCTGCCACTCACGTTCAAAGCAGCAAATAGTTGCTGTGGTTTAAGACATTGCATTATTGGCTTAAGCTAATATTTTGGACTGTAAGCTGGAACAGAAAGGGGTGATGTGATAAACCTCTGCAGCTTTGTGTGCTAAATCCCCTCGCAACTCAACACTCTCTAAGTGAAGGACATACTTCCCAATTCCTGTCTGTCTTCACAAAATCTAGGTCTAATTTGGGAGTCAAAAATGGTGCCTTCAGTGAGTGCAAAGATGAAAGCTGTCTGATCTGTCCCTCAGTCATGGTAGTGGTACTTTTAGGAGACTGAAGGCTTGTAAAATCTTTGCTAACTCACAGAATAGTGTTGCACTATTAGAAACCTTCTATCTTAATATCCCAGATCATTTAGCAAATATTAATGAAGAATGCTTTAACATTGCTGTCAGCACACTGGGATGAGAGATACAGGGAAGCTCAAGGACAAAAAGCAGAATCAAGAGTGGGACTTGAGCATGTTGATTCTTGTGCTTTACCTGCCAAACTGTTCTTGTAATCTTAAAGTATTGTGGAATTTCAGAGGAAGCAACCCTGGGCTGCTTTTTTCCTCACTTCCAGAATATCTAGCTGATGCTAAATCTGCGTTACCAAAACTCATTTTAGTGTCAGAATGGGACTCTTATGGAAGACAAGACCATTTCCAACATGTTCCACTGATGGCTGGAAGAGGTGTTTGGTATTTTTGAAATTTTCAATGCAATTGTGTGAAAATTGTGTATAACTAATATGTAAAACAAGTTGAAAAAAGAAGTACATTATTGGCAAGTACTCATTGTACCAAATAGTGAATTATCAGGTATTTATTTTAGAACAATATCAGGTTTCTAAATTAAAATAACTGGGGTTTTTTACAGCAAAATACAGGCTGCTTGCGGTGAGTTGTACCAATGTTGAATGTTTAGTCACCAGTCCTGTTTTGAGGAGTAATGCTTTGGATACTGCACGTGTCCTTCTACTAGGCTTCTATGAGTCTATGTTATAAGTAAAGGATTTGCTTATAAATTTTACCATAGGAGGTAAATCAAATGTATTTCGGGTCATGTAAGCAACCTTTTAGCAGGGCAGCAGAGTGAGAGCTTTCACTTTTCTTTTTTCTTTTAAACCAATGTTTCTGTTTCAAGACAGAAGGGAAGGATGAAATACGGAATTTGAGTAAAGAGCATCTGTGAAAAGAGTGGGTAAATGTGTCAGAGGGGAAAAAAAGCACATAGCTAGAAAGAAGGCCAATGCTATTTGTTTACTGCTTTTGTTCTTTTAAATACTGTTTTCCAGAGAGATTTAAAAGTAACAGATGTGGAGAGATATTTAAATTTATTATAATTTTTCAAACTTTTTTATAATCTTGTGTTCCTTCTTTTACAGTATCACAATAAAAGTATTAGGTAGTCGGTGGCATGTTTTATTGACCCATTTGCAGACCCCCTGTTCCTTCAAAAGCAGTGAAGACATGTATTAATAGACCAATAAAACAGGCCCTGTCATGTTCAGCAGGCAGAAATACATCTGTTGAAGGCTTATGTGAACCATGTGCAAGATATTTTGCTACTGGTGGAGAGATTTGTAGTTGCACTGGATTTTATTTATGTAAAATGCGAGTTCTTGAACTACCTAATTTAAAACTTCAAAATGCTATTTAAAAATATTTCTGTGTGTTTCTGTGGATTATTTGCTCATTGAGAACTGAACTAAAGTTTGATACAAGCGTTCAGACTTTTTGATCATTTTGTGCAACAGCAGGTGGCTAAGAAAGAGCTGCTGTGGTATGGAAATAAAATAAAAACTCCCTTGCAAACTATAGCAGTGAAAAGTTTCCGACTTCTGCTCCTTCCTGGTTTTGCAAATGACTTTGTGCACTTTATGACACAGTTTTCATTCATGTTTTCCTTAATGTATTTTCAGCTGAACTGCCTGTAAACATCTTGGTGTGACAAATCAAACTGAGTTATTGTAAATGCCACTTCTGTAGTGGGGATCCTTGTTACCATCACTGAGAGCTGCCCTTCCTGATGGTTATGATTGCATGTTTTGTCCTGCAATTTAATTTTCTAAAAGTTTTTTGTTTCCTGTTGCCCAAGATGATTGTTTCAAACCCAATTTAAATTATAGAAGCAGCTTAACAAGAAAAATCTCAACTAGCCAATTTCTTTCTAACAAAACAGTAACTGACCTTGCCATTAGTAAAATGGGAGTACCCTCAGCTGTTCTTAATTTCCCATAGGAAATGATGATCAACCGAACTGGATTTGGATGTTTTGCCTGTACTCCCATGCTGACATTATCCAAATTGTATCCGGAGTTGGCTGCTTTCTTCCAGGGATGATGAGGGGTTCAGCTCTCTCTTCTGCTGCCCAGACAGTATCAGGGTTGGTTAGTTCTTGGTGGCAGAACTTGTGAATGAGGTCACTCCATAGGCATTAGTTAATCAAATGCCTGTGCTAATTACAGCTAGAATTCATTTGAGTTTAAAAACGCTTTTATATGAAAAGCTTCTAGGAGTCTTCTTGGCCAGCTAATGTCCACTTTTATATTTATGCTTTTAAATATCTACTGTTGACAAAGCAAACAAAGCTTGCAAAAAAATGACAATTTCTCTAAAAAATAGTAAATGCTATCTTGATGTCAGATTTCAGACTTCACAATCTACAACTAGTTCTATTATTCGCCTTGTTTAAAAATAGTGTTTAGATCTTCTCATACATACCCTTGTTATAGGAATCCAGTGTGGCTGCTGGACAGTTTGTATATAACATGAAAGTTAAGCTTGGGAAAAAATGGCTTTTGGATTGTTGAAAAAGTTTGCTGAAGAAAGGTTGTGTCTGCCTCTGCTGTCTTAAGCAGCAGAAGCTTTAGGGGTCTGTGGTCATAAGAGGTTGTATGATTAAAATCAGCTCTATCTTGGCTTTTGAGCTCATAGGCTAAAGCACATCCATATGGGTGCAGTGCCTTTTTACAACTGGCTTCTTTCTGTAACCTAGAGATTCACAATACTTATATTCTTAAGAGTTCAATACCATAACCTCAAATATGTCTTAAATTGTTGTCAATGTTTTTGAAGTTAAATGTCAATTTTAGATGCTTGAAGCTCCTGCATGCTGTTCATGTAGCAGAGAGTAACTCACTGTACCGTCATTTTCCATCCTGTGATGAAATTCAAACTTGTATAAGAAGAATATATTTTTATAACAAATCATAGAATTTACTTGTATACATCGAGTTCAGTGACCATTTAAGCTTTTTCAGTTCCTGCAGTTGATATTTGATAATCTCTGCATTTCGCTTTCTGCTCAAAGGCTCCAACAAGCAAACATTTTCAACTTATGGGTCTTCTGGAAGATTTTTTTTTAACTTCATAATTTGTTTCAGGGTACCTTTCTAGAGTATTTTTGTCTTGGTTGGCTTTAAAACAAATAATTATAAAAATCACTGCCAATTTTCAATATCATCCAGCAAATTTTAGTAAATACTGCTTTTTCGCTGAGCAGATTGGTTGTTAAGGAAAAGATTGTGTTGCGTCTTCCAAGAGCTCCTGATTTTAAATTTAAAATAAATTGATCTATATCTGAGTGGAAAAAAAAAAAAAAAGACTTGATATATAGGAAACTACTTGAATTAAATGCTCATTTTGACATTTTGCCAGTCATGGGAATTTGCACATGCTCTGGGCTGAGTTAAGATATTAAAACAAAAATACTACAGTAAAATGAAACACGAGGAAAGTTTAGGCTTGACTTTGTAAGTTATCATATGCATAATAGCAAACATGTGGTTTCTCTGTTCTTCACTTCCCTTGTATAAGTTAATAGTATGTCTGAAAGCAAAGGCATTTTGATACAGCTCTGTGTTACTTGGCATTGCAGAATTCTCCTACTTTTTCCATTAGTCTCAAATTATCCTCTCCCTTGTAACGCAGCACTTCTGGGTGATATCCATAAGGGAGGAAAATTAGAGCTGAACGGATGGATTCTATTTCATTTGTTGCCGATTTCGTGACAGATAATACCTTGCTAGAAAACTATAGGGTCACACAGAATTTCTTCTTGCTCATTTCGAAGTAATTTAATTGACGTCACTTTGGGGGAAAAGGTTTGTTATATAAGAGGTTTTTTTATATTTTGAATAAAAAAAGAATACCTTTTGGTGTAATGTATACTACAGATTTGGCTAAACTAAGAAATTACAAACTTTTTAACATTTACATGCTTTAATTTTTTTTCTGTAGCTTCTCATTACTGATTTTAGTTTTTTCTAAGCAAAACCAACTGTGGTCTTTTCTGGTTTTCTTTTCCTCTTTAGAGGTTACCTAAAGGTGTGGCAGTAATATGTGTATGCGAGAAAGGTTACAAAGTCATGTCTACCTTTGAAAGTCAGTCAGTAAAATAGTGGCATATCGACATCTTGTGAGACAAAGGAGCTGCAGTTCACTTTGGAGTTGGAGGGAAAGGATTGGATTTGTGTTAATTAAAACACTTTGTGTTAATTAAAACACCTTGTGGAAAGTAATCCAAACTAGTATTTTGGATACAAAAGATTTTAAGAACGTCGAGCATTTCTGACCTTACAGTCAAGGTGATAAAGTTCACTAGAGGCAACACTGGAATCTCTGTCAGTCCCCTGGGAAAGTTAATATTGACATTTCTAAATTACAGCATTATTTATTTATTTTTTAATACTTTCAGTCATTCCCCATCTTTCATATGAGGGTGGAAGAGGTACAAATCCTCCATCACAGCCCTTCATTTCTCCAGTGCAGTTCTATAAGGATTTTTAGTACCTTTTGTAAGGTACTTAAACCTTATTTTTTTCTTGATTGCAAAGGAGAAATTGCAGGGACTTCTCAAGTTTGTTCGGGATTCTTGGGATCTTGCTAAGTGGCAAGGGGCTGAAGTGCAGATGTACTCTCTTCTTGGGGGGGGGTTATCTTTTAGTGTCTCCCCAGTCCCTCATGGGGAGGGACACAGTCAGCTGTTAATGTTCAGTCATTAAGAAAAGGATCTATGTTGAATCTGTTGACAGCTCTACATATTTTGCATTGTTCTTTTTGATCAGAAAATGAAACTGTTTAAAGCTGCCTACTTACTAATACTATTTGCCTGATACTATTTATTCTGATACTTTTCTCTACTTCTCCCCAAAAGAATGCCCTTCTTTATTTGGCACTGTGGCACCCAGAGTTTTGTTACTCACTCGTGGGTCACCGTGTTATCGCCACCGCATGTCTGCGATTTCGGTGCTTTCATGTTAGCCTTTTTTTCATTTTCAGGAGAACTCCCTTACAGATGATATCGGCATATCTACGTGGAAGGAGCAGGTTTTCCTGTCACATAGTGCCTTGCTGGCGAAGAGCTGCCAGGCTGCGATGGAGCTAGCAAAGCACAGCGCTGAGATTCAGGACATGGCGTTTCAGTATGGGAAGCACATGTCTATGAGTCACAAGGTACACCTTTTCCTTTCGTTCTGGGGTCTTAAAAACGAACGACTGGTAAGATATGTTGCTCTTGAGCTCTGTCGTGTACTGCCAGTATGCTGTAGGCTTTTGTCAGCAGGTCAGTGGTGTTGGGAGATTTGACTGCTGCCCTGTTTGAAGGGGCAGCAGATGTTTGGGCAATGAAGATGTTTGCAGAAACTGCTACTATGAACAGTGCTTATGAACTGGCAAAATCACAATTCTGGCAATGCAGCTTATTTCATTCAGGGCTCTGTTAACGTCCCTCTAACACATCTCTCTGTAGCAGCTTAAAACATTACCTTCTGTGCTCCTACCTTCTTCTTGAAGACATTGTCCCAGTAGCAGAAGTTTCAGGAGAAAGCATAGGTTGGGTCTCAACCACCACCGTGCAGAGGTTTGTGGTGAGAGGCTCAACTGCCTGCAACTGCCTGCCTCAGCAGACAAGGCTGAGGCATGAACTGTGGTGGCTTAAGGACCTTCATACATTCCCTTCTGAATAATCTGTGGTGGAGGTAACTTCCAGGAGAGATGGTTGGGGCTAGGGAGGTAGATCACCAGACGGAGACCAAAGCAGCCTGCACCTCTGCAGCAGTAGGATTTCCCAGAAAAGGCTTCTAATCTGCATTAAAAGACTTTAAGTCCACAGCTAAAGTTAGTCCAAAGGAAAACATAGTATGGAACTCAGGTCCTTGGCACTCTGGTTTTGCCCTAAAGGTCTGTATTGCACTGCTTGCAGTAGGATAGATGTAGCTTGAGGCTGGCAGACAAACCTCTCATCTGCTTCAGCTGTGTAGATTTAGACAGTTTCTAGTTCCTCCAGGAGAGGGAAGTGGTTTTATAAAGCAAAACTTTACTGCCTTTAGAAATACTGCTGTCTTCTATTACTAGGTATGCCTCCACCAGTCAGAAAGAGGGTCGTACTGCATCAGCTTTCTCTGGTACTGAAAAGTAAAATGTATTCTACTGATTGAAAACTGATATTCTTCTCTTCTCTTTATATTTTTTCTGCTTCCTGCCACTCAAAAATTGCCTACCTGACTGTGTCCCATCTCCCTTGCCCAGCTCTTCAAGCTGTCCTTTCTGCATTTCTTTGCAGATTCTCTGCATGCTTCTCTTTACCACAGCTCTCTGTCTCTTCCTCTCCCTCCCCTGAACTTGAAAAAGTGCAACCAAAGTACAAGTGTCAAAGCAGAATGTGGCAGAGTAGGAATAGGGTCAGGATATAGACCTTGATTCAGTGAGTGAATGGATATGTATAGACTGTTCTTGGGAACTGAAGAAAGATGCTCTTCTCTTTCAGCTACATTCGGACCTTCAGCCATTTGTTAAAGAAAGTTCTAGTGACACCATGGCCTTCAGTTTGAATTCTGCTCCTGCAGTCCTGCATCAGGAATTCCTTGGGAGGGAGGCATGGATTAAACAGATCAGAGAGGTAAATTAAAGCATTGTTTAGAATTTCATAGTTCTGCCATTTATATCTCTCTTCCTGTCTGTACTTTGAATCTGCAAACAGATACTAACAAGAGACAAAGAGAATATAGAGGTTACCTCTGCTGTCCAATACTTAATCTCTCGTTTGTGCTTTCAAGAGGGGCAAATCTAGGGACCTGACAGTCAAGCTCTGTCAAACTTGTGTGTGTCACTGTAAGAAGTGGATCTGTTTGCGTGGAGCATGTCTGTTCCTCTGTGGGAACTTGTGCAGTTCCACATCTTTGGTTAAAGCTACTTTCACTGACAACTTAAAGCAGAGAACTTCACGTTACAGTGGCTGAAAAGTCGCCACACATTTCCTTCTGCCAACTTGGCTCTGGGAGCAGTAATTTTGTATGGGGGGATAAAGATCTGGGGAGCTTGACTTCCTGACCACTAGACAATATTTGTGAGATCTAGCTGGTCAATGTCCTTATTCTCAGTTCTCTTAATTCCTCTGTTTTCAACTCTTACATAAGGGGTTAGTAATATATAATAAAATAATATAGCTGTGTGGTGTAGATCTGTTTTACTTACCATGTAGCACAGCAGGGTTCAGTTCCATGAATAGCTAGCTTCCTGGATGCTGTTAAAACACAAAGATAACTCTATAAAACAGAGGGGGACAAACACCAAAAACGGCCAAAATTAAGCGTTCTGTTGAGATCCTGCATCAGTTGGATGTGTTTTGCCTGTCTAAACAGCTGTGATGAGTACCATTTGGAAATTCCTGCAGTCGTTACACAGATTCTTCAGCAGAAAGGCTGCTGCCTTCATTAAGAAGCTGGCTTTGTGCACTTTGTGTCCTTGAAGACATGCTTGCTGATGGCTCCATTCCTTGATGGTTTGCAAGCAGGATTCCTGGGCCAAGGACGTGGAGTCTGAACCTCTGCCTAGTTGTGCATTTATGATGGCCAGGTTGCAGCCGACCTTCGCATATCTCAAGCAAAAGGCATAGTCTCTTCAGCAGTGCAATCTTGGGAAGTATATGCAGAATCTGCTACTTTACAGTGGTATGGAGTTGAGGGATTGTAAAGGGAAGCAAACCTTTTGTCATTTTGAAATTAGGGGCTGGTAGTTTATAATGTGTGACAAGGAATTTTGGAATTCTATAATCTCAACACAAGGCTCATGCGTGAGTTGAATATAAATGAACTTGGATGATTGCAGTTGGAGAATAATGGTATTACTACAGCACAGTTTATAAAAGCTTTGAAACAATTTCCCATCTGCAGAATCTAGAGAAGATTGCGGGACTCCAGGAGTGCCGTCTGCCTGCCCTACCAAAAAAGGGCATTGTGAAAGCAATGAAGCAGTTCTCACTGAAGAGGAAAAAAAAAAAAAAGGGTGGGGACAGTATTCACTATGCAAAAGTGTCTACTAACTACTACCTACTATTTAGCTAAATACAAAGTGGAACCCTAGCCCAGGAGCTTTTCTTGGCTTGTGTTGATTTAGAATGGAAAATTGCCTTTCATTAACTACAAGCTCTTTGAGATGTCATCCATAGTCACATTCACTATGTGACATTCAAGATAGGCCAAGCACTCGTTTTCTCGTGTTGGCAGGACTAGTAAGAGGATGCTCATAAGCCACCCTCTTGTGCAATGTCATCTGTAGGGTTTGAATAGGCAAAGCACGCATGGTGCACTCGCCCTCCGGCAGGTAGAATTTTTCTTAGTAGCTGAGTTACGGCCAAGCATATGGAAATCACATTATGGACCTGTAGTTACTGCTGAGTAATTTGACTTTCTCCTTTCACTTGTTTGCCCATGTAAGCATTCATGTGATGGATTAAAGGCAGCACCCCCACTTGGCAGCTTTCTCCTCCTGCAGGAAGGTCTTGGAGTTCAAGAAAGTGGAGGCAGAGAGCCCCATTGCACCTGGTAGCCTCCACGGTGATGCACTGCTTGGAAAGCATGTGACTGGGATTCAGTGCCTGCCGTACATATCTTCTGTAAAAGCATGAAAGACTTCAGAGAGGTCATGAAGGATGCCTGTACTGCTGTGAAGTACCCAAATGAGTAATCCATAAAGACTCGGATTTCTCATGGTCTCGCTGACCTCAACACCAACACCTGCCACCTTTGTGCATTTAAAATTAAAATGCCCAATTAACTGTTTGGTCAAGTGTCTATTTTAAAAGCAGTATAGGCCTGAGTAGAGTCCTGAAATGTTTTAAAAAAAAGCAAAAAGAACCAAACCATTCAAATTTTAAATTGTTCCTAGGAAACACTATGGTAGACAGACACACAAAAAAAATATGCTTAAATGCTCTTCTTCAGACAAAGTGTGGCAATTGTTACTGAATGAAGGCCCACTGAGCTTTTGGAAAGCCCTGTTTCCTTAAAATTCAGCAGGTAATCCAGGATTATAGGATGGAGGATCTCCTAAGGGTTAAAAGACAGAACAGTTGGTCACAATTAACCACTTACAGATGCTTCTCACTGGATAAGAGCAAAAATTCTCCGCCTTCAGGCATCCAACGAGTGGGGTACAAAAGATCAAAGTTTGAGTGAAAAAATTAAGTGTAATCCCTCAAGAACAGGTCTAGAATCTATCTTAGCTCATAGCATCTGTAATTTTAAAAAAGAGTAAGTCAGAAACTATAACCATCTCATCTAGGCCAGAGAAATTCATGCAGCTTTCATGATATCTTTCTGAGCCTTCTCAGAAGAAGCAGGGCTGGAAGAAAAGCACTTATCAAATTCCTCAAGTATAGGTTTGAGGACATGTAAAAGGGACCATCTCATCTGAGAAAGAAAAGTAAGCCTTGGAAAACATCCTGAAAACCTGCTCCAAAAACATTGTCTTAAACTGTCCACTTGTAGTCTGCTTATCAGTTCATTTTGAATAATTTCATGGGGGGTTCAGGGATCCTTCTTGTTGACAAGGTCTGTTGATATCACGCAACCTCATTTATAAATAAAGGATGTCATAGTATAATTGTCCCTCGTTACTGGCACGTGACGAGCTTTGGTGTTCAGGAGGAAGGCTGGGCTCAGAGACCCCACATCCAGAGGCTGAGCTCCCCAGCCCCAAGCAGTGAAACCTAGAAAGTTATCCAAGTTTGACAAGAGTGTATACCTTTTGTAAATCAGGCTCAAAAGCTTTAAGGAAACTAATGCAGATGCAGAAGCCTCATGTAAAAGGAAAAGGGAAAAAAAATATCAGTGTCTGAAATTGGAGTCAGTAACAGTCAAAAAGGCAAAGTACTGTGAGGATAAAAAGAAAGGAAAAAAGCAAAGGTGCAGTTGTAGTAAAGGAGGTTTAGGAAACAGATGAGATAAAATTGCTGCTTGGAGAAGCACAACTGCCATTGACTTGAGTGCTTGAGAGGAACTGAGCATGGAAAAATAAGCTTGCTGTTTGTAATGTGTATTATATGCAGGAGCAGGCATGCTGAGCACACCTCTTCTGCTATTGCTAAGGCTAAAAAGCATCTTCCTCAAATGTGTTGGCAAATTCTCCGCTGCAGTGTGAATCTGCGTATAGGCAACCATTTGTTAAAGAACATATTTCTGGTACGTTATGATATGCAATATAACTAGTAGATTTATCTTGAAGAAGCCGTAAGATCCAACCAGTATGTATAAAAGTTGGCAAACCAAAGAGATGGGAATACACAAATAAGGAAGCAGTTATTGGCAGTGGTTATGCTACTCCCAAATGCTATCAGGCTGTTTTCTTAATATGCGTTCCAGAGAAGCTGACTCTTAATTTTAAAGAGAGTAGTAAAGAGGTTTTGTGGATCAGTCTCCTTTCTCCTTCAGTGAAGTCAGTTTTGTTATCTACTGTTTTCTTTGCTTAGTCTCTCATTGTTTCTTTTCTCTCCCATACAAGAATTAATTTATTTTCCGAATCTGTGCCATCTTGGCAACATCTATTCAAAGATTTGCTTGCCACATAGTGTTCATTCCTCTGTAGTGCAGGCCTCAGCTCTTCTTATGCCAGTTGGGCTGGTCCTCTTGGCTGCTTTCTAAAGTCCCCTCAGAGGATGCAGAGAGGTAGTGGTCCTAATCTGCATCCTAAGAGGAGACATGTTACAGGAAAACTGAGGTTTGTGGTCTTCCCTTGTGGAGGCTAGAGGAAAAGAAACAGCAGAGGGTTTTTTGAGAAGAGAAGAGCTAGATTTGGAGGAGGTGATAATGATACAGTTAGATTTGATCTGAGGAAAGGGCTTCTGAGGAAGGGTTGGTTAAGCAGGAAGTCTCTGGGTCTGGCAGAGCATTGCTGCTGGGTGAATAAGTCATAGGCATCTTCTCTTCTGTATCACCCTGTGACAAAATTGAGGGATTTGGTCTATGTACTTTCTGCATCTGGGCAAAAAGAAATTTAAAATGTATTCATACTTCTTTCTGAATGTGATAGAAGTCATAGGTGCTTAAGTAAAGGCTGATGCTGTGTCCTTAAAGTCAATTCTAACCCAAAAGCACAATTAGCATATCTAGCCCAGGTCTAATAGTGCTGACATGGTCCTGGTGTCCTAGAGCTTTTGAGAGCTCTAGACTATTAACTGAGTGCAAATCACTATCAGTACAGGGACAGTTCTCTTTTTAAGAAATTAAATCCTGTTATTGCTAATATGAATTATAGTTTATTTAAGAATCTCATGGGAGACATTAATTAATGAAACAGCAAGATTTCTTTAGACAAAATCATTTTGGATTCAACAGATGTTTAACTACTAATCTAACTAAAAGTTACATGGAGTGTTTGCAGCTCTTACCTGAACCAGAACCATGATGTATAAGCTGGTAACACATTTGGTTGTTTTAGATTTTTCCATATCACTTTCCTAAAAAAGTTGGTTATGTTTAAAGTAGTAACTCTTTTAGTTGCACTCTCTATTCTTGCAAGTCTAATTTGCAGTATGTAATGTCTTACATAAAATCTCTCTTTCTCTTTAAGGCACAAGGAAAAGGAAATATAGTGGACTACAAGAAGGTTGGTAAATTACATTTAAATCTGCTTATTACTTCTAATGTTTTCTTGTAAAGTTTTAAAGGGTATTCTTGACAGCTAAGTGAAACTTCCTTATTACAATTAAGTTATGTGCATGCATGGCTGTTTAGCCCGCTTAAGAATATTTTACCTGTGGCTTTTAATTAAAATAATGCATGAAGGTAAATTTGAGAAATTGAGATCCACCTATTTAACATGCCTCCTTAAAAGGCAGGGGTCTTATTTTATTTCAATTTTGAGACTGCTCAAGAATTTTGAATTGTTCTTTTGATGTGTGTTATATTAAAATGCTATTTCTGATATTTTTCACTGACAAAAAATATATCAAGATGGTACTAGTAAATTTAGAATAGATATAGAAGTGAAAAAAACTTTCTATTAATTTAATTAGGTCTGAAAGTGTCATGTCAATAAGGTCACTGTGTTCTGCAAAATTTTTTAGTATTTTTTTTCTCCCACCTTTTCTCAATCTTTTTATCTGAAGGACTTTGATATCACAAAAGGCTTATTTTAAGGTCTGTGTTTCTGAATGTATTTTCTCTCTTTTCTTTTTTTTTCTACACCATCACACCACATCCAGACAAATTATTGATCCATCATTGTGGTGTTTGAAAGTCTCTTCCAGAGATGAAAAAGAGGTTTCAGCTCTGTTTTAGTGGTGTTTCTCAGATAACAAAAGAAAAAGTACCAGTATATGGCAGGGACAAAATTCATGTGTGTCATTGAAAGAGACAGCAACTTTCTTGTCACCTTCATTTGTATGTGGGATTTTGGCAAAAATATCAGACTTTTTAAAAGCTGTTATCCATTTTATGTCTACTTTTCATGCAAGATAAGCTATGCAATTCTAAACCAAGAAATTGAGATTCTCAGTTTATTTGTTACTATTTTATAATACTGATTGAAAACTCTCCACTGAAGTCAAGGCCTTAATGGTGCTTGGCATTATACAGACTTGTTAAATGAGTGTAACAAAGGCATAACTAGTAACAGAAGTTAGGAATAATTCTTGTTTTCTGGCCAGAGCTCTAGAAAAATTGTAAAATAGGGCTAAACAAAGAACTGAATCCTGTATTTTGCAGCCAATGTATTTTGCAAAGATTTGTTGTTTTTCTAAATGCAATGTTCAGAAAAGAGAGATTTAGCCAAGCCGAAGAGGACGTAGCAAAACTTTTTGGCTTTTATTTACTGTCTCCCTGTCCATTTGCTCTGCTGTCTGTTAGAGAGGCCTTTTGCTCAAACTGTCACGGGAAGTGTGGCACGTCAGCGCAGTGTCCTGTGACATACTCTGCTGGCTTGTGTGTGAAACACGTGCGTGACCTTACGCAGGGAGCAGGCCTCGGGCCCTACTGGCACCAGCAGAAGTCAACTAGTGGTAGACCCAGCCATTCACATGCTGCACGGCACTAATGTCTTGACTTCCCAGATGGTGGGAAAGAGAGAAGTAAAACGGGGAATGAGACATCCAGAAACAAGGAGGTTTCTCAGTGGTACCCTCCTGTCACGCAGCTATTAAACACCAGTGACCCAGTGCCACGCAGTGCGTTAGCAGGACCTGCGTGGTTCCCCTTCCCCAGCTCACCACTGACTGCCTCCCTTACTGCATTCCTCCTACTGCAGAGCTCTCTGCAGAGCTGTTTTACAGTTCTGTGGTGCAAATGACAGCAGTCCCCACGGTTCCGTTTGCTCAAATGCCAGAGACTCATCTTGAGATGTGTAATAGTACCACAGGCCATAGACTGTTCACTGTCTTGCTCCTGAAATGCAGCAAAGAGTCAAAAGCAGAGGATTGTTGTTTGTAGATGCGGGTGACCTGTGGTGGTTTTCCATGAAAATTTGGGGGTTTTTGTTTTGGAGCAGCCACTGCCATTAGTTCCTTTTGTTACATACATTAAAAAAAAACAAAAAACAAAAAAACAAAAACAGAATAGTCAGTGATTTAATGAATAGAGGGCTTTTTTAGCTAAGTTAGTAATATTACAAAAGCAGCCAAAACCATTCAGAAGGAGCAATTTTCTCCTCTGTTGGAATTCAGTAGAAATTTTCCATGGCTTCTTTGAGGTGAGAATCCAGTACAATGTTTGTTTCATTAAAGCAAACTACTGTTACATCTTTTAGCATAAATAATGAATTAATTGCTTGTGTATGCTAAGATGACAATAAACAATCACTATTTGCATTAATGTGATTTAAGAAAGTCATGCTTTTTGGTAAAAAGACATCACTTAGCTACCATTGTTTAGATTTAAAAGCTAATAGGCCTTGTTAAGTTCATTGTGAAAGACATGGAAAGGCATTGAGGAGGAGGAGGTGGTGTCTCTTCTAAAATATTAAAGGGTCTGTACAATCAGTCAGTGTCTCAGGATGACTTGTAGTAATCTTTGCCAAAAGAATTACGAGAGCTGAGTAGCAGCTGGAATAGGAACATTCCCTTTCCTCTGCTGCTGAGGGTGACTCTGTCCAGATTTGGTCTCTTCCTAGACAAGGTGGGTTTGACTTTAAGGAAGCATTTTTTTCTGTTTGTCAGATGACTAGTACTAATAATGGAAGTTTCTGCAGGGTGTTTATGCCCTCTGAAGATATATTTCTTTACCTTTTGTACAGAAAAAGTTTTGACAAAAATATTGAATAAATACATTTACTGCTAAGATTTCAAGTGATGTATCATTCTACATATATAGCCAACAAAGATTTTTAAAAGATAAATATATTTTATGACATTATGAAATGATGCATTTATATGATTGTCTGGCCCGTTTTGAGAAGGAAGAGCATAGCCCTGTATCCAGCCACAAAAACTGTGAGATGCTGATGCATTCCAAGGTACTTAAAAACAAAGAAAAAAATTTACAAAGTTGATGTACCAGCTGTGAAACATGTTGTTTTCTTCCAAGGTAACATTTCATCAGTCTAAACCATTAGTGTTTATTGAACATGGTGTTCCCACAAGAGTATAGCTTTTAACGTGAGAGATGGAAGCAATCCTGACAGCAAAGTCTTGAACTCAGATCCCCCTTTTCATAGAAAATGGTTGCTATTCTGGTTTTTGGTTCTGTTCTTGGCCCATCAAAGTTCAAAGGGTTGAGTGGAACATGTCCCAGCTCCAACTATTTGGTGCTTATAGTTATCTCCTGAAGGACAGGAAATGGAAGGTTGAAACTAAGCTTCTGATATAAAACTCTCCAGTGGGCAATCTCTTTTCCGGGAGGCAACCTTCAAGGAACAACCAATGGCTTCTTAACATTTATTTGCAGGGACATGCCTGGAGCTTGTGGATGCTGAGAGAGATAGTGGAAAGCAGCCTTATAGTTGGAAGGGCTCAGAAAGCACCCCTTTCTCCTCCTCTTGGTTTGCTGCTGGAAGGTGTCTGAAGAGAGGGAAGTGATCAGAAAGGAAGGAGGAAGCTGGAGAAATAGAGCCCAGTCTCTTACTTAGCAGTTTGTCCTCCTGTGGGTATTCAGAGCATTCAGAATGAGAAACCCTCAGTGCCTCCCTCCTTTCCATATATTTTTTTCTTTCGCTCTTTCTGTAACTCTTGATCAGAGCCATCCCTCCTTCCAGCCAAAACTAGGGAATGAGAATAAGTGTAAATAAGGTAAAATGGGTGAGGCTGGGCTTAGTGCAGACAGAACAGCTGAATGGAGCAAGGCTTTCGACATGCTCTGTTCTCAGTGTCCAGACAGGCATCTTTTTCTTTTCCCAGGCTGTGAAGATAATGATGTTCTTGTTGCTTTTTCTTAGATTCATAGAGCAACCTTCCAAATAAAACTTTGTGGTTCTGAGCTTTGTGTGTACTAGGCAAAGCTGTCAAGCCTGGTCAATATCTAAATAGATTGAGGAAGACAGAAGGTGCTGAAGGAAACCAGTGTTGGTGTGTTGGGGGGGCATCACTTCCCACCTGAGTCTTAACTTGGCTGCACTATTGCAAGACTGTTCTTTAAGATGAATTTAAATAACCAAAACCCAGTCAGTGATTTTTCAGATTCTTGGCACTTTTAGAATGACGCAGGGCTTTAGCACCCATGGCCTGAACAAAAGCTTAAAAGTTGGAATGTGGTATTCCAGCATATCTGGCAGTTCAGCTGGAGAAGAGCGTGTTGAAGCAATCTGTATTTTGACTGGTATTTAGTTTTAATCATTGAAAGCCACTCTGAAGAAGGTTGTGTTTTAATGGTAGATCAAATCATTCCTGCAAGTGGAAATAGTAGAGACTAAAAGAGCAGATTCTTTTATTTAGAAGAAATGATTGAGGAAGCATAGTTAAAGTTTATAAAGTAACAAATAAAAGCAGTTCATTTTGCTTTTCTCTATTTGCCTCAAAAATTAGCAGCTCCTATCCAAATAAAAGTAAAAAATAATGCATCTAAAATGGATACATGAATTATTTTTTTTTAATATACTTCGTTTGTGAAGTTCATGACAAAAAATCATTGAAGGTCAAAAATTGAGAGGGAGTGTGAGAGTGTAACTGTGTGATACAACTGGCAGTACAGCAAAAGGCTTAAATTAGGGGGTTTTGCATACAGCAGCACTACTGAAACCGGGTTTCCTATGGAGCTGTATCCTGTATTTCTTTAATAATTATCCCACTACAAGAAGCACAATTTGTACTCTTCCTCCTTCCCCTCCCCTCTTACAGCCCCAGCTGAGGCAGAGGCAGTCTGGCTAATCCAAACTGCTTTGCCTCAACGTATGCTTATTTGAATTGACCGGTTGATTCTGCAAATGGAATATAAACCAGGTAACTTTTTAAGGACTACAAACCATTCATTACGTAGGACAATCTCTGACTGAAAAGCTGAGGAAGGAGTTAGCTGTATTTTCATTTTGAGGTCCCTCAAATTTTTGCGTGGAAACGCTCAGCAGCGGATTAGTCTGATTTTTGTGTAGTGACTCCGCTGCACATGGTTTGACATGAGCTTTGTGATTGTTTTGGCTTTGAGGCACTA
>BJBW01003033.1:219297-236460 GCA_004320125.1 Scolopax mira
CACCGCAGCTCACCTGTCCCCGCCTTTGCCGTAGAGCTGTGGTTCTGTGGCCAATTCCCATTCGTTAAAAAGACGTGTTCAATTAACTATGCCATGCGTTTATGCCTCGGGGCAAGTTCCTTTCCAGCGCACAGTGCGGGAAGATTCTAGCTGAAGTGGAGAATAAAATTTTTATGAACTGGGACTGGCACACTCAAGTGCTGTAACGCGCTTTCAGCTAATTTCATCTTTAAATACAGATAATGAATCCACTTCGGTTTGTATTCAGATAAGAAATGTCATGCATTCTGTATGAATGCAAGTATCTGTAAAAATGGGTGGCTTTTCCAATTTGGTCATGGCTTAGACAATTTTACATGGTTAAAAGTAGATAGATAAGCTTATACTGATGTATTTGTGAATGAATTGGGGCATTGAACTGTGTATTGGAGGAAAACATAATTTATAAACCACTGTATAATTAGGTACTGTAGATAACCTGTGTTCAAGAAAAGCCCTTTTTTAAAAAGCCAATTCAGTGATGTAACCCACCTGTGAAAGCCAGGTGGGACATGTTGAAGATGATTAAATGCTGTCATGCTTTTGGGATAATCAAATCCCAAAGCTCCACCTGGCCTTGGTTCCCAGGTGTGAGGCATCAGGCTGGTGTTGGTCTGGGGACACCTGTGTTTTAAGGTTGAAAAAAATAACAGTGTTTCATTAGTCTCATGATACTGTCCAGGATAAAATAATTGTTTTTTAAAGGCCCTTAATAAATGTGATTACTATTTAGAGCTTCAGCTAGTTGAGGTATTGGGAAAAAACAAGTTTTGTTTGACATATTTGTATTATTTCATAGCAAGTTAACCTGTCATTTACCCAAGTTTTTAGGTGCCAGCAGCTTGCCATGAAATATCTCTTATTCTGTGAAAATATTTTCTTTCTTATATGAGGTTTCTCTGAACCATTGTCAGATTCCCTATCCCTACTGAGAAGATTGAGTGTGCATGGATATAGCTTGGTACAATAAAGTTTAACACATCCTATTTTACTGGCAAAACTTGGTTTTGTCCACTAAAGCAAATGTAATCATACGGTATATAAGTAGAGGCCTGTATTACAAAAGACAAGAGTTCAATATGTGTCATCCTGTGGATGATTACAAATACAGGGGATGGAATCAGCGTTCATAAAATCCAGTTTTTTTACTACAGAAAACGAGAGAGCGAGTGAGATGCTGGTCTGCCAGTTCTGCACAAAAGCTCCCAGGCAGTGGCCTAGGTACAAAGTGCACAGACATTTCAACAGTCTCTCTTATTTTTTTTAATTGCTTATAATACTTTATAAATACAGTGTTTATAAATACTTAAATGGTGGGTGTCAAGAGGATGGGGCCAGTCTTTTTTTCAGTTGTGCCCAGGGATAGGACAAGAAGAAATGGGCACAAACGTGAATATAAGAAGTTCTACCTAAACATGAGGAGGAACTTGTTCAGTTTGAGCCCTGGAACAGGCTGCCCAGAGAGGTGGTGGAGTCTCCTTCTCTGGAGACATTCCAAACCCACCTGGACAATTCCTGTGCAACCTGCTTTGGGTGAACCTGCTCTGGTGTGGGGGTTGGACTAGGTGATCTCCAGAGGTCCCTTCCAACCCCATGTGATTCTCTGTAATTATGTGTACCCTTTGGAGAGCCAGCGTCTTTCAGGTGATGAAGTAACAGTGCTGTAGTTTAAATTACCAGATGTTCTGTTGTAGAGGGGAGCCCAGTTGGAGCATCAGGGAGCATTTTGAGAGCTTTGTCTGATGGCTTCGGTTCTTGCCTTTACCTGGGGAAGGGGTGGTGGGAGCCCTGTTCTCTCAGAGGTGATTGTGCGCCCTGGCCCCGCCGAAACCCACCCCCTTGTGCCTGTGTTTTCTGACAGCTGCGGGAAGCCATCAAGGCTGGCAAAGGTGTGACTTCTGCCATCGACCTCTGCCGCTGCCACGGGAAGAGAGCGCTGGCGGCCCTGGAGCGCTTCCCTCCCTCCGAGGCCAGGGCCGCCTTGGCCAACATCGTCTACGCTGTCACCAGGTTTCCCTGACCCACCGCCCCAGGAGCAGCCGCTCTCCCTCCGCTGGCGGGACCCGACCTGCTGGGGACGCCGAGGATGACGCTGAGGATGCCCCCACACCGCCGGTCACCTCATCCCCCCACCCCGGTCCCGACGGAGGAACACGCACCAGTTGCTGCCACGACCAGCAAAATTCATGAGGGAGAAAGGGAACAAAAAAAAAAGGTCACAGCCGGCTTTTCGCTTGTCGTGCCAGAAGCACACTTGAGGCTGCACCGGTAGAAATAATTAATGAGTCCCGTTTCCGTGACCTCAGCAAATGGACAGGAAATAAGTCGGTATTGATTGGGCACCGGCGGGGACGGCGCCAGGGCGGAGGCCGGTGGTTTTCCTGCCCCAGGGATGGAGGGAGGGATGGATGGATGGATGGATGGAGGGGTGTGAAGATCCAGGTGTCACAAGAAACCCGCTCAAACCTGCCCGGAGAGAGCGAGCTGCCGAAGCCAGGAATTAACGCTCCCGCTAATCAAGGGAAAGGGCAGTCCCCAGGATTAATGGGGGAAAATCCTCTCTCTCTCTGCGTGCGGTCATGTCTCCTCACACTGTTTTTATGTATTCAAATGTAAAATTACCCTGTGCCTAATGCTCTCTGTATTTGAGAAACTTGCTGAGAAAATGTGTCAAGCATGGTAAGTAGGAGCTTTAAAATATTTAATCAAATATTAATTTGTCTCTGTTAAGGGAAGTGACTGCCTGGGTTTTATACTGGGCGTATAGAATATGTTGCGCTCATGAGGTTTTTCCAACTCTCCTGGGGGAGGGAATATCCTTCCCTCAGATCAAGCAGTTTGTTTCAACACGGTTTTACACAAAAGCATTTCCTAGGTTTGTGACACTTGCGTTCGTTGAAGCCAAATAAATGTTAATTTGTAAGGCGAGACATCGGCCTTTGGCAGAAAGGAAGGAGGAGTGCTCTTCTGTGAGTACCGTCTTTCACCACGCTGAATAAAATGCAGAAAATCCTGGAGAAGTTTTGAACCTGAGTGTGTTGAATTTTCAAGTCCAATTACAGACAGCGTCTAAGGTGTACCAGAAGCCTGCAATTTGAGACCGTCTCTGTTTGGTTCATAGGAGATGATTTCTGTGGTTTGCATGCGGGCAATCCGAGAGCGCCGTTGACAAGAAGGCTGAGTTTACATAAATGATCTAGATTGAGACTCAGCTACCTTTCTTCCTTCTGTGGTGTAATTACAGCCCAATCTGGAGACAGCTAGCACAGCAAACAGATTTCATTACATCGCTCACTCAAACACTAAGTGGAGTTATTTCTGTGGAATTCTCTGCTCCCTCCTTCTCCCCCTGCACCCCTTCCCCCTGCCACACGGATGGTTTGTCAGAGACCAGCGTTCCACCAAATGCAAAATATAAATAAAAACTCTATCCTCTAAAAATATACCGAAAATACATGCTGCATAATGTACATAATAGTCTGTGTAATATATGCCTATATTATACCATGATATTGTATGTAGAATAACCACCCTTGAGACACAATCGTTGTATGGGAGCAGCATCCAGAACCCGGGACTCACTTTGTCCTGGAGAATGGCTTCAACACCAGACCGCTTCTTGATGGCACTTTCTTTCTTGTGCCTCCCTGGTGTTTTCTCTCTTCCCAGGGCTCTGGCTCTCCTGCCCGAGGTAGCACTGTGGCTGCAGGGGGGCAGAGGAGCACAGAGAAGCCTGGCAGTCACAGGCATCTGCCTGTGTGGGGTGTTCCTGGGGGTCCATTTGCTAAACACCCTACGTTTTCACCTGTGAAATTTCTTCAAGTTCCGCTCATGTAAAACATGTGCTTGAAAGAAATACCTGCATTCAACCAGAGTCATATTTCAGGTTTTTTTGGCTCTGGTTAGGAGCCATACATCGTCTTTTCTTTGTCTTACATCTACACCAAGGGGTTCATAATGATTGAGGGATTGAGCTCTGTTGGAGCTACTCTGAGCCATCTCCCCTCAGTCACCTTGGTTGTGTGAAGGAAATATCAAACATATTGCAAAACTGTGTATGCCTGGTTTACTTCTTCAGGAAAGTACAATATTTTTATTTGTACTTTTTACTAATAAAGGCAAATCAGCGAAAAAACTAATGACATTTTTTTTGGTATTTTATCACCAGAAAGTTCTGATTGCTCTTAAATATATTTTAAACTTAGTTTAGAAAAAAAGTAATTGTCCCTTATCAATATTATCAAGTAATCTTACATTTAAGGTATTTGCCTTTAATTATTGAGAAATTTTTGTTGTCTTGTTTCCTCCAGGTAAACTACAAGCAAAGTATTATGCCCTTCTGTCAAACTCTTGGTGTTTGACAGAATCATTGCTATGTATTAATATACTCCCCACACCTTATGCCATTTCTGAGCAACGGTGAAACCTTAAGGCTGTTCTGGTTTTATTTTTATCTCCTTTATTCTTTTTCCCCCCACCACCTCTGTAAGGAGGTTGGGGAGAGGCCTGTGGCCTGGGGGGGACTGAAGAAGGCGTTCACACCATTTACTGCAGTCATCCAGCTGCTCAACCAGACGTTCCAATCAACTGCTTCTCTGAACTTATCCCAGGTATTGTGTCGCTGGACCATTGCACAGGTGCACAAAACACAGGGCAAGGTCCCAGTTGCTTTTTAAACCAAACTGAATTCATCTCCTACCAAGAGCACAACCACGGTGGCTGGAATGGCTCTTTCACAGGTCTGAGCTGGGAAGTCATTTAACTGTCAGCTGAGTATTTCCAGCTCCATAATTGTGATAATGCTGTGTAGGAGGGTTGTTTGGAAAAGGTTGAGGTGCTTAAAAGAATAGAAATGTTGGCTGGGAGGGACTGCTGAAAATCATCTAGTGAAGTCTCCCATTTGAAGTGGACTGTTGCCAACATGAAATCGCGTCTTGGAAGCCACCAGTGATGGAGCTTCCACCGGTTCCCATTGCAACCTGTCCCAGTGCTGCTCTACAGTCCTTGTGAAGGAGATTTCCTGATGTCTGGCGTGAACCTCTCTCACCACAGCTGGTGGCCATTGCCTATTATTTACCACCTACCACTGCCAAGATCTGTTTGGCTCCGCTGCCTTGCTAATTCCCTGTCCTGCAGCTGTGTGCTGCCATTTGATTGCCCGTCAGCCTCCTCCTGCTGGCCAAAGCAGCCCCAGCCTCTCCTGGTGGCCATCTGTGCTAGGCCCTGACTAATAGGGTCGCCCTCCAGTGACCTGTGTGACTTTCAAATCATCCCTGCTGGGCTGCAAGCCCAAAACAGACCAGTTCAGGAGCAGCCTCCTGAGGAAGAGAAGAAAAATTTACCAGAATGTATATACTGTGTCGTGCTGCGATGGGGTTAATTTTCTTCGTAGCATCCCATATGGTGCTGTGTTTGGATTTGTGACCAAACCAGCATTGCTACCGCACCGCTGCGCCAAGGCTTTCCCTGCGCCTCACTCTGACACCCAGCCAGTGGGCTGGGCTGGGGGGAAATGGCTGAGACAGCTGCCCTGAACTGACCACAGAGACGTTCCACACCACACAACATCACACTCGGCAAGAAAAACAGTGGATGGGGTGTGGGGTCTTCCTGGGGGTCCATTGCTCAGGGACTGTCTGACTGCCAGTTGGCTGGCAGTGATTGCTTTTGCAGCACTTGTTTTTCTTTGTTCTGGCTTTTTCCTTCCCCCTCCCCCTTACTCACTTATTAAACTTTCTTTAACTTAACCCATTAATTTTCTCACTGTTTACCCTCTGATTCTCTCCCCCACCCTGCTGTGGGGGGCAGTGGGTGAGCAGCTGTGAGGTGCTTACCAGCCACCCAGGGCGAGTCCGCCACGGTCCTCCTTGGCATCCAGTGTGGGACACAGAGGGATCAAGATAATAAGACATTTGACCAGAGTGTGCTAGAGGGAACTTACTGTACCTGTTTGGCTGTTGCTGGTTGTGACATTTACTTGTTCTTGATGCAGGTTTATTTGTTCCCTTGCTCCCTCTCTTGCTGTACATCAAATTTGAGAGCTCGTTAAAGGCTGGGTTTGGTTTTGCAGTTTGCTGTGCCGTTTTGCCCGGGAGAACTATGATGAAAGCACTGGCCCTGAGCCTAATCTGGTGTTTGGGCCCTGCGTTGCTGCCGTCCCAGTACTTCGGGAACCATCTCGTGGAGACAATTAACAATTGCAACTTTTCCCTCTTTTCCTCTGAGAGCCAATTTGTGGAGGAAACAAAGAACGGCACCTTCCCCTTCACCTCCTGCAGGGCAGTTACTTTCCACCTGTAACAGTGACTCTTCAGTATTTTGAACATCCCTGGGTAATCAGAATGTCCACACTGGTATGTCTCAAGAACCTGTTTCCAGCTTTTCCTGAGGTTAATTCTTTAGGAGTGTCAGGCAGGGGTGTGCCGTGGGGCAGTGTGGCTGTGGGCTGCAGGGTGCGTGGGAGAATAGGGGCAGGTATCTACAACAGTTTTCACCTCTGATGGTGTGGGATACGGCCCCCGAACAGGTGCAGGGTCCTAGTAAAGTGACAGAACATTTGAGAAAAAGGACTCCCTGGCCATGATAAAGGGACACAACTTCTTGCACCACGCTGAGCCTGTCCTAAGCCTACCCAGCACTGTGCAGCACCCTCAAAGGGGAGAAGAGGGATCTCTGAATCAGAAGCCAGAGACCCAACTCTCAACTGTATCAGTTGATCCTATAGTCAAGAAGAAACAAAGGAAGGAGAAGTCAGCTTGCTTATTCAGGGAGGAAGAAGCTGCTCCTAGGAGGGAGCAAGATGAGGAGTCAGAGAGGCAGCTGGTTGTGTGGTGGAGCAATCACAAGAACAGGAGGGGAAAGAAAAATCATAAATGAGCCAGAAACCACCCACTCCCTGTCCCCAAGTGAGCTGCAAGACATGCACAAAGATTATAGCCATCAACCCAGTGAGCTAATTATCTACTGATTTCTCCAATGTTAGAATACTGGGGCCAAGAGTCAGGAATTAGAGGGCAAGGAAGCCCAGCAGCTGGGATCCCTCATGAAGGACCAGAGCATTAACAAAGAGATTGGATAAGGGCAGCAATCGGCAGCTCCGGAGGCAGCTCCTGTCAAGCATGGAGGAAAAGTATCCCTTCAAGGAAGATCCTGTAAATTATCGAGGCAAGTGGACAAATTCTGAGAGTGGTATCCAGTATCTGAGGGAATTAGCAGTGGTAAAGGTGAACTACAGCAGCCTGGACAGCAACCAGGCATTTAAGGACCCAGATGAAGTCCAGTGCATGTGGTCCATGTGGTGGAAATTTCTATGGAGCACACACACCATCATCGTACACCAGCAGGCTGGCACTAATGAGTTGGACAGACATCGAGGCCCCAGCTGTGGGTAGACTAGCCAGCCAGCTCCGGTAATTCAAAGAGAATCTCTCTTACACCCCAACCCTACAGGCCTGTATCTCAGCTGGAGAGAGACTGTCCCAACAGCTTTTGCTATCCAAAGAGCAAGGAGTGTGTCCTCCTCCTCCCCCTTACCAGCCATCATCTCACCTGTTCTCTGCTCAAAGGGAAAGGTACTGTGGCCACATATGCGTGACACCCTGTCTGCATGACCACGAGGAAGACATGAGGAGTTGGGATGGTGAACCCACCTCAAACCTAGAAGCTGTGGTATGTGAATTGTGAGGGAAAAAAGTGGCCAAAAAGACTCAATACAGGAGAATTGCTGTTGAGAAGTTCCCCAGAGTAGAAGGGCTGACCCTCCTTCTGAACCAAATAAGGAACTTCTCATTTGCGGTTACAAGAATCAGGTGATGATTACTCTGACCAGGAATAGAGACATCCTTCCTCCACCCAGGCAGAGGAAAGGGACAACCAGCTCCACTGGACTGCCTGAGTTTGGTGGCCTAGCACACCCCATTAGCTGGCTGTGCTTCTCCCAGTGTAACCCAGCGTGTGCCTTCCCTAATTTGCAAAAAACAGTGCATGGCTGGCCCATGTTTGACATAACATACAATTTGATAGAAATTGCTAAAAGGCTGAAAAGCTCTTTTCAGTTTGATGGAAACCTTACAGAAGCAGTCTCTGAAGTGGCTGGGGAGAGCTTCTTGCTTCCGATGGTGTTAAGGATGCCAGACCGGCCTCCTCGGGGGTAAATGTGCTGGCGAAATCTCTCCTTCGCTTTTTCTTCTCAGCAGATAGGGTTTGAATTTTCATAGATGCAAAAAGCTAACTCAAGCAACCCTGTCACGCTGCAGATCTATCGAGGAAGTGCCTTCTGGGGCAGATAAGTAGCTGTCACTACTCTCATCAACTACTTCAATCCCACAGAAAAGTGAGGCACCAAACTTTTTTTTTATTTTTTATAGTCTTCAAAGTCTTTTTACCTGCACAGTGTCTTATGGAAAATAAAGAACTAAAGCTTTTAGGTCTCTCAGAGCAGTTCAAAGGAAAGAATATATTTCCGGTTCTGGAAGTCATCCTTCAGACGGTCTTTGCATTAAATTATCTTTTTTTTCCCTTTCTTTTCCTTTCAAAAACCAATCCTAAAATGCATTAATTATTTACATAATTAGCATTCACGTGTTTCTCTTTTAGGGCAAAGCTGGTTTTCTAAAGCTGAGCGAAAAGTAGCCACGAAGCTAGAAATTTGCGAGTTGGCAAACGCCTTTAAAATCACCCAAAAGAGAGAGCACGACACTTGGTGCGAGCTGTGAAGGAAGAGAAGAGGGTGACCGGGCCACGCACCGAACCTTCACGACGCCCGTCACCTCCGTCCCCAACCTTTGAGCGTTCGTGCCGGGGGGTGGCCGTGGCGCTGCCCCCCAGCCCCCGCCGCCACCGGCGGGCAGAGGAGTGCTCTGGCTCCCCCGTGTGTGGGAGACTTCTTCCCTGCAACGCTGGGAATTCGACTTGTAATTCCTTCCCGTTTGCAAAAACGCTCCTGTCAGGGTCCATCTCCTGAGGGAAAGGGGAATCTTTTTCTCCAAAAGAGACGCAGCCACGAGACAACTCACCTGCTAAAGGGGAGAGCGGGTTTGAGCGACTTCACGTGATGAAATGGCAGGTCTGGTTTCGGTGGAAAAGAGGGGTCGTATCCTACAAGAACGTTGCTCTTGGCTGAGAGGATCAGGTGTTCCACTGATAACTAAAGCAGTAGTTCTCAGATATATCTGTTTCTCAAGAGATTTATTTTTAAAATTAAATTTGAGACATCTTCATATGATCGCATAGGAGAATTTCGATTTTGCAGCAACATTATAAAAATTTTGCTTTAAAATTTCCTTCTTTACCTTATTCTATTTCATCTTCCTCCCTTCACCCCTTCCCCCAAATATCAGAGACTAAAAATGCTCTTCTTTATTATTAGGACAACAGTCAACAGTCTTAAATTGTACACAAAAGTGGGTATTTTACTTGCACCGAAAACGGTATTTTAAAACTAGACTTTTTTTAAGCCTTCAACATTTACAGCAAATGACTTGCATCAACTGCAGGGTTCAAATTTTAAAGTTATTAAATGTCAAATTATTAAAATGAAATGCTCTGTAGAAGTAATGAGAAAAATCTAACCCAAGTACCGATAGATTACTCTTTTTTTTTCCCCTCCAGAAAAAAAACATATGCACTCATTTTATAAAGCTTTGCTCTCTGCAGATGAGTGTGATGCTTTCTGTGGGTGACCGCCTTCTCCGAAGCAGCGCCTGATTAGGAAATGAAGCATTTTTCCCTTTTGGCTAGTTTTGATGAAAGCTCTCCAACTTGCACATTGTGTCTGAACATTTCTTCATTCATAGCATGTGCCCATCGCAAACTGTTTTCTGTTCACAACGTTTCAGCTGTACTATTTATAAGCTGGTTGAACAATGCTAACTAGAGGCAGTAAAAGGTGTGTATTTCATATGCAAATCGCTGGCAATAATTTTCTACAATTACACTTAGTTGCTTGCATCATTATTTTCAGCACCGATGTTAAAAAATGGGCTTAGCAAGAGAACATTACAGAAAAAATGTCTGTATTGGTAAGACTTATTTTTACTCCAACAGCATTGTTGCGTTTGTCAACCTGTGGAAGTTAATAGCTTAACATTTTGTATCAGTGCACAAAAACTATGACTGTCCCTACCTCTGCTCAGATGCTGTGTGCCCACAAGCTATAGGTGGCTTTTAGATGTACAGATATCTTTGCAGGAAAATAAACGGGATTTAAACATCCAGTGTTGCTAAAAATGGTCGCATTGCTAATAACTGGAAATATTTCTTATGTAAACTTTTACAAAAAGTAATTGTTTTCAATCACGTTCTATTGTGGTAACAACCACTAAGCAGGTGGATTTTTTCTGTATTTCTTGTAAACCTAGGAGCCCTAATTTAGTTTAAAAATCAGTCCAGATTAAAATTTCCCAGTTTCAAAGGCAAATTTCTGTTGGATTAAATGCATTCCTTTTTTTAGCTACGTGATTGTTCTCAAAGTGGGGCAGGAATGGGTTACACAAGATGAGTTAAAACATCTAGTAGCCATAAGCCAGAGATCCATGATAATGCAAATTCAGAAGGGATGGTTCTCAGCCACCAAAAGAGCAAGGTACAGGAGTAGCTTCCCAGTGGCAGTGAGGATAAAGACGCAGAAGGGAAAATCACTGGCTGCTTCTAAGACAGTGACTTATCTGTGAAAGGGATTGTATAAGATGATTGGGAGGGATAGAAACAGCTGGCACTCAAAAAACCTAGAAAGGCTGTTTCAGGTTCTGAAACAAAGAGGTTTCCTTCCATGAGGATTTCTGCATTCTGAATACCGCTGCTTCCATCTAAAAAAAGAGAAGTGTTTGCATAAAAAAAAAAAAAAGGCAAATCAGCCACCTGAGTTCTCAAAGAAACCTAGTTCTCTACACTGCTTACCAATTATTTTTTTTTTTTAATATTGTTGCAAATATTTGAACTTACACATCTTAGTGAGGTGCGAGACGATGCACCAGGACCAGCAGGCAGGATGTGGAACGAAGAGGAGTGTGCTGTTTGCACTCAGTGGGGAGACGTGGACGTCTTTGAGAGAAAGGACTTTTCAGGCTACATTTACCTCTTTTGGACGTAACACGGAATTTTGACAGGCAGACCTTTATGGGATAAATGTTTGATCATTGGGAGTTAGTTATGGTGTAGATAATACAATGACTGTGCATTAAGTGAGCATTACTTCTTTTTAAATGCAAAGCTGTGAGATAGCATACAATGGCACAGCTCTTGGCTGAACTAACACAGAGTAAAGAGAACTGCGATTTCATTGCCAAGAGATTAAAAGAGGCTTATGTTTCCAAGAGTGAAAGTGCTCAGATTTGTCAGTTTTTGAACAGTTATGGATGCAACTGATGTATAAGTAAACTGCTGAAGCACAGAAAGAGATTTTAGGCTCCTCACTGGGTTAGTTAGTTACTCTATTCTTGAACCTCCTTTACATTTCCATTATACTCCATCTTCCACTGCAGCTTTGATCTGATTTTTATTTTAAGCTTTTATGTCAAATTCTCCTTCTTCTGATGCTCAACCGTTACATATCTGCTCTCTTGCCAGTACACTCTGGTGCTGCTTCAGGTTAGAAAATGTTTTTTTTTTTTTATAATGAATGCTCATTCCTTCGAAACATTTTTTCTGTGAGCTGACCAGACTCTTCAGTGTAAGGTTTCCAACCCACGTGCACTTGGAGATGAACCGGCTTGTTTTTCAAACCCAAAGATGCCATGTGGATTCTCTGTTTTGATATCCTTGGTTCAGCAAGCAATACGGTTACAATTATTTTTTGTCCATCTTCACGAAGTCTAGCCAAATAGCAATTTTGAGAAGTGTCCAAGGGCAGCTATCATAGTCTCTGAGAACAAGGTGTAGTACTGTTACAACATTAAACAGAGTATCATGTAACAATTTTGTTTCTGAGGAAAAAACCCCTGCAATTACATTAACTGGCACCCTAAACCAGTATTTCCCAACCAGTGTAGCATGTTGCTGGCAGAGCCCTCCCACACTACTTGCAGCCAGAGGAAGTTTAAAAATATAAATGAAGTTCAGGTTTCTGCCACTGTTCTTTTGTGCCTGGGTTATAGCAATGTATGGATATTGCCCGCAGCATGTTACTTGTTCGGTATTGTTGCCCGTGGGCCAACAGAGTTCTAAATATTACTGTGCAATGTGTCCATGCATGTCTTCTCAGTCTGACTGGCAGTGAAAAGCATTAAGACATGCAAAGTTGGTTATCATGTTCCCTTATTTGCCATTAAATATTTCAGTTTTTATAAATTTTGAATTGCAGACCACATTTTATTGCTGATAGATGAGTTATTCAGAATGATTTTTTTAATAGTGCCTTTCAGATTCTCTGAAAGTCCTAAAAATCACTTTGTTTTTTAATTTTAATCCAAGGTGGAGGATTTCAAAACCTGTGGGCGGTCCGTTTTGCTTTTTCCTTTTTTTTTCTTTTTTTTTTTTTTTTGGCAAAACTATTCAGTCTCTTTGAAGTTTATTTATATCAAACACCTAAATAATTCAAGGTGAATTCCAAGCTGCGTAATTTAAGTACCTGTCCAATTTGGGTGAGTCAGTGCCTGACTCCTGACATCGCACACACAGTGTAAGAAGTCCAGCTGGACACCCGCCGCGGGGGCAAAGGGCCAAGCCTACCTGACTTCCCTCTGGAGGGCAATCCAGCCCGTTTGATCCAGCCCGTTTGAAGCCCAGTAATTAGCCTCCATCCACCTGGCAATCCCCAGGGAGAAGCACTTTTCCAGCAGCAGCTTTCAAACTGCACTTCAGGTGAAGAAATTGTGCCCGTATTCCAGCTGCTGGGCTCTGGAATACGGGACACCCACCCCTCCCTGATGCACACACGGTGTGGAATCACTAAAAGTCACCCCGAGAGCAGGTAGAAGGAAGCCTGTCTTGGAGGGGCTTGTCTTTTTGGTCAAAGGATTTGTTTTCCTATAAGGGTCTTAATGTAAAACACATGTAAGTTCCAAGGAACCTGACTCTGCACACAGGTGTGTACTCACCGCTGAGGCTGTTTCTCATCTGCTTTCTTCCCGGACTGGGTGGCTCTTGTGTCTGGCTGCAAGGTGGCCTAGTTTCAGGACACATGGCAGAGGAAAGTGACAGACGATGTAGTGGTACCATAGCAGTACTTCTTAGAGAATCAAACTGCCAAAATTAGTCGGTGCCCAGAGCGCTTTCAACATCACATGCTGTGCCTCTTCCTACCGAGTGCTGTAGGCTATTCCAAGGATCTACAAGGAAGAAGCCTTGCTGAATGTATGCAGCACAGGAGGCAAACAGGCCTCTAAATTTAGGATTGTTCTTCTGCTCTGTACCCACCTCCAGCATGCCGAGCTGCTCTGACTCCCAGCTAGGGGCCTGCTGCAGCGACAGCACTGCCACCTCTGCCACCTCCCTGCCAGCCACCAATGTCCAGGAGAACCCCTCGCTTGGAGGGGTTCCATCCTTGGAACTGACACAGCCAGGGCTTTCTCCAGAGGGAGGATCTGGCACCTAAACCCTGGTTTCTAAGGGTGCACGTCTGAGGCTCCATAGTCTACCCTTATAAAACTCCATACAACTGCAAACAGTGCTCTGAACACGTATTTTGTTGGTGGCAACTGCTGAAGTCTAGTCTCGGTTCAGCAAAGTGAGAAATGGCCCGTTGTACTCAACAGCAATGGTGATTTTTTTCCTAAAGAGTTCTCTTGCTGGACACCCCTCCCCAGTGACCTGGAATTTTCCAGAGATTGCTGCAGTGTCACTGAGTGGCTTTTGAGCCAAAGGCATGAAGGGGGGAAAAAACTGAACATTTGAATAAATGACTTGTGTAGCACAAGTTCAAATGGTGAAAAAACTGGGACTTGTCTGGCTGGGAAGCCAATCTAAGGTTGCTACCTGCATTGCCTGGAGACAACTTGGCTCGCTCCCTTTTCAATGAACGCTGTTATTGCAACAATATGCTCATCCTTCTTTATGCTTAGCTGAGGCCCTTCAGGTCTCCTCCTGGGCTTGGGTCCCTAGTAGCTACAATGCCTCGGGCCAGCACTATAGAGCAGAAATGAGGTGGAGTTCAAACTGGCAAGTATTTTCTCAAGGGCTCTGAAATTGAGTTTGGGATTGCACCGGCTCACTCCTGCCTTATGGTTGCCTTTCCTTAATCCTGCTAAGTAGAGCATCCAAGTAAAATCCACTGCTGAGATCTAGCACCACTCAGCAGCTGGGCCAGGTGTTCGTTAAAACACGGTACCCTTTAAGTAAACCTTCAATTAGCCTTACCACGAAGGGAGAGGGCAATAAACTTCCCTCTTCGCAGCGCTAACACACGCGGAGAAAAGTTACTGGGAAGTGCTCCTTCTCTCTCAAGAGTGAATGAATTGCTAACTGCAGAACACTTGCCTTGTTAATAAAATGTATCCTTCATTCAAGTGATTCATCAGAGGAGTTATAACGCTGGGAGTTCCTGCTTTTAAGGGCTCCTTTAAACAGCTGTCTATTAATAACAATAACAGAAAGAGCAGTCAAAGTTAAAATCAACAAACTATTATCTGTCAGGATTATTCGTGGAATATGACACTGCAAACGTGCCAAAAGCCCTAAATTCCAAATTTAGAAGAGTGACATAAGTGGAAGAATGAAATTTTAGAGAACTGCCTCTAAAGGAAGCACTGAAAAACTGAAACGGTGAGGATTTTTTATTCTAAGAGCCACTCTTTGTATTGTTCAGGTCTAAGGAAATAGGAAGCATCTCGGAAAGTGACAGGTTGTTTATGGGACAGAAGATTTATTTATCTGAGGGTTGTTTTGTTTTTGGTTTTTTTTCCCCAGTTATTTATCAATACTTCCATGGTCTTGTCTTTGCTTTTACTAAAAAAAAAAAAAAAAAAAAAAAAAAAAGAAGTAGGCTTCTTATAGTGAAATGCAATTTCAGAGATAACAAACAAAAGATTTATCTGCTAAATTCCCAGCAGTCCAGCAGCGCTCAGAGCTCGTGTGTTCTACCTACACATTTACTTGCCACTTGCCTGGAGTGCACTTGCCTTCCTACTCCCATCTGATAATGCCCTTCATGCTGGAATCCATCACCCTTCATGGCAGGATCCATCCTCACCTATTTATTTTAGAATAACACCTTTAATAAACACCTTTAGACTTAACTCCTTTCATTCTGGAAAATGTGCAACAATTACAATGTAATTCGAGCACTTGGCCGTGTGCTTTTATTAAAAGGCAAAACGAATCTATCTGATAGGAATGGCAGCACCAGCTGAGTTTATTGTGTACGTAAAACATTTCATGAAAAGCTGTCAAGTTGGATACGTTGCTAATTTCAGCGTCGTTACATACAGCCAAAAAAATATAATTGCCATAACTGGCCATAGGTTACAAAACCGGACTTCCCTCTCCCAAATTTATATGTTGGGGTTTTTTTTTAATCTTTGGGAAACAGTTTGTTTTTCTACACGCTGTCTGTGGAAAGGGCACACGCGTACGATTTGCCAGACTAATGTAATGTCTTGTGTGCTTCTGTCAAATTCAGGGAAGATAAAATCTACACGGGTACTTAATTAAAAAAGAATGCGATCTCTGTTTTATAAATCATCGCTGCCATCTGCCCCCCCCACCCCCCAACCCTGCGAACACCAAACCTGGAAACGGCCTCTTGTTAAAAAACGGTGCCGGAAAAGAGCTTGGATGTGAATTAAAGCAACTCACTGAATTAACTTCGGTGGGGTTTTTTTTTTAGGTCTAGTCTTAAGCTTAAAATGGCACCAAACCCTCCCCACTTGGCAACGAACAGGGCGATCCGCCTTGGGGCGAGATGAAGGCAGGCTCTCCCAGGGGTGGCCTCCCCGCGGGCAGCCCGACCGGCCGGGCTGGTGGCCACGCAGGGGCTGCGTGGCCCGTGTCACCGCCGCTCCGTGCCGGCAGCCTTCCCCCGCGCGCGCCGCCCGGGGTGACCCACGGGCTTTGCGGGCGTGGGGATTTGCTCAGAGGCTCCGGCGCCAGCCTAGCCGCGGACAGGGGGCTCGGGAACCGCCGGACAGTCCCTCCGCCCGCCCGGAGCCCGCCGCTGGCTCGGCAAGCCCCGGCTGGGCTGCCCAGGCTGCCCCTCAGCCCCGCGGTGGGGCGGCGAAACGCGCGTGGGTGTGCGGGCTGCGGCCGTTTCCCTCAGGCCGCGGAGTAAAGGAGGGGGCAGTGAGGGGGGGGGTAACAGCCGGCGCGCGCCGGGCGCGCGGGGCCGCGCGGCCACGTGCTCGCCGCCTCCCGTCACCGGCCGTGGCCACGCGGCGGGCCCCCCCACCTCCCACGCCGTGCTCTGCGTCCCCTGCCCGCTCCCCGCAACGGTTCCCACGCCCGCTATCCCGTGTCGTCCCCCCCCCCCCCCCANNGTCGGCCCCCCCCCCCCCCCAATCCCGTCCTCCCGCACGCACGTCGCGCGGATGCCGCCGCCACGCGAGACCGCGGCCGGGCCCGCTCTCCCACGCGGTGGCTGCCTTGCGGGGTCCCAGCGCGCCCCGTCCCGCACGATGGCGTCCCCCCGAGCCCTGGCCCACGCGTGCGGTCGTTCCCGCGGGCGCGTCGCGGGTGGGGGTGGGGGGGAGGAGGAGGAGATGGAGGAGGAGGAGAAGGAGGAGGAGGGGGCTGGCGGGCCGGCCGCGCGGCGGCGAGTGGGCGGCGGGGGCGCGCGCGGCGGGGCGGGGGCGCGCGGGGTCTCCAGTGGGAACCGCGCGTTCCCTGTGGCAGCGCCGGGGAGGGCGGGGGGTGGGGGGAGGGGGTGAGAACGGCCTGCTCCTCCCCGCCCCCCCCCCTCCCCTCCCCTCCCGCCTCTGCCCCTGCCCCGGGGCGGCGGGTGGCGCTGGCCGCGGCGGCTCGGGGCTCAGTGTCCTTGTGCGGAAATGACACACGGTCCCGTCACGTCACGCGAGAGCGCAGCGCGCGGACCCTCGCACACAAAGAGCGCGGGGGGGGGGGGTGGTGTGCGGGGGGGGTGGAAAGGCGGGCACCAGCGGAGGCCGCTCCAGCCGCCCCCCTGCCGTCCCGGGGCTCCTGCAGCCCCCGCGCCGAGCCGAGGTAAGTCCCCGCTGCCGCCGCTCGCTGGGGAGGCGG
>BJBW01003033.1:236529-267586 GCA_004320125.1 Scolopax mira
GGGGGGGGGGGGGGGGGGGGGGGGGGGGGGAGCCGCGCCGGTGAGGGAGGGAGCGGGGCGGCGGGAGGTGCGGGGCCGGCCCCTCCCCCCGGCGGCGGCGGCGGCTCGCCCTCCTCTTCCCCCCCAACCCCTTCCCCGCGGCGGCGGGGCGCGAGCTGCCGGTGGCGATGAGGCGGCGGGGGGAGGTGGGAGTGGGGGGGGAAACTCTTTGTTCGTCGCTTGGAACGTTGCTATAGCGCTACGGCGCGGGGCGCGCGCGCCCGGGTGCCTCCACCTAGTGCGTGTGTGTACGGGGGGAGGGAGTGTGGAACGGTCACGCCGCCCTCACCTCCAGCCTCACGGTATCTCTCCCTTCCCCCCCTCACCCTACCTCCCCCCCCCCCGTGCTCGCCGGCCACATAGATCCGCCCGGGCAGGGTCCGGACCGGAAGCACCAACCGCCGCCGCCGCCGCCTCGGGCTCGTGGGTCTGACCGCGGAAGCGGCCCCGGCCGCCGCGTGCGGGGCGCGCGGGGGGCGTCCCCCTCTCACCGCAGCCCCCGCCTACCGGGGCGGGGCCGCGCCGCCCGCGCCGCGCCCACGTGGCCGCCGCCAGCGCTGGAGGGGGGTGGGGGGGGGCGCAGCGGCGGGGGGAGCCCCGGGGTTACTCCCCTCCCTCCTCCCGGTACCGGCTCCCCGCGGCGTGCGGCACGCTGTACAAGCGAGGAGGGATGCGGATCAGGGCCCTGCCCGCTGGGGGCGGTGGCCGGGGCGTCGAGCGGGTGGCTCTGTGGTAACTCCGGCGGGTCCTCCGCCGCCGGGAGCGGAGAAGGCCACCGCCGTCGGGGAACGGCCCGCCCGCATGGCCGGGTGCCTCTGCCCTGCTTTCCCCGGCGGTGTGTCCACGCAGCCCTTTGTCAATAGGAGGGGACGGGCCGGCGGCGGGCCAGCAGCCATGTGACGGTCGCCACACGGCCCTGGCACAGCGGCCCCACGGCTTTTTTGGGTTAAAGGTGGGGGGGGCACAGCGTGTCCCTGCCACCCGTGAAAAAAAACAGCGCTGTGGCCCACCCCTGGGACAGACATCGAAACTAGGAAAGAAGAAAAATCCTTTCCCCTGCTTCATAATTCCCCGGGTGATGAATTTACGTGAACACTTACATCTAATAAAACAAATAGTCGCCGGTAGATGTTGATGCCTTTTCCTCCTCCCTCCTGTTAAATCAAACTCGGCGCTGGAGCAGCCACGCTTGTTGCGTTTGCGAAGTTTTTTCAGAGTTTGGGTGAGTCCAGTGGGTAAAGAGAAAGGAAGGTTGTTTGCCGTTTGGAGGAGATTTTACATTGTCTGAACAAAGTTCAGCTGGAACTGTTTTAAAATCAAAACTGAGAATGAGGGGAGAGAGGATAAAGCACCCAGGAAAACAAAATGTTTCTCATGGACTGGGGGAAATGCCTAATTGAAGCAAAACGAAATTGATGCTCCAGATTCACTCCAGAAATAAACTAGGTTAGTATTTTGCTGACCAGTGCAAGATTAAATCTGTGTTTGATGAAGTACAGGGGACAAGTTGAGAAAATTTCAGCTTTAAGCAACTTATGGGAAAACTGAGAAGAGTTATTTAAATATATTTAATTATTTTTTTTTTTTAAATTTTAACTGCATCTGCAAATATAAGTAAAATGAAATAATAATAATAATAAAAAGAAGACCCAAATTGAGAACATGCCCTGTAAGTCCTGTTGGCAAAATGCCCTTGTAGGAGGCTGGTTTCAGTGGAGACTTGAGGCTTCCTGTCCTCCTCCACAGGGCAGCAGAGGAGGTTTTCAAACTATGTTAAGTATAGGGATTTTATTGTCTGTAGGGCTAATGCTTCTAACAACATCTGCTGGTTCTTTTAATTTTTTTTTTTTATTATAATTTTAGGCTTGTTTTACATGTATTTATAGCTGGAACATGACTGTAATGTTGGAATACTGGTTTCTAAAGTAGTTGATATTTCAAGTGTTGGTACTAGATATCAAAAAGAAGTTTTACTCAAAAACTCTCAGGTTACTAACAGCCCCCTAGTATCTCAAAATTGATGGAATAGAAAACATCTGATTTTAGGATTGTTTATATTATCTACTCGTATTTTGCTCATTGCTCAGTTAGCTGAAGCAACATTCTTATTTCATAGTTTCTTTAAGATCAGTAGTCAGTTTGAAGTCAATTATATATTTCTTTTCAATTAAGGTGGTTTCAGATATCAGACTTTTTGAACCTGCTGCCTTTTGAAGAAACTTCCCAAGCCTCTTCAAAATTTTTTCTTAGAGAAGTTACAAGTTATGAGGAAACCTGACTAAATAGATACAAAGTCTGCTCAGGTGGACAAATCAAGTAATTGTCCTTCTCCCTTGCCCCCTTCCCTCCCCCCCAGCCCCCAGTTTCTGGCTGTTATAATACTTTAATACTTTTAGGTATAATTTGTGACATTAGTAAGTTACCTTGTTTCAGTCAGTATGCTGACAGTGACCTTTTCTAGTTCTTTGCTTACTCTGAGCATCAAACCAACCAGAGTGGTGACGAGGTTCTCAGCAACAGGATGCTTAAACAAAAAATAAAAATATTTATGAAAATGCCAAAAAGTCCAGAAAAAGAATTTGCATTGTGTTGATTTTTTGAGAAGGCCATGTCACATTTCTGCAACTCACTAGTCCATGGAACTCAACAGAATGCAAAATTTCCTCTAAGAAATACATTTTACAACTCAGTTTTGCAGTGGTATTTATGTGTAATTCAGTTGAATTGAATTTGAGTCGCATTGTTTTTTTACAAATTGGAGGAATCAAGTGTACCCCGAGGATAATTGTGATATTGAAATTATTGAACCCAGTGCCACAGCCAGGAAGTAAAAGATGCAGATTACTTGGCTCCCAAAGCAGAGCCCAGAACTCTTTGTCCTTTCTCTAGGTTTGCTTCTGCAGCCCAGCGGGAGAGCTTTTCAAGAGAGAGCCTGGAAAGCTCCAGGCACCCCCAGGCAGGAGCAGCTCCTGGGCAGAGGCGCCCCCCTTCCCTCCTGCCTCCTGCTGGGGCTGCGGGTGGAGGACGGGTGTTTGCTCTCCTTGTTTCACAGCCTTACGCAGGAGTCTTTCTTCTCAAACGTCAGGAGGGACGGTATTTCACCCTGTCAGTGGGTGGTTGAAGCAGCCCCCAGCTCACTTGCAGGGGACAGGATGGCTTCCACCTACCCACACCTGCTTTCCGGGCTGTGGACTCCCCTTGGGAAGCATCGGTTCCCTTCTGTGTCTTATCCAGACCCGGGGAGTGGGACCTCAGACACTTGACTGTCCAGTGGGTGTCTTAACTACAAAATTGATTAATAATTGTTCCTTGCTGAGGATGAATATATATACAATAGTTTTGGTTGGCTCTGGATAAACCAAACTCTCGCAACATAGCATAGTGCCATTGTCATTTTGTGAGAGAGGTCTGTGTAGGAGGAGGTGCTACTTTTGACTGGTGAATGGCAGTTCAATGTACAGATCTTGTGAAGTTTAGCCTATGTTAACTCCTTAGAATATGAGCTTTTTTGGTCTTTCCATCATTTATTTAAGTTTGCTAAGTTACCTGCGCTTTAAGAGGGGAGTTGTATCTTTCACGCTGCATGCTGAAAGCAAGGAAATTGATCGGCTTATTCCACATATACTACTAAACACACATTTAATGTTACCAGCAAACACATGTATTTCATCTGTTGGCCGAAATGTAAAGGACAAATGACTTCTTCAGAATCAAATGACGCTCAAGTAGAACACTTTTCACCAAAGCCTCTCAGATATGTATGTATGAAGCAATGTACCACCATGAGGTTTTAAAGGGAATAAACATCTCATAACATACAATGCCTAAAACCCTGTAGTTTTAGTAACATTCTTATAATTGGTAATAAAGAATTAGAGACATTCCCACCAGCCTACATGAAAATGCTAAAATATTTGTGGGATGGTGTGCATTCCAGAAGCAACACCTACATTTACCATGCGTTAATGAACTGAACAGTATAGTGTTATGTAAACATTTAAATTAAAAATAGCAAACTTCTATAGAACTGATAACAGGCATTCTTATTAGAGTGCATTAGTTAATATAATGATTCATTTACATTTGTAATTAATGGGTGTTATGAAATCAGTATTGCTTTCTACATACAGCATTTGTGCACTTTTATACCTTTCTACATGGCTTTTATTTTTTTTTTTCAATTTTCAGAACTTAATACATTAGGTATGGGAGTTTGAGGAGTAAAGAGTTATATTTTTTAGTTATAAATAGCAGAACAACATCTGTTTTTTTACAGTGGACTTTTTTCTTGGTGGTTTTTTGTTAGTTTTCTCTTTAAGTCAGAACTTGAAAGTCATCAATCAGGCTTTCTTTAGGAACGTTTGCAAAGGCAGAGAACGCCTTGAATCTTATATTATCAGCAAGATCTTTTCTCTTTGCGTTGCAGTTTTACGATTGTCACAATCATAAGACTGGTAGGGAAAGTGTCCTCCAAGGCCAACATGAGTAATTGTTAGGTGGTAAACAGGAGCAGGAGAATGCACATCGTGGCATGGTTTAACTTGGGCTTAAGATACAATTCTGGTTTATAGATCAGTAACTAGGTAGGTACACTTTTATGCTACTTTTAAGTAGCATTCTGCATTATACTAGGTGATATGAGGCTGATATACATTTAGAGTAAAATTTTCAATTTGCTCCCTCATTCATGAAATCATCTGTACCTAAATTCTTTAAATCCTTAAGGCTTCAGTGCGTATTTCAGGCAGGCACATTTTTGATAAATGGATCGCATTTTTTGTTCTACTTGCAAAAGCAACTCCAGGGTGGTAATTGTTACTAAGTGCACAGAAAAATGTCCCCAAACCTTGCTTTTCAGGTACTCTTCTGTGCTTTGGAACTCACTGCCTTAATTCTATGCACTGAGCTTCCCTGTTAGCCAATTAATACTGTTTCAATGTTGAATGTTTGTTAGCAAAATGTTGCAATGATACAATTAAGTATCCTAACCCGGTAAGTCTTTGGAATAGGGGCGTGGGTCTAGGTGATAGGCATGGAAGTAGGGAATGTTGAGTCCCTTCATTGAGCTCTCTTGTTCCTTGTCTAACCTGATGAGAAACAGGGAGAGTGGGATCTGTGGGCAGGGGATTCAGGCAATAGTGACAGCCAAGATGTGCTGGGACTTCTCCCTTCTTTCCCTGCCCCCTCGTGCCTTGGCCCACCACTCTCCTCTTCCCACTTGCCCTCCAGCGCACCATAACTTGGTGATTAGATCACTGCTCTAGAATTTGGGAACCTAGATTCTTGTCTATGCTGCAAAATCAAAAAAGGAAAGAAAAACAGATTTTCTGGGCCCCAAATACCTATTTAAGCACTGTGCCCTTGGTAAGTGAAATACCCTGCACTTATTTATGACTGTCCTCTATGGGAGTCCCGAAGTACTCAGCGTGTTCTGAAAATGGGTGTTGAATACGAGCCAGCAGAGGAGAGTTGCTTATGTTCCTACTGCAGCAGTCAGAGCAGGGCTCAAAAAGTTTTCTGTATGTGGTCCACCAGAACCTTAGTATCCAAAACTTAGAATCATCTACAAGTTTAGTTGGTAGCTGAGTGGGATTTCTGGATCTTGCTGCAAATCACAAGATTGCAAAGCAAACACACTTAGATTGGTGTTTAGAGTTAGACTGTAATGCATATTGAATATATTCAAAGTAGCTTAGCCTGAAAGAGGACACAATGCTGTATATCACATCTATTCTCTGCAAATATTCTCATTGTACATTAGTTTAAAAAGAATAGTATTGTCATTTGCGTGATTGCAAATGTAGGTGGTTTTTATTCACTTCCCTTAGAAGAACAAAGTTTTAATAGCACACAGAAAACTGTCTTTTTTGGTTGATCTTTTTAAACTGTTTACGAAGTGTCAGGATGTGTGAGTCTGGAGGACTGAGCCAAAAAGGAATGTTTGTGTCTTCCCAGGTGAGTGCTGGCATCCCACAGGCTCCGTTGCGTGACACCTAGCAGTGGCTCAGCACACGTGTCTGTACAGTACCAACACTAGTAGCTATCAAGGCAGTTTAGATGGGAAGGTGAGTATATGCTCATTCATCAGCAAGGTGTTTATTTTGACACGTTGATTACATAGACATTTTAAACTACATACTGTTTTCAAGAAGACTGTTCTCGATAGATGAGATGTAGGCAGTAAATTCTAATGATTTATTGTTTGTGTTGTGAGGATGGGATCCATTTACCTCTTCTTCCTTGATTCTTTAATTTGTCCCAAGTGCTAATGACTGTACTAGAAGCAATCTGCCATTAATCAAAAGCAGAATCTCCTTTGAAGAGAAAGTGTATCAGCTATTTGCTTCTTTCTTTGATATTCAGAGGTGTAGGATCCATAATCACGATTATTCTTCCTGAGTGTTTTACCCATGTTTTAGCATAAGCATAGAGAAACTGTGTTAGCTTACCTATTGTATGCCTGTTCCGTTATGCATTTCTAAATTGTTCATCCATTCTTTGGAATTTAACTTTTTACACAAGATAGAAACCAAAAAAGCCAGAGAAAATGCTTCTAAAATAACTTGGTTTACAAACTAAAATATTTACAAGCCAAATGCTAAAATTTGAAGTTTAAGGTTTATGCTCATAGTTTATAAAGCATGATTTTTTGGCCAGTTCAGGTGGAAATACCCAAAGTCTCAGCTAAAATTTAGGGATACAGTGCTTAGGCTGCTGTGGCAATTGACTTCATTAGGATCAGGATCTGGCTATTGACGTAATTGCTGCTGTAGGTGTTTGCTATATTTTGGAACCCTCCTTCCAGATCCTCTTTTCACCAGAAAGTAGGATGTGCTGCAGCATCCATCTGTATCCCAGCAAGTTAAATCTGTCAGTGCTGCTTGCTCTGCCAGTCACCGCTGCAGACCCAGGCTCCCAATTTCAGCTGACTGCTGTCCTGTAGAGAGCATTGTCAGCCTTAGGCTAAGGATGATACATCTATTTATCTTCTGTTTTGAAAAAAAGACTTACAAGGTAAGAATAAAACGTGTTTGTATACTCAACATGACAAAGAACAACTGTCAGGTGTTTGCTTTACTGGATGGATTTCTTACTTGATTGCTATTTGCACTATTTTGTCCCCAGTTCTTTTAGGTCTTTTTTTTTTTCTCCGGCTTTGTTTATTCTCACAATCTGAGCCAGAATGTTGCCTCAAAGCAGATTTTGACACTGCTGCTGTCTTTTCTATGGAGGCAATAATTACTGTTCATAAGTACTGGTTCACTGCAAACAGTATTTTAAAGAATCTGATGTGTTTTATCTTTAGCGTACTTTAAACAGCCAACAAAATTATTGTTAACCTGACATAGACAGGCATTCGCACACACACACACACACACACACACAGACTTTCACCTTCCCATAGGCTCTAATTTCCTATGGAAGCAATGATACAATTGCTCTGTTCATAGTTCTGTCTCCATTCCCTCGTCACTTGTGAGTCTATTTGTAGCAAGGTGGTCGTGCAAATAGATGATAAGGGGAGTTTTATGAAATAGTTGAACCAAGCCAGTGGCTTGCTGGTATCAGAGAGATTTTTTAATCTTTGCTTTCTGTTGCAAACCTTGTGCACACTCCTGAGCTGGGACCGATGACTTGCATTACCCTTTGACTCTCTGAATTAGAGGAAAAGTAACCTGGCAAAGAAAGAAGTGAATTGTTTTCTGGTGGTTTTATCAAGCTAGAAGAGCTCACTTAAGGTGGGCACCCATGCTTGACCAAGAGAGTGGGGGGACTATGAGGCAGGAAATCAGAGGGGCAATTGACTCCTGTCTCTTGACAGAAGCTGTTACATGTGCTTCATTGCCTCATAATACCAAACTTCTTGCAAATCTCACAAAGATGATAGGAAACCAGATAATAAGAGGGATATTACTAGGCCTTCCCAAAACTGTGTTGGAGCTCCTGCTCTGTTTGGCACCAAAGAATTCAAATATGAAACCCAGTATTTCGAGGACTCACTGATTCTGATGCTCTTTTGACTATTCGCTTTTAAGTGTATTCTGACAGTTTTTGAAAAAAAAAAATTTTTTTCAAAATAAGAATTAGCACTTTACTTCAAATATATGAAACAGTGTTTTGACTTAATAATGACCTGAGTTTAGGATAGCTTTGGTCTTCCTGCTGGTGTGTCCTTTAGAAAGGAACTAAAATACTGCTTTAGTTTTCACTTTTTCCAGCTCTAGAGAGGAGCTATTCAGGTGCTCATTTATCTTCTCCTTCCACTTTCCTTGTATTCTCTCAGAGGAATTCTCCTAAAGCATTCTTCCTATGTGAATAGCAGTAGTAGCAGGAGCTAGAAGGAAAATATAATTTCCTATATCCCCTTCTAAATATATTGTGTCATTCTCCCCTGCTGCCACCTTTATATTCTTCCCTCCTTGCTCTGTGTTGATCATCCTTTTAGCATTTTGATCTAATAGAGCAAATCTAGGATTATCTGGAAAACCATTTTGATTTCCATTACAGAATATTCTGTAGTGGGATTGGCTGATTTGCTTACTGTTGCCTCCAGCCCTCACAAAAAGACTCTGTGTCACATTTCTTGAACACTGGCACACATTAGTCTTTTACCACATCCCTCAGAGCTAAGCCTAGTGCAGTGTGGAAAAGCATAAGAAAGATCTGGAAACTGAATGTCAATGTGTCTGGGATATCAGGGCAAAATAAGAACGTGTGGTACTATCTGCTTTTCTTAAGCTTTTTGATGGTGCTGTGCGCAGTACACTGTCTTCAGATTTTTTTGTAAAGAGTTGCAGTGGCTGTTTCTAAATTCTTAAATGATGTTGAAATAATAACACTTAATTGTTACCCCTCACCAGTGCTTATCAGGTAGTTTAGAAGTTGGTGTGGGCCACTTACGTTTCACGCTGTTATCATAGAATAATTTGGGCTGGGAGGGACCTTTAAAGGTCATCTAGTCCACCCCCCCTGCAATGAGCAGGGACGTCTTCAACTAGATCAGGTTGCTCAGAGCCCCGTCCAACCTGACCTTGAATGTTGCCAGGGATGGGGCATCTACCATCTCTCTGGGCAACCTATTTCTCCTGTTATATTTTGATGGAGTTTGCAAAAGTTCAAGTGAAGTGACTATAAGCTGGCATAATTTATATGTGGATCAATTAATAAATGCAAGTCTTGAAATAGGGGATTGTGGTGGGTAAAAGGGGTAGATATCTTAGAGGTTACCTCTACATCCAACTGAGAGAGACTTTTTTCTGGTGACGTGATGATGAAGGCAGTCTCACGTTATCCTCCTAAGGATAAGGATACTTAAGGTACTTTATGAAGGTGTATATGGGGGCTGTGTTGAAGGTCAGCACACCAGAGTATATTTTGGCTTCTAGAGTAGTAGGAGCTGATTTTATAACTTCATGCATCTTTTGTTTGGGTGTGTGCGCTACCCATTGTAGTGTATTCATACAAAATCTTACCCTGAATGGGTCTTACTGTTAGCAGCCACCACTGATGAAGAAAATTTCATAACTACACAGTATTCAAGTGTTTGCAGAGTTTTTTAACAATATTTTGAGATTTAAAAAAAAATAATTCTATTGAACAGTATTAGAAAGTAAGATTGAGATTTTTTTCTCCCTCTGAAACAGATTCTCTCTCTCCTCTCCTCATCTCTCTTTTAAATTTCATTATAATTCCTGCTGCTGGCCTGTACGTACACTTTTAATTGACAGGTTGATTTATTCACTTTCTCCAGCCAGAGAGAAGCCTGCCTTGAGTTCAGGCCTTGGCTAAAGGACAGGCAGGAACAGTTGAAAGAAAACTATTTGGAAGAAGAATGTAACTGTGGAAAATGTAGAGCAATGATATTCTGGGCCCAAGTAAACATAATGCCGTGTGTAGACGAACAGGAGGGGTGTGTGACAGTTTACCAGTCACCAGCTTACCATTTGAGAGTGTCAGTTTGCAGCTGTGTGCCCTGTAACAGTCAGAGAGATCCCCTTAGGTTGTTTGCTTTGTAGATATCCAAAATATTTAGAATATCTTTAAGGAATATGTCCACAGATTGATGTTTGCCCCTAAGTAACTTGCAAAATTAGTTTTCAAGGAAATAAAAATACAACTGAGTCTTTCATGTGAGAAATAATGCTAAAATCATGTTAGAATAATACAAAGTTTTGGTTTTCCTTTCAAAAAGCATTCTTTACATTATTTAGAGGCTGACAATTAAGAAAAAAATAATTACTGTAGATTTACAGAATGCTCTCCTTGAATTGATGCAGTCTGTATCAAAAGAGCAAAGATTTCTAAATGAAAACTTACTCCAGTATATATATCTGCCAGTTTATGATGAGTGTTGCTTCTGTGATGACTTTGGATCACCCACAATGACAATATAAAAAGATTTGACTGTAGTAAGAAGTAGTGACTTGGTACAAGATGGCAAGTTTAATACCGTTTATGTAGTGGCAAAGGTTAAAATGAATTTTAATTTTTTCCATGACTGAACCAGACCTATTGTTTTAAATGCATTCCTAGCTGTTGTATGCAGTCTATAGAGGGCCATGAAATTTATTGAAAATAAATAGGTTCCACAAATGTACAGATTGGAAATTATGTGTGGGCTGTTAATGCCCAGTGCTTCTAGATTGAAAGTAATTATAAAAATAGATGTAGATATTTCCTGATTCCAGAAGATGATGATTTTCTTTTTTGTTCTTTAGTGAAATAGAAGATGAATTCAGCTGAAATCACTGAAGATGATGAAGGTAAAATATTATACTTTGTGTAATTTATGATCAGGCAAAAATACTTGTTGAATGATAGTCTTTGTAGTCTGATAAAGAGTACACTTGGATCAAGTCAAATTGTATTAATAGTTTTTTAAAAGCTATCTGAAACACGCCGTTACCTTTGTTACTCATTTTATTTTCTCCTCTACATCCTTCCTTCCCCTTGAAAAAAATCTTCCTACTGTAACTTTATTTGTTTATACTCTAGATGCTGCTTTGGGGAAGAAACTGTCATTTACTGAATGACCGAATCATTCCTAGCATATAAAAAACTTGGGGTGGCATCAGCATACACTTATCGTACAAGTCATAAAAAAATAATTATTTTCTTCAAAACACATTTTCATTAAAAAAAAAAAAAAACAAATCACAAAAGATTGTATTAAGGGTGTTACGGTTTTCTGGAGAGAGTGCTTTATCTTTCTAAACCTTCTCTTTTTCCAGTAAAAATTCCTAAAAAAAATATTGTGAAAGTAGAAACAGAAAACGAAGATGAAGCTCTAGACTGTTCAGTAACATCCAGATCTGCTGAGAAACACTCACTGGATGGCGCAGTTACTTGCCTACAGGATTCCAACAAACGGAAACAGACCTCACTTGGGTGTGATGGTTCAGGGAGCCAGCAGGATGTCTTACCCAGTGTGAAGAAAAGACGCTTTACACAAGAGGTGACTTCTCTATACATGACTCTGCAATTTTACTGTTCATATTTCATAGGCTAAATTCACTGCTGCTATAGGCAAAATGCAAGTCAGTTAACTAGATTTGCATTAGTAATGAGTTTGAGTCAAATATTACCCAGTTTGCACACGTTACTTCTCTGGGTATTTCTTTAAATATCGTGATTGTATCTATGAAATACACATTTTGGTTAATTCATTCACGTGAAGTATGTTTTTGTTGTTTGTCAGAGAATGTAGGAGCAGGCAGTGATTTGGATTAACCGAGCATGACTCTTGAGTACAGTCCCTCTCATGTCACACAGTCCTTCACCTGGATCCTCAGTGATAGAATCAGGGCTGTAATTCTTCCTTCCACGACACAGATTTTGATGTCAGTGAGACAAGTAGAAATTTGCATATTACTTTAAAGATAAAAATGCAGGGATGCAGAAGAATTCAGCATGTCAAGAGCAGAATGTATTACAGCTTCTGGTGCAGCATCCCACTTTTAACAATCCAGATGTTTGCCCAGCTGGTCAAGAAGATGTTCAGCCTCTTCTGTTATCCTGTTCTAGTGTTTCACCTCTCTAGCAATTGGGAATTTCCATTAATCTTTGCTGAAACTGAGTGAGTTTCTTCTTGTCCTCATTCTTTTCGGTAGGGAGAGCAGTGATTATCTTTTCCTAGAGAAGTCTTCTGCACATGGGAAAATTGGTGTGAAGTTGTCCACCTTCAGCCTTTCCTTTCCAAGACTAAAATTCTGTCTCTTCAGCTCTTCTTCACAAGTCAACTTATATTTTTGTTGTTCTCTTTTAAATTCCTGAAAGGGTAGTGTCCAGTGCTGGATAGTCACATCTCTTCTAACACGCTCTAGAGCAGGAAAATGACCTCCTGTTTTTCATACTCAGCACTTTATTAAAATAACCTAGATTCAAATTCATCCTCTTTTGAATAACTTCAGGCCCTGGGTTATATTTAGTTTATGACCTACTCTAATGCACATATCCTTTTCTCCTGTTCTGCTACCTAGCCAGTTATTCCGTGTTGTATTTGTGCATTTCGTCTCTCCTTTCTAGTCATAGCTCTTCATATTTCTTTTTCTTGACTGTCATCTATCTGACTTCTCGGGGCTGTTTTTTTTTTTTCCTGAATCCCTGTGGTAGGTAGGTTTTAATTTTATTACATGGTTTCTTTCTTTTCCTTTTTTGTTTTTCTTTTTACAGTTGTTTTACTTACTTACATTCAGATTCTTAAAAGAGCTTCATAATGGTCTCTGAACTGTGCTTGCTTTGGATTTTAGTGTTTGCTGTTTGCCTGTAATAAATTTTTAAATTTATTTGAACTAAATTATAACTTTGAACTTATAATATCAGAAAGCAACCCAGTAACAATGACGAAAATTCATTCTGGACTGACCCCAATGAATCAGCATGTTTAGTTAAGTAACCAACCAGAAATAGTCTTCAATCCTAATAACATTTTTAAAGTTAATTACTTTTCTAGTACCAATATGTTGGTTTAGTTGATGAGTTCATTAACTGTTTCTAGTTAAACAGAGGACAGCATGTAAATTATTTTTAAGAATATTGTGCATGTAGTACATTTACTACACATCATATAGGTATCTATGCATGATATAAGTAGAGCTCTACTTTTTATGTTATATAACTGTACTATTGGGCTAGTGATTATATTATAAACATCTTTCTATCAGAAAGCATTTCTCTTTTTTTAAAATCCTGATTGTCACTTCCTAACCAGAAATTAATTTTCCCTAATTTCTTTTTTAAAAAAAAAAACCAAACCAAAAACATAGAAGAATCTTAAGTTTAAAAAAATTACGTGCAAAACATTTCCAAATTCTCATATGCTTGATAGAATCATTTTATATATTTCTTGCTCATATATTTATTTACTGATACGCTAGTATGTTATGTTTATATTCTTACAGATATTTAGACTTTATTTATCAAATGTAGTAAAGCACATAAATTGGCTGGACTTCAGCACTGAGCAGAGCAGTAACTAAACAACTTTTAAAACTTGGCTTAGGACTCCAAGAGATAAAATGAGAGACTATTTCTTTTATTGGCCGATATTTACTGAGATACTGCATTTTGCAAATGTTTGAAGAATGTGATTAATACAAAGACATGCTGTGCAAATGTAATAAAAAAAGCAGCACTGTCTTATGTACATTAAGTCTAATAGAACAATATCTTTGATTGTTTTTTGATGGTACATTAAAACTGTTCATCTTAAATAGGTATAGTACTATCTGAAATACATTATGTTTAAAGACCAGTGTTAAAGAAAACTAATTAAAATTATTAAATATTAGTTTAATGGAAGAATTTATGGAAAGCCATACATTTATGCTGTGGATAGTGCTGTTACCACAGAGATCAAAACTGTGTAAAGGCAAGATAATTAAAAGCAAAAATAAAGAAAATGAGAACGTATCTGAAATAGAAAATCGTTAAAATGGGCCCAAATGTGTTGTCATCTGTGAGTCGAGCGCTGACTGTGTGTTTCTGAAATGCAGATACCCAAATCCATCCCGCAACCAGATCCAAAGGCCGGGAGCTGCGTTAGTGAGAGGGCTAAGATAATTAAGAAAATGATTTTGTGCTGTTAAACACACATTCTAATATTGCTTTGCCCTGGCTCTGTGTGTGAGAGGTGTTCATTAATAGCAGTTACCCGTGCATTGCCAAGTTTTATTATATAATGAATTAGGGAAAAGGTACGGCAGGAGTTCTGATGAGAACTGACAGGCAACTGGTGGCCCGTGGCGAGCTATTTAGTAGAGAAGGAATTGGATGAATCATACCTTGTATGTGAAGTAATATTTGTAACATTCTCTGAAAACAGGAGTGTTAATGGAAGAGCTGGATACTTAAGCAGCAGGTCTCACTGTGTCTGTGAGAAATGCATTCTCCAGAATTGCAGTTCTGTTTTATTCTTTTGATCTAAAATAGTAAAAGAAATCTGTAATTCAGCCTGGGTGCCTGACTGGGGAGCAGAAGTATGTTTATTGTCAGTGGAGATTTTCATGACCTGCTTTCAGGTGATAAGTAGGACTGGAGGGACAGTCTTCTAAATGCACCTTGAAGTCAGGTCTCCTGGGCACCACCATGGCTAGAGATTCTGTGCACTGTGAAATATATTGCCTTTGTGTTTTGCTTTCATTTTATCCTCTGTCCATCCACACAGCTTTGGATGTGAAAACACGAGGTTTTGTATGTAGAGTTGTAGGATGTGAATGAGAGCAGAACTTGGAAACACAACTTCAATTTAATTGAGCCTGCTGGTTTCTAAACTCAGAGTGGAAACCAGCCTTTTTTGAGTATACATTGCATTAGAAATTAAAAAGTAATTAGATTCATTTTGTCACTGCAGTAAGCAGATGCCAAGTGTGAGTACACATAGGGACCAGATTAATTTCATGAGTCTTACAGTTCGTTTTTTTTTCAGAAAGGAATTTTAATTCAAGTTCCTCACTGTAGGAGGTAGTGGGGTCTTCACTAGAATTGCAAATTGTTTGTGGCTCTCAGCTCAGACCTCAAGCCTGTGTTCCATTTGTTTTAATAATTGAATGCAAATTCTGTGTTTTTTATCTAATTATGTTCTGTTGAAACAAGCCAAGCAAAATGTTTCAGTACAGTCTTCTCTAAAATCTGTGAGTGTTTTCTCATGTTTGAATTCTGTATGTTGGGTTTTAATTCTGTTTTATCTATTTAACTTCCTAAGAATTATTTGCAATAGCCATGTGTTTGCAAAAAAACCCAACCCACTCAAGCCCTGCATATTTGCTGTTACTTGATGAAAATGCTCACTCCCAATGTCAAGCAATGAGGAAGAGTTAGACATTACTGAGAACATTAATTCCTTAAGAGCTCATTACTGTTTTTCATATAAATAGTTTAGAAAATTAGAAACTCATGAGTCTAGACTTCCCTGCCTTTCAGAAATAAAGAAATCGTAGGCTTCCCTTTTTAAAAAGACAATACCGAGGTACTTTTTGCTTTGTTTTTAAGTTTTTATTATTAAATAGAATACTTCTTTTTAAATTACAGTCATTCTTAGAACTTGATTAGGGGTTGTACACCATTATTAAAAAAAAAAAAGAAAGAAACTATATAAACTTTTTGTATCAGAAAAAAAAGAGAATAAGCATAATTTTTGGTGTCTTACAGCCTTTGTGGTATTTTCAAAAGCTAACCTAAAGAGAGTGCTGGAACATTAAATGCAGTTGTTGGAAGCAGTGGCAAGGTCACAGGACTAGGAGGCAGAAAATCTAGATTCTATTCTTGGCTCTGTTGCTGACTTGTTGCCACCCAAATTCCCTACAGCCCAAGATCCTCATACGTAAGGTGAAGCATATTGATACTTAATTTGGGAGAGTATTTAGAGCTCTATGGGTAAAGAGTACTAAGGATTATTATTGCATTTCTCTTTCGTGGAGAAAGCCATGAGCCAAAACAAAGCAAAAAACCTAAATAATTTTTTTCTGCATTTTTATTTTTCCTGTCGTCTTTATTAATTTTGATGTATTTAACACAACTACGTCCTCTGGAGAAAATTTGACTTTGCATATTTATGTAACTGCCCGCTTAAGAGGCATATATTTATAGCTAATGTTTTTAAGACAGTCTCACTAACACAGTATTTATTCGTTCAAAGGGCCCCCTTTCAAACATGAAGAACAGAGACCCTGGCTCACCCACTCAGGGAAATGCAGAGCAGCCAAACAAGAACAAGAATCCTAACGTGACGTGGCTCTGTGAAGAAGAATCCTTCAGTGACGTAACCACTCCATCTTATAAAAAACCTCTCTATGGCATCTCACACAAAATCACGGAGAAGAAGAACCCGCCAGGAGCCGAGCAGTTTGCTTCTTACGAGTTGTTTGAAAAAATCAACCCCAGCAGCCCCTCGCATCTTCGGACTTTGAACGATCAACGCAAAAGGGACTCGGCGGCAGCCATCGCCGTAACAGCGGCCACCGCAGATTCCGACCCAAATATTTATTCTTTGATACAGAAAATGTTTTACACGCTCAACACCCTCAATACCAATATGACTCAGCTTCACAGTAAAGTCGACCTGTTGTCTCTGGAGGTCAGCAGAATTAAAAAGCAAGTCAGCCCAGCAGAGTCCGTTGCAGACTTCAGGCCTCCCCCGGAGTACCAGCTGACTTCTGGGGAGCTCAAGCAGATCATGGATCAGAGCACGTCGGGTGGAGACCTGGCTTGTCGTTTGCTGGTCCAGCTCTTCCCAGAGCTCTTCAGCGACGATGAGTTCAGTAGAAGCTGCAGTGCGTGTGGCTTTCTCAACAAGAGGAAACTCGAATCTCTTCATCTGCAGCTTATCCGCAACTACGTGGAAGTGTGTTACCCTTCTGTGAAGAACACGGCGGTGTGGCAGGTGGAGTGTTTGCCTCAAGTCAACGATTTTTTCAATAGATTTTGGGCTCAAAGGGAAATGGAAAACAGTCAGCAGAATGTGCAATCGTCCAGTTTTTATGAGACTGAGCAGGTCGAGTCCTCTCATTTTATGGACGATAAAGAGCAGGAGGAAGCTTTGTCCTTGGACAGGAGTAGTGCCATTGCCTCAGATTACATGCTGGATGCTCAGGATCTCAGTGAATTTTTAGATGAAGCTTCTTCTCCAGGGGAATTTTCGGTTTTTTTGTTACACAGGTTGTTTCCAGAACTCTTTGACCACAGAAAATTAGCTGAAAGGTATAGCTGCTTTGGAGACTCTGGAAAACAACTGCTGGATCCTCATCGGCTTCAAATAATCCGTAGGTACACTGAAATTTACTTCCCAGATGTGCAAGAAGAAGAAGCCTGGTTGCAGCAATGTGTGCAGCGAATAAACGACGAGCTTGAAAATACATACATGGATGGAAGTGAATGTGATCAAATGAGAGATGACTGTTACGATTCTTCTAGTTTACCGGATGATGTATCAATCATAAAAGTGGAAGACAGTTTTGAATACGAAAAGCCCGGCAGACGCTCAAAAAAAATTTGGCTTGTGCCCATAGACTTTGACAAACTTGACTTTCCCCCTCCCGATTTCGATGTCCCTGTCCCAGATTACCTGTTGAACAAAGAACAGATTAAAAGCATATATGAAAGCAGTCTTTCTATAGGCAACTTTGCCTCTCGATTGCTTGTGCTCTTATTTCCCGAACTGTTTACTCATGAAAACTTACGGAAGCAATACAACTGCAGTGGATCTTTAGGCAAGAAACAGCTCGACCCCACTAGAATTAAATTAATTCGACATTATGTGCAGATACTGTACCCCAGAGCAAAGAACGACAGAGTGTGGACGTTGGAGTTCGTTGGGAAGCTTGACGAGAGGTGTCGGCGAAGAGACACCGAGCAAAGGCGCACGTACCAACAGCAACGGAAAATCCACGTGCCGGGGCCCGACAGGAGGGAGTTTCTCAGCTATGCAATAAACCCTGAGAGGTTCCGAGAAGAATTCGAAGGGCCGCCGCTGCCGCCGGAGAGAAGCAGCAAGGATTTTTGCAAGATACCACTCGATGAACTGGTCGTTCCTAACCCAGACTTCCCCGTGCCTTCTTTGTATTTGCTGTCTGATAAGGAGGTAAGAGAGATAGTGCAGCAGAGCCTGTCGGTCGGCAACTTTGCTGCCAGGCTGCTCGTCAGGCTCTTTCCCGAACTCTTTACTCCGGAGAATCTCAGACTGCAATACAACCATTCAGGTGCTTGTAACAAAAAACAGCTCGATCCTATCAGGCTGAGACTGATCCGCCATTACGTGGAGGCAGTTTACCCCGTGGAGAAAATGGAAGAAGTGTGGCATTATGAATGTATACCCAGCATTGATGAAAGATGCCGGCGCCCTAACAGAAAAAAGTGTGATATACTGAAAAAAGCAAAGAAAGCAAAAAATTCCTAAGACTTTGACCACTAAATTATTGTTCAGGATTATGCTTTGGTTTAGACTGAGGGGGCCTGTCGGGAGCTGGGGGTGCTCAGCATCCAGGAGAGTCAGGCACGAAGCTTGTTGCGTTTTAATGTGCATGTTGCATCCCTGTGGGCACCGCAGCAGTGGGAAGTGGCTTGTGACACCTGGGCAAAGGCCACGAGTCTCCGGTGACACGGCTGCCAACTGGTGCAAATACATGTATTGAAACCGTATTACTCCACTCCCCATTTCTGCATCTTCCTTTTTATCACTTTCTAATAATAAAAAAAATTTTTTTTAAATCATTGTGCTCTTCAGGGGCAGTTTTTCGTTAAACCCTTATGAACAATCTCGTTAGTTAATTTGGAGTTTGAAATTTAAACTTAAATTTGAAAGTGCCATGCTCATTGGAAATCATTGGAATGTTAGACTTTGCTTCTACAGTAATTGCAGCTTCACATTTGTTTTTGTTCTTGATGATTCGGAGATACTGAAAATAATAATACTGTGCCAGAGAATGGGTCAGAATGGCGTCATTTGCATTTTTGAGTGTTACCTGGTTTTTATTGCTGAAACCAAGAATGTATTGTTGAAGAACTGAGATGTGAGCATCGACACAATGTGAATGTTTTGGGTTTTTTTTTATATTGGCACCACAAACTTGATCCTGCCCTTGTGAGTTGTTTTTTGTTTTGTCCCGTGTCACTGCTGGTGTGAGTGCGGATGCCTTGTCTGAATAAAGCCAGTAGAACAGGCCCAAGCCTATAGCCGTGGAATGTCTTGCCATCACCTACTTGCCACTCAATTTGTAAAATAACAAAAGACAACAAAGAGACACGAAACAAGAACTGAGAAAAATTTTAGACCTTACTCTCTATCAAAATCGTGATTCCAAAGGTTTCCAGTATTCATAATGAATTGCATACGTAAAAAGTATGTGCAAAGATTTGTGATGGAGTTAAGTGTTTCAGGGTCCCCACGTACGAGCTGTGGTAATGTAACTTATTCTTTGTGTGAATGCAGCACCATCTGGATATGTCAGGTGTGGGGATATCGAACTCTCTCACTTTGCCAAATTGATTTTGACTTAACTGTGTATGTATAACTTTGGTTCATACAGTCAGGTTTGCATCATTAATACATCCAAGTGTATTTGCTGTATGATTTGTCACTGGAGAGTGCTGCTTTAAAACTAGTTTTCCTCTTTTTTTTTTTTTTTTTTTCCTTTTAGTACTGATAGAAATGGTGAGAGAGAGTCAGTTATGGATTTTTAAGGCAGTAAAGAGAATGGTCACTTATTGACCATTGCTGGAAAACCTTGGAACGATTGTTGATATTCTCTGTGGTCCTTATTTGTTTTCTACTTAGATGGGTCATAGTATCAAATTTTAAGTCAGTTCCAGTGTAATTTTCTATTTTAGCATTCATAAGAAAGTACAAAATATTTGATAGTTTTAACTTCAGATTTTTAGAGTTTATTGTTCTTAGAGTCATATTGATCCCTTTCTTTTAAAAGGCAAACAAAATGTTTTGGGTTTTTTTCCTAATGGCAAGAACTAGTAAGAGTATTATGTTAAACCAGGAGTAAATCCTAATAGGTCGTAGCATTTGCTTATTTTCCCCGTACGCTAGCAACATTCTCAAAGAATGTATGAAGAAAGTCATGAATGTACTAAATAATACACTGATACTGTTTATATCCATTTAAATGTTTCCTGTTGGTTTAAAAAATGCACAAAATGGATATCAGAGCAAATATGGCTATAATAAAATGAGAACATTTTACCAAAGATGAAGAACTGATACCACAATGTCTGCATCTTATCTTTCGTTTTAGTGCATAAATTTAGCAAATTGAATGTATCAGAAACCAAGGCTTTCTCTTGTAATTGTATGCTACTTAGCACCTCTGTGAAATTTTTTACATGCACTTTTATGGGAGATATAAAATGACAGAAATTATTAACAGCGGCTTAATTTGTTGTTGCAAATGGCTGGCCAGAAGGTAAGAAATATAGCTGTATTTTCTTATCTTAATGTCGTACATGTTTCACCACTTTAGTGATGTCAAAGCTCCCAGAAGGATTCGATATCTATTAAACTTTTGTACAATTGGCAGATGTTACTAGCTAGCATGCAAGTGTGAGACATACTGACTCTTACTGTAGATGTTGACATTAAGTCAAAAAATCAGTCCGTTCATATTATCTCTTAAGGAGTGAAAAAACAATTTTCACCTTTTAAAATTACATTTTTGAAAGTGGGTATAGAAAGATTTTAATGTTTTTTCCTCTCCTGTCAAATTGCTGTGTACATTCCTTGTATCTCACTCTTCACAATCCTTTCATGATTGGTTTGATTGTATGTTTTATAACTGATATCACGAAATACACACATATGACCAGTGACATAGTTCACTAATGGAAGTTCTTGCAGTGCATCTGAAGTACAGCCACTTCATCCAGTTGGTCAGTCTTGTAAATAAATTAAAGGCATATTATTTTCATACAAGAGGAATGTTGTCTGGTGATTGCTTGAATATGAGCAGGAATTTCTTTCGTATAAACTCTGTTACTAAGGTCTGAGACAGCCTTAGCTAGTCAGATAATTCGTGAATGAAAATACCCTGGTTGCTGCAGGCATTTAAAAAGATTTTACTGCCTTTTTTTCTTCCATTAAAAAGAATAAACATCATTTTGAAAGTGAGGCTATGAGAGGAAGATTGCTAGATATTGAAGTGTTTGGAATATGCACAGCCATGCATACGTTGGCTTCCTATGGATGAACACTACTTTTTACCTACCAGGTCAGTAAACCCTGTTAAGGTGAGTATCAAGTGTCTCTATGTCTTATAGTTTAAATATATCAGCTTTGGATGAGCATTGAATCACCCACTTCCAACAGCCATCTCAAAGAAATACTGTAATATATCATAGCTCTTTATTTTTGCATCTTACCCATTTTCTACAAATTAAAAACTTACTTAGAATCTCTGTAAAAGATATAAAATGGCACACTGAAAGAGAGATCAAGTATAGATCAGTATCTTGCCCCTTAACTGTATTCTATTCAAGAAGTTTGCAAATGAGAAAAATGTTAAAGTCAGCCACTTTGTTACGCTCGTGCATTACAGCCACCAAAGCATTCCATGTTCTAGAAAATGTTTGTAACTTGGTTTTTCTTGTCTTCAAAACTCATAGGATTTATTTCTAGATACATTTTAAAAAAATCGGTTATTTCTCTCTTTTCAGGTATTGTTTGATATTTATATTATGTTATAGCAGTGAGAAACTGAGAATTGTGTGCTGGATGCTCTACAAAGGCACACCAGGTCTGTTTTCATGCTGGAAGAGGCTATTGTGAATTCTACAGCCTTGAGATGCATAGAATATAATATGCAGCTTTTATTAATAATTGATTTTTATTCAGATTTTGTTTCACTGATTAAAGGGATATGAAACAGCTGAAAAATTCAATGTTTTAAGCCTGCCTGTGGAGAGGATGGGACATAAATTGACAAGTGTTCTTACTTACCAGGCATATTTTAGTTGATTGCACTTAAAATCTATGAGAGAACAAGTGTGGTAGGTTCATGCCTATTTTTCTGAGCGAATCAAACAAACTCCATCACTGTCATTGCCCAAATTTCACTCACTTCATCAGTTTGACTTTCTTATTTTCTCCACTGTTCCTGCAACCCAGTTGGCACCAATAGAATTACAAGTGTTTTCCTCAGGAATATGCTGAAAACATCTTTCAAATGTGCTTGAAGTTGTTTCAAATGAAGAGCTGAAGTGGTGGCTTAGTTTTGTCTCTTAGTTCTCTCTTAGGATTGTTTTCACTAAGACAGACAGAAAAGGAAAGAAATCCCCATTTGTTTGTCTTCGTTCTTTCCTACCTACTTTTTTTTGTCCTAGTAAATATTTAGATGGGTAAGTTTCTAGTAGTGACAGTGCTTTCAAAACCCTCGTTTCTCCCCCTCCATTATATAAGTCATTCATCTAAACTTCTTACTGGTAGTGACAGTTCTCTTACAGAATTTTCTTGCAGAGAACATAATACTTATCATTATCTTTGTCACTTTGTCGTGTTCTGAGAGGTCACCTCCTGTGGCAGAGCTCTGGCATTGGCCAGTCCCAGTGCTGGAAGCAAAATCAAAACATCATCATATTCATAACATTTTCCTTACACTTCACCTGATTGGCAGGAGGTTAGTTCCCTACACTGTAGTATTTTTATCTAGCATACTCCTGTTAGGTTTTTTGTCATTTTCTAGATGCCCTCTTTTCTAGTTAGTGGCCAGAAAAGCCTGTGACACGGGCAGACCAGACTGCCTGCTTACTCCATGGTGGGGCTGTGGTCACCACTCAGCATTTGTCTTTTATTAACAATTTGGAAAGAAGAACTTTGATTCTCAAAGGAAGGGAAGAGCTGTAACAGAAGGGAAATAAAGCTGTTCTGGAGAATACGACAAGCTCTTTTCCTACTTTTCCCTTTTCTCCTCCTTCCCCTACTCCCCCTATCCCCCCATCCCAAAGGGCAAACATGAATCAAACAAACTTGTGGGTTTTGTTTTGGGGTTTTTTTAACTCTGTTCTCCTTATTTTCTCTTTAAAAAGTTAGCAGGACTTCCCAGTAAGAAAAAAAAATGGGCAAAATCACCATGTATCCAGTCACACTACAATTTGTGTTAATACATGGAAACAAAATAGTGATTGCTGAAGACTGGAGCAAGATCAGCTAATTAATATCTACACACACACGCACAAATGTCAAGTAATCATTCCCAATTTCCTTCACAAATTTCATTATAGCAAAGCAACTGTTTGTCATTGTTTCCAGGGGCATTTTGTAGTGGTGTGTGTTAGTGCTCCCTTCCTTGGGGGGGCAAAATGCTCCTTTAATCGTTACACTTTTGGGAACGTACCACTTTGTTGAGCTCGTAAGGCAGTGTGTTAGAAGTTCTACAAATGTTTTCCTGTGAAAAGAAAATCCCGAGGTACCTGTCAGCAGTAGGAATGAGTCACTTCATAAGATCACATCCTACGTTTGAGATCTGATCTCTCGTATAAAACCTAGGAGTCTGGGTTTTATATGTCATGTAACGCTGTCCCTTGTCTCTCCTGCTCCCTTATCTCTCCTTGTTCCAAGAATTAAAAAAAACCCAACCAAAACAGAGTCTCCTTGAAGTGCTTGTCTCTATGTGCACTGAATACTCAAGTGCTGGAAAATGAAGCACTTTTTGGCTTCAGCACTACTCGGGTTTGCACGGCTCCCACACCCCCTTTCTGCATTCCTTTCCCCATGGAAATTGGGCTGCACGGGCTGCTGAGCACTGTCATTTGGTAGGTGCTGGAGGTACACTGTCCTGTTCTGACATGCCATTACACAGAAAAAAACAGCAAAAACCAACAACCAAGAAACAATTAAAAAAAAAAAAAAACCAACCCAAAATAAAACACAGAAACACTTTTGTTCTTTGCTGTCCTATGGAAAAAAGAATTTCCTATTATTTTGGAAGGCTAGGGGCTATTTCTTTTACAGGATCCTCCTCACCCTGCTCCATAGGGCAGGATGGCCCTTCTGCAGCAGATGCTGCCACATGTGCCACTGCTACACCAGTGACAACTGTGTCCTGTGCCCACAGCCTGATGGTGGCCACCTCAGAGAGGCTTCTAGATCAGGCCATGCCTCTGTGCAAGGGCAGGTGTGGTGGGCTCTGTGCCTGACAACCAGCGTGAGGCTGGGTTCTTCTGCGGTTAATGCAGAGGTGCCTTGGACAGCATGGCTGTCTGGGCAACCTCTGGTGAGCTTGTCAGTCACTTCTCAAGCCACCCAAACCTCTCTTTCAGCAGTACCTCCAAGAGGAAGCCCTTTCATGCAGTTCTTCCACCATGCAGACTAAGAACGGCAAACAGCCATGTCCAGGAGCTGGAAATTGATTACAGCAGTGACAGAAGGCAGAAGCAGCACTCCCTTACCCAAGGCACGGTCCATACCCTGGACTCTGAACAAGAGGAAAAGCTTTTTATATGTCTCCCACCACTCAGTACTCAGCAACACTAGAGATTTGTTAGCTGACTAGTGGCAGATTCTCTATTTCAGGAAGATTGTTAACACTTTGTTTTATCATTTCTTACTACTTTGCAATGTCACCTGACTGGACACTCAGACATATTATCAGAGGGACTCAGTTATCTTAAATTCATGGCTGATAAAGGTAAGATGCACAGATGATTCCCAGATAAGCCTGATATGTCTGTTTTCCATGCACACAGTCCAGTATCTACTTTGCCTAATAGTCCTGAGGGTCCAGCAAAAACTCTGGCTGTGATGTGCCTGATCCTGCACCTCCCAGGCCACATGCTGGCTCTGCTCACCGGGCATTCGTGTCAGTCATTAACCAAGCCTTGCCCTTCTTTAGCTCACAGTCCAAATGTTTAAAGGCTGCAGAAACGAGCACAACCTGCTCAGCAATGCCAGGCCCCAGTAAAAGGGTGAGATCGATAGAAAAGCTTATCCAGGAGAGATCAACGTAGCCAAGCCAACAGCTACTCACCTTCCTGCTGTCATAGGTTTCCTCTGAGATCACCCTGGGTGATTGTATGCTGAATCCCTTCACTGCTGCAGCGTAAGGATCACCAAAATCCTCTAGGAAAACTTTCAAGGAACGTGTCCTCTTAAGAATCAGTATTTTAAAAGGCCGCTATGCCTCTAAAACATTAAATAGACATTTATCTGCATCTTTAAACATCCACACAAGCATAAAAAAAGGAGCCGAAACCATCACAGATTTGTATCTATGCTTGAAGAAAGGTAGAAATTATTCTCAATCCTGCACTCAGCAGTCACCCTTTCCAAGGCTACAGACAGCAGCAGGTCCAGGCTGCTTAAACACCGACATCGAGTGGCTGTTGGAAGTTGAGGCCAACAGTTCCCACGTGAGGGGAACCAGGGGAGCACCATTGCTTCCTCCCACTTGAGACACAGAACACACCAAACATCCAGCTGCCACTTCACCAGAGCTTTTGTGTGTGTACCCGACAGCCTGATGCTTAACCACAGCACTAGGTTTGCTTCCTGGGCAACAATTTTGTACCTGCCCATCCAAATTTCAGGAACACCAGAGAGAAAGCGTCCAGGAGTGTGCTCCAGCTGCCCGTTCTGGACTGTCTTCTTCCCCCTGCACTCTTCAGACCAAGCGGAATGAATGACAGCTCCCTGCTCCTACTGGCCACCTTTCCTGTAGACACACACCTCTGTATGACTGCCTAAACAGAATTATATTATAAATACATATATAGGATATATATTAAACGTATATGAACAGAATAAAAATTCTGCCTGCACCACAGTTCCCGATAGGTTGCTTGTGTTGGGAGAAGCCTGTGTTTGACATTACAAGTGTGGGTGGTGGCTCCCAAGATGCCTGTCCTAAGTGACAGTAGTTTCCTGTAGCAATACAGGCATCCGTTTTTCCTCACAGTATGGTTTGACCTTTGCTCAGATTATCCAAGTATTAATTATTCTCTTAAATGCCACCCGGAAATGAAAACGTGACAAACTGAGATTACATTTTCCTCTGCACAATTGCCTGAACAGTAAAAGCCATGGGTACTAACGTGTCTCCTCACTGATCTGCCTTCTCCAGGAGAGCAGAGGATCTCTGCCGTGGTTCACTCTCTGTCACCATGAAGTTTCCTGCTTAGAAATAGGCAGCTGCAATCAGTATCCTCTTGCACTCTTGCTACAGCAGCAGCAGTGTGTATCAGCACGGAGTTGGTATCGTTAACCAAGATGAAACCAAGACTGAAAAAGGAAGCAATTTTACGTAATTGGGTTTTTTATCCTTATTATCCCTATTTCGTGAATCCAGAGATAAAGTTAAGAAAGCAGTTCTGCTCGTTGTGATGTCAGCCTTAATGTAATCTTTCCGATTAGCAAAACTACACAGCAATTAAACAGTGATCAAATTAGCCTTTATTGGTTCATTATATATAACATCTGTAAGGAAACTGCCTGGAAATGTAAGGGTTGGATCTTATATCCCACAGTACCAAACTAACAGCAAAAAGTGACAGGCTTATTGCATGGATATTGATGTACACAGCAGAGGGAGGTAACATTCTAACACGAGCCCTTAAAAAAGGGTACTGCCATTTTGTTTAACCAAAATTCGTATTTAACAACGAATATAGTTTTCTGCAAAAATTTTATGCTACCACTTGCAACCCTCTGTTACTTAAGTACATCCTGTTTGGGCACTTTCAAGTTTTTCCAACGCCTCAGAATTACTTTGTATTTTTCACTTTCAGTTTTGTCAGATACTTTTTTTAAGACCACCCGCATAACTACAGCAGTTCCTGTTTCTTTATCTTCACCTACTATGAGATCCAGAGTGTCACCAAGTTTCACCTGGAAACAGAAAGAGAAGAGGAGTGATTATAAACATTCCCTGGGGAAAACAAATCCCCGCAGTCTATGTCCAATTTTAATTTCATTCCTTTCTTTAAATTTAATATTCTTATCTCACAGGAGAGGAGGAAGGCAGGCAATACTAGACCCATTATAAATCCTCCAGCTATGAATTTCTAGGAAAGCCATGGCAAAAAGCAATTAAATGTCTCAGACCTTCTCTGCTGAGAGCTTTACCCTCCCTGTTTTATAAACAACACTTAACTCTGTGAAACAGGTGTAATGTAGTATGTTTTTTTCCTGAAGAGTGTTTCCTGACCATCTTTTTGTATCAATACAGACACAAAGCAGCAAAATACAAAGTTCTCCCTCCTTAAAAACCATTCTGGTGAGCTCTGCTGTGAAAGACTATGGCCTGCAGCCCTTCTGACTCTTCCCTGGATGGCTCTATCACAGATACAACAACCTTTCCTGAGCTACCCCACTCTCAATCCCGTTCTGTCATCAAACTTTCTCTTTTTCTTGAACCATGTGCCTGCTCCACCAAGAGTATCTCAGATTTAATCATTCCTGCTCACATCTATCATCACTTCCTTCAGCAACTTAGAAAGCTCTGTCCTTGCTACCCTCTGCCTTCTCCTGACTTTCAGCCTCAGATTTTACTCTCTCACACCACAAGTCCTCTGCCTGCCTTAGGGAACAATGTCTTACCCTGGGAATCAGTCACACACACAGAGCTGGCATTGGAGTTAGCAATGCTATTCATTCACCTTTGCAGAGCCATTTAGTGGTTAGCTCTTCTGACCCAAGTAAAAGGAGGGAGAAGAAGAGGTCATGCCTTAGTTATTTTCTTGTACTGTATAAAAAGATTTGAATTTTAAAAAGGTCTTACAGTTCTACTTTTCTTCCATAGTTTTTCTCCATTCAGCCTGAGTTCATTATTGTAGAATGCATCTTCTACTTTACTGAAGAAAAACAAGGTTTTATTGCATTTACAGTGTGCAGCAGACCAAATGCAACTGTTTCTTTGCAGATACACAAGAACACCACTCATGTGCAAGCACCGCCACAACTCTGCTTTATGCATAACGGATACCTTTAAGGTCAGGACAGACCTGAACTGGAAATGAAGAAAAAGTCTTTGATAGATATTAACTGAAATAAAAGAGTGTGGTTGCTCTGTGCCACAGGTGCAAGCAATAAGAAGCTGTTTCTAAAGACTAGTCTCCTTCATCCAATGGAATAATGTCCCTTTTCCTGCACCATCCAGTTTAATAATTTTTAATTGATCAAGTTATACATTACATCACAATGTAAGTTCTCTGATATATTATAGACTGCACATTTACCTGGTTGACTAGAACATTAGGTGTACACCTACCATCATCTATTTCTACAGCCAGTAAGTAGCGTATTATTACTCCCACAATTTCAAGTTAGCTCTTTTCGTATTATTTAGTACAGTGGTTTGTATTTTCTTCATTTTAAATAAATAGTAACTAATAGAAACTGCCTCCTCAGCAGTCTTAGAAATATTGCAGACACCAATATTTATGCAGAAAGCTAAAAAGTGGCTGTTTCAAGGAAGTTAAGGTGAAACAAACAAGAACACCCCTAAATCCTAAAAGAGCATTTTTAGGCAGTCAAAACAGCTACAGCAAAAATAACCCCAACCCTGAAATACTAAGTTATTCCACCAATAAACGGCATCAAAACTCAAGTTTTAGATGCATGACATCTTTCTCATCAGCAGATTTTTTTTTCCATACTTACTTTCTTGCCATGTCTAGACCAGCTTTCATGATCACATCATATCGAAGAGACTGCACTACTTTTTCAAGATCCTTGTAATCTTTTACTACGTTGGGGTCATTTTCAAATTCATCTTCCAAATTGCTTTCCTCCTTGTCTTCATCCTCTTCTTCCTCCTCTTCTTGCACAGTCTGTCTGTTTCTTTTAGAGCTTTTGTTACTTTTGCTCCGCAGAGAAAGTACCGAGATATACTCTGGAGACAGTCTTAGTGCAGAGAATTTTACTGGTGAAAAGCTGAAACATCTTCTGTAGTTCACTGTGTTTACTTGACAGGTGCAGAATATGCTTCTCCTCCAAGAGAGATACAGTTTACTAGAGGGGAATTTCTCCCACAGTCCAAACCAGACATTCAGTTTTCTAAAAGTAACGATGGGGAGCCTGAAGCCAGTCATAGCATACCCTGAAATAAAAAAAAAAAAAATGCATAAGCAAAAATGAGCAACTGCTTGGGCTATTGGAAAGATTTCTCCAGGTATGGCATAATAGTTACTACAAAAAGATTATTATCTATTTCCCTATAGAGCCACATATCTATAGGAATATAGTCTAAAGACTCCAGCTTTATGATTTGCCTTTCTCATATACTGCCCACCATTACAAAGAACTGAAACACCAGATGAAAACCAAACACTAACAAATCCAGCGGAATACTCCATTTATATTTTATCTTCTGGTGTTTCATATTAACTGTCCAAACACATATGTGGCATTTTCCTCCCTACATCTGAAGTACAATTCACAAAAGACACAGAAACTTTGTCATAAAAAGCACAGGGAGACCTAGATTTATCACAACTTGTTCCTCAATAAAAAAGCAACCCACTCCACTCTGCAAGCAACCAAAACCCAACAAGTGGAAAGCTGCTCACCTCCAGCCCCTGCTCAGGCCACAGCACTCCTGCCTGGCAGAATGCCAGACCATGTCCGCCCCTCATTTCTCCCAGTAGCAAACAGCATTATAGCAGAATTTGGGAGAAACAACCCTTCTCTATGTAGTGCAATAGGACTGAGACCAGCAACACCAGCCTCACATACCAGATGTCCCCAGCACTGCTCCTTTCTGGAGCCATCTCTGACCCGGGACAAGCAGGTGGAAACAGCCCAAAAACACCCAGAATGTCTTCCAACACTCTTAGAAACTGATTTACAGTCCCTCCTAGTCAGCTGGAGCGCTGGCTTTTATTATGGCCTTACACCTATGGAAACACGTGTCTTTTCATGAGAGCGGAGCTCCTTCTCCCCACACCCAAAGCGAACTCTGCCGAAATCTGACCCAGGTGGTTTTTGTGGTTGGGGAAAAAGCCTTGATCGCCGAGGGCAATTACTTGCCATGTAAAAATAACCACAACTTGGCTTATGGCTTATTTATTTATTTAAATATGTGAACCTAAAATCTACGACACATAGCTTAAAACCGGGGATGGTGCACTCCTCACCTAAGACCTGCGCCTCTCCTCAGTTCAGGGGGCAAACTCCTAGAGGAGTCGTTTGAACGTGACAACCCATTATTATTGCTTTTTTTTTAAGGCTCTGTCTTACTCCGTCCCCTGTACAACCGGACGCTGAGCCAGCTCCTCTCTCCCCCCCCCCACCCCCGCCGCCCCTTCCATGACGGCCAAAAGGGAGGGCGGCCCCTTCCCCTCACAAAAGCTGAAGGGGGACCGAGACTCACCCCCCGCCCGCCCTTCTGGGGGGGGACACACACCGGGCTGGAGCCCCGTTCCAGAGCCGGCAGCCATACCCGGCCCAGCTTCCGCGGCCTGCGGCGGGGCCCGCACACACCTCCCCCGACACCTTCCCCGCGCCCGGGGACGGCCCCGGACCCGCCGCTGAGGCCCTCGGTAGCGGCAGGCCCGGGGAGCGCCGGCAGCGGCGAGCAGGCCTACCCCCGCCAGGCCCCGCAAGCTCCCCCGGCCCCACCGACCTTGGAGCCGCCGCTGCCCCGCGCCCGTCCCCCCGCCGGAGGGGAGGCCCGGTCTGGTCCGGTCTGTTCGGTCCCCGAACAGTGGGTTCGGGACGCGGTTACCTGGGTCCTGCTGGCGCCTGGGGTCCGGGCCTGCCGCTGCGTCCCCGCGCCGCCGCTCGCAGGCCGCAGGCGGAGCCGGCTCGGCGCCCTCTGGCGGGACCGCCAGGGCCGGGTGGGCCGGGGCCTAGCGAGCTCCGGCGGGTAGGCCTCTACCTCCGCGACCGCGGGGGCCGCCCTTCCAGTCTGAAGGTGGAAGCGCCCGGGAAGAACCGGGCGCATGGAACCGTCAGAGTTGGAAGGGACCTCTAGAGATCATCCAGCCCCACTCCCCTGCCAAAGCAGGGTTCCCAGAGCACATCACTCAGGGCTGCATCCAGGCGGGTCTTGAAAGTCTCCAGAGAAGGGGACTCCACGACCTCCCTGGG
>BJBW01003034.1:0-12346 GCA_004320125.1 Scolopax mira
GGGGAGTTGGACTAGATGATCTCTATGGTCCCTTCCAACTCCAAAAATTTCAGTGATATTCAGTGATATTAATTGAGTATCCTTCGGGATACGAATCAAGCGCCACCACTCTTTCCTCATCATCTGTTTCCAGAGCTGTGTTTCTCCACAAAGACTACTCATTTGGAGAATACAGCACACAAACATGGGTGAAATATTGATAATGTCTAGAAAGTTTAGCCTTCAGTGTTTGCTAGCTCAGAACAAGCAAATGAGAGGACATGATAAGAAATTTAACAGTTCCATTAGTATAGCAGAACTTCAGTGCCACATACAGAAGTGCCCCCACTCTAGACTAAAAATAGAACCAGTACTCTAATTTCCACAATAAGGCCACAACAAAAATCACAATAGTGTACATACTACCTCATGACCACCACACTACAGCAACTTTGACATTAAAAATAATACTGAGACTTATACAAATTATATAGTGCATTATTTCTTTAAAAAAGAAAAAGAAAAAAAAAGCCACAAGAAGATAACAATCAGAACAAATTAGATGGTTGCTTTCCCATCTTGATTAACAGACCAGAATAGTCCACTGATCCAAACAGTTTATTATCTTATTATTTTAAAGTTTACAAGGGCATATACGTAAGTTGAGGAAAGTCTCCAACACCATCATTAATCCTGAATTAGTTAACCCCCTCTAGGGATGAAACAAAAATGCCAGTGTTTCTCCTTGATCCAGATATTAATATTCTACAGAGTGCTAACAATGTGGTAAATAGCCTACCCAAACTAAATTTTATTCAACATTTAATGGAAAACACAATAAGTTCCAAAGTAACTAAAGGAAAATTATGATGATTTAGAAAAAACAGGAAAACTGAAACTCAGTAGTAATCTTGAACAAAATGAATGTGTGGAAGGAAAGGGAGTATCTTTTTGTTATCATCAAGTGTAGCTACATCTTGTGCCTGTGAACAAAGTTTCTATGCTGTTGTGCTATGAAATTATAGAATAGAATATAGAATTATAGAATACCAAGTTGGAAGGGACCTCAAACATCATCTGGTCCAACCTTTCTTGGCAAAACGATGGCCTAGACAAGCTGGCCTGTCCAGTTGAATCTTAACAGTGTCTGATGTTGGAGAATCCCCCACTTTCCTGGGGAGATTATTCCAAGGGATGAATGTTTTCATAGTGAGTCATTTTCCTCTTACGTCCAATCAGAATCCCCCCAGGAATAACTTGTACCATTACCCCTTTTCTTTTTGCTGTGACTCCTTGTAAAAAGGGAGTCTCCATATTCTTTGTAGCCATCCTTTAGTCACTGGAACATGATGAAAAGGTTTCCCTTAAGTCTTTTCTCAAAACTAAACAAACACAATTCTCTCAGTCTTTCCTCATACGGCAGGTTTCTCAGTCCTTCCATCATCTCAGTGGCCCTTCTCTGGGCCCTCACCAGCCTGTCCACATCTTTTTTAATAGCAGGGACCAAAAATGAACACAGAATTTCAGGTGTGGCCTGACAAGTGCCGAGTAGGGTGGGATAATGACTTCCTTTTTTTCTGCTGGTGATGCCCTTGTTGACACAACCTAGTGACGTGCTGGCTTTCTTTGCTGTTGCAGTACACTGTTCACTCAAATTGACCCTCAGGTCCTTTTCTACAGAGTTTTTCCCCAGCTGGGTTTATGGATTAGGTTTTCCCAGGTAACAGACCTTACACTTGTCCTTGTTGAACTTAAGGTTCATAAGGCTTCATAATGTTTAAGTGATTATCCTGGTTTCATCTAGGATAGAGTTAATTTTCATTCTAGTAGATGCAGTGTTTTAGACTTGGTATGAGAATAACATTGGTAACTCATATTGCTTTAGCTGTTGCCAAGTAATGTTCATATTAAGTCAAGGGCTTCTTCAGCTTCAAATAGAAGCTGAGAGGGAGCAGAGACAGGACAAGCTGGCCCAAGAAGTCTTCCATACTATAGACATCATGTTCAGTATATAACTGCAGACTGTCTGGGGGCAGAAATCCATGATAATTGCTCAAGATCAATCATCATGTAGCAAGTGCCATTGTATGGCATCACTTATTTTGCATACTCTTACCATTACTACTACTATTTTTTTTTCCTCTTCCGTTACTGTTCTATTGAACTGTCTTTATGTCAACCCATGAGATTTTTTTTTCCTCTCTTTTCCCTCTTCTCTTTACCCTACTGGGTGGTTGGGAAAGGGACTGAAGATCTGTGTGATCCTAGTTGCCAGTAGGGTTAAACCATGACAATGATAACATCTGATTCTACAATCATTTCAAATAAACAGGATCTCTGCATTCTGGAACTACGTAAAAAACAAAAGCAAAGAAATCCACCACAAACCAAAGCACAGCTCAATTCAACTGTAAACAATTGTCCTCCAGAAAAAGAGAATAAAAAAAGCTTCTGAGTATAGCTCATTTCTACAGTTTTAAATATATTTTGTGGAATGTGAAGAAATGTAAGAACTTTCTTAGATTGCCAAAGCACATAAGCATTTAAGCTAGAAATTTTAACAGCAGTCTGACCTCTTATGATTTCAGGAAAAAAACACTCATTATGTGTACAAGGCTTGTAAAATTTACTAAACACAATATTCCTCAAATAAATTCTGTCTTCCCCCTTTATCCCCAAATCCCACAACATTCAAATGTTTTACCTTTAGGTTTAACAGAATAGAACCCAATAGCCTCTCCTTTTTTCCACAAGATCTTAGCATAGTCATTGCTACCATGACAGAGAAATGGGATCTCATTCCTTCCCATTTCTTGTGTCCGATAGATAATTCGATTCAGAACATAGAGAACAATCCTCTCTCCAACAGATTTCACCTAAAGAAACAGAGAAGAACATTTAAGAAGAGTGGTCAGATTAGTTAATACTCACACATCAGGGACCTTATTTTTCAAAATTGCCAGTTAACACAGCTGTAGATGGAGTCAAGAGAAGATGTAAACTCTAAAGCAGGATGAAGTTCTTGGGTTTGTTTAAGGGCAAGGAGATGATCAGAAGCCATAGCCATGGATTAAATATAAAGCACTACCAAAGACAGAGGATATTTCACAACTTCAATGTCATTTGTAATTCTATGGGTAAAAGCTAAGAGAAGTGCTGGGAGTGGGGCACTAGGTGGAATTTATTTTAACTCAAAACCATTTTTGGATTTAAGAAACATTTGCCAAACAAATAGAAGTACACCAGCCTCAGAATTCCCACGACAGCAGGCAACTGGAGTCCTACAAAGGAGAAATGATGAATCCCACAGTGTAGCAGGACTTGGCACACTCAATCAGTGCTCATAGTGGCAGAGATCAGGACATGATGCAATGGAAGAACTAACTAAAACAGTTTCTGTGGCATGAAACTAGGAACTCAATATCCTTTTTTCTGTCCTGTAGGGTCTCTTTTACATATGAAATGTAAGTCCACCACTCTCCTACCCACTATGAAGGAAGAATGGAGGAACCATATTCTCTTCCCAACGTCCAGAGTCTTAGCTACTCTACCTGTAAAAGATTCACCTTTCCTGATTTAATCACCACTGTACCACTAAGGAGGACATGGAAACAAGGCTACATACGAAATTCTCTAGAATAATTTAAGAAATACAAAAATCAAAGGTGAGTGCCCAGATTCCATGAGCAGGTAGATAGAAATCACACTCCTGGAAGAACAGATTTCTGGTTTTGTAAAAAAATTAAAACTCCATGTTACATAGATTTCAGCCACTGCAAGCCATCAGCTCCAACCTGCCTTTATCAAACTGGCTCCCAACAATTTCTTCACCTTACTAGCCTCCTGGTAAGACCAACAGGTACTGCTATGGTACAACACACCACTCTAAGACATTTCAATACAACCAAACACAAGATACTCTAAAGAGTAAAGGAAAAACTCTTAACATCATTAACATCTAAATAGCTTGCATATGAAGCTACTCTTTGAAGATGCTCTTGCTCCAGATATTATCTTCCCAACCAAGTCCCGTTTTCCTAGTACCTATTCCTCTATTCCTACTGACCTTGCTTTTGAGATGAGACTCAATTTCTCAATTAAATGAAAAAATGTAACATCTTGCACACTAGCTGTTTGCCATTATCTTGAAAGATAAGAATAATCAGTAGGTGAAAGCTGGTGTGCTTTACCTGATGAAGCCCCTGTCTAGCAGGGATAGATGTTCTCACAATGTCATCAATCGACCACCACTGGCCAGCAAGATACAGGGCTACAGCTTGAAAGAAACAAGGGGAAATAAGAAGTTAGTGATTCTTACCATCCCAAAAGAAACATATTCATTAAAGCTGCTAAACAATTAGGAATAACACTTTAAAAACCAAGTTAAGTACCTTCTAGTTGGCATTATATTAATGTAGCTCTTACCACCCTATCACAACAAATGCGGTGCTATACACCCTCCCATATGCAATGGAGGGGTCCAACACTTGTTTGAAAACTGAGAACAAAAAAAACAAACACAGATTTTGTGCAGTATGGCATCCAGAAACTGTTTTTCAGACATAAGCACTATCCTTCATCACTGTACTCTAGTACTTCCTTCCACTGAAACTGGGCCTGAAGAGGAGTCTCATTCATACATGTATTGTAGTTTTGGGTTGCTAACAGCTATTGATATTGAAACCGTGCAAGTTTTAGGAAGTCAGATGAATGTACAGAGGCCGATGGCCATGGGATTAGCAATCAGGAAGACTTTGATCTATGGACATTTGTGGCAAATTTGGTAATCTCATACATAGCATCAAATGGAAAGAGAAGGAAACATGGAAGACTGGAAGGGAAGAGAGAAAGGGAGTAAAAACTCCCTAAAACCAGCAGGATGTCACTTTAGCCTGTTAGGACTTAGGAGCTATGTTAGGACTTAAAGCTAAAGACAAAGTTACACTTGATGCTAATCAATCACTGCTAGTAAAGTGCATCTAAATTAAAGCGGTTCTATGAATGCTCAATAAATTCCTTTTGGAGAAGTGATGTGTACACAAAGCAAGCCAGAGATCAAGATTCAGATAAGCACCTTGTTATTTTGCTACATATCTTCTGAATTCAATGGATCCATTTCTACTCCAAATAGTATGCGAAGTTCTACCACTTGGGTGTATAAATCCACAACAAAAATAGTATGGGAACAAGAACATAATCAACAACAAATGCAAAAGTGGCAAAGTTAGAGTGGAATGAGGAAGGGCCTGGTTACATGTATTTGTCACAGAAAAAGAAACAGCAACACAGAGATAAAAATCTTAAAATGAAACCTGTGAGCAAGTCTCCTGGTGCAAACAAGGCAAGAAGTTTGTGTGTCTGTTCTTCACCATAAAGAGGAACGAAGCCCACAGTTGTCAACCTGATAGGAATCTGAAACAACAGGGTACAATACTTCAACAGACTTGCTCAACACTAGCAAAATATAACACAGAATGTTTGGCAGGGTAAGCAAGATGAATATTGAAAACTGAGTGCTAAACAATTAACTGTGAACTGTAATGGACAAGCATCAGACCCCAGCCCTTTAGACATTTCTTCCTAAAGACAGACGACATTGCGTATAACTCTGGCAGCTTTAGCTACAGTAATTTATACTGTTAGAGGTCTCTGCTGTTGGCAGTTTGTTATATGCACAAATGAAGTAAGGTGTACAAAGAGTCAGAAGTCTGTTCACTTCAACTGCCCCAGCTGTGCAAGCTGTCAAAGCCAACAGAAGAACAGCACAGGCAGCCAAGCACAGAAACGAACTGGCTCAGCAAAACTGCTGTTTATTAACACGATGTGCTAAGCTGGGAATGCTAGATTCAAAAGGTGGGGGTTTTTTCCCCTTAAATTTCACACATTTTAGAAATTCCAAAGTTGTCTGCTTGATTTCCCCTCAGGAATGACATGAGAAGGATAAAATCAATCCACCTTTCAGGATTTGAGTACCTTTGTGGAAATGCATGTTGATATTTAAATTCACATGATTTCTATATTTATTTAATGCATAAAAACTAGACAAACATTAATGGTGTGGTAAATAGACTTGCTTACCCAGTTTAAGAAGATTATGATATGCTATACCACAAACAAGGATGATAATACAAATATTTAGGCAAACAGCATCTGCAGAAATGCAGAAAATACTTAAGATTCTGCTTCTGCCAAGGAATTTGCAGTATTGACCTTTTTTTCCTATAGAGAATCCTCTCAGACCACTTGTTATTCATTAAAGTTATACCCATTGCCTTTATTTGTACTAACTCTACTAGAAACATTCATCGAGACAGATCCAACATTGACCAGCTTATCACACAAGGGATAAGTGTTAAAAACACGAAGTGTTACACCCAGCCTTTACTACAGCTCCCAACCGCAGCAGGGAATAGTATTTCAGATAAAAAGAAAAGAATAACCTCTGTAATTAGTGAAACTTGCTGATCGAGTGAGCTGAACCTAACCATGAAGTATACTGAAGGACTGAGGTACTGAAGCTAACTGGCTCTTTTTGTAAAACATAAACCCATTAGTTATGATGACAGACTTTTTGACTGCATGAGTTAGTGCTCTACAGAAAACATTCGACTCTTCAGTTGAGAATTTAACTTTTTTAAAAAGAATTACTTAATGCATACAGATCGATTTCCTAGAAGCAGCAAATAGTCACTGATGATGCCCAGATGTAAACCCAATTACAGAACAAAAAAAAAGCAGAACTTAACAAATAGGAATTTGGAAAATACAAAAACTTTGCTAAAATAATTATGTCTTTCAATGGTTACGGACTGGATTTTTTTACATCTTTTATATCTACAAGTATATCAGGACAACTGGTACTAAAGTATTTGCTGGATCTTACTTTCCTGTGGTCTGGCAGAGATAAAAATTCAAGGCAGTTTGGATTCCTACACCGAAGGTCAGCCAAGTATTCCTCCGCTGAGCTCTCCAAGTCTTCATGACTGTAGCTATTCAACTTATCCACAGGGAAAGACATCCTTTTGGGAAAAAAAAAAATTAAAAATCAGTATTATTTCTGTAGGTAGTTTGAGAGATACAATACACATATTTAGTATATGTTTAGTATGTTTAGTATATGTTTAGCAATTCCTACTAAACACGTAATTAAGACTGTTGAAAAATCCCCTCTGCTGCTCTCTAGAGCCCTCTATATCCAAGCCAGAAAGGAGAAATGCTCCAGGCCTATTAACACCCAGTCTGTAAAACAATACATGAACCCATCTGTGTTTACAAGCAGAGAAGGATGGGTTTAGCCCATAGATGCCCCTAAACCCAAACATGGCAGGTTTCCAATATACAAGCCCATGTACAATATACCACATGCTGCCTTGAGATGGCAGGATGTTATCTCCCTCCCAGCAGATATTTTTGAGGCTACAGATTACTTCTTATTTGACCAGCCACTTACTGCTTAAACAGCCCAAAAGACAACAGCAAGAAAGAGAAAATAATTTATTTCAGAGACTTTGCATTTAAATCCATCTCTGAAGAAACTAAAGCATTGTTCAGAACTTCTCTCAACAACTGGTCAGTTAGCGTGCCTACCAGCTGGTTGTTACCAAAAGCATTTCAACTGTGAACAGGGGATGTGACACACTCATTAAAAAATTAGCTCATAGCAGACTGAAAAGACACTTTAAGAAGGTGACAAGACAAAAACCAAAGCACTAAAGACCAACCATAGTAGCAACAGCTCCTTGACAGCTCTTAGATTCAAATTTTCCTGGTCAAAGTGGGTATAAAATTAAGGTAAGAGCTCCTGGAATCCACTGAGTGCTCTTCACCAAAGGCTCTTCCAGGTACATAAAATTACATACAGAAACAGAGCCCTTAGATCCTTTCAAGCTAGAGCCCAAACTCTTGTAAGCATGGACTACCAGAATTCCATGATAACTTGTTGTGGAGAAACACAGAAATTTCTTCATCTATGTCTCTCAGCTCCCAGGAACTCATCACCCAACTCTCAAAACCACAAAGCTTTCCATAGGGCATTTACAATTACTAGTCTCTACTATGGAGTCTTTTCTTTTACATTTTAAATTCCTAGTCTCCAATGATTTTTTCCCCTTTATCTCCAGTTCCTTCCTTTTAATCCACTATTCACTGACACAGGTAAATCAAATGCAAAACAAGTTTTTATTTTAACTCATCCAATAGCAATTAAAAAGACTGCATTTTAAAAGCTTTTTAACACTAAAACATACTATTAATTTCCTTGAATAGATGAGACTGCTCCTTCTACAAAAGAGATTCTATTTCTTATTAAAATTGAAAAACAAACTTTGACATGACTTTATTGGCATTTGCAACCACTAGCTTTAATGCTTTTACTAATAAAAACACAAAGGCTTTCCACGAATGCTATTCCCCAGAACACAGACATTCCCCACAGCAATTTCCTTTCAAATTCATCTCATTCCTTCTCCTTATCTGTTATTTGTAATTTTCTCTTGCCTTCCCGTCCAGTCTCCCAGATTCCTCCTGCTATTGCTCACTGCCCCTTTCACACGCTTAGCTGCATCCCTCAGTTCTCCACCTGTGGCAAGAGACACCTGACAGCAGCCAACTCCATTTGCTCCTCCTGTTCATCAGCAAAGGGACTTGGAGAGCCAAAGGCAAGGCCTGCATGCCTCTGAATGCACAGCAGCCAGAGGAGCAGTTCATCCACTGCTGGTCTCCTCACCTCTAGCAGATAGGACTCACCCACCCATATTACAGTTCTGAAACACACCAGCAATACTGTAGCACGTGTAAACACGTTAATGTGATATAAACACGCTGCAAGAGGAATAGGAAGAGAGGTAACTGTGAGATTACTTGTTGCTGCTTCTAGAACAGAATGAGTATTTAGGGCCCAGTTAGCTGCAACAGGCCAGGTAAATTCTGCCTTAAGGGAATACAGACATGAGGGGAAAAAAAAAAGTAATCTTCTGTATACTGGCAGAAAAGGGAAACCCTCCTCCACTATTAAAGAAATATCTAAATGCTTGGATAACTCTGTGAATAGCATACAAATTGAGCTAAGCTTTTGTTATTACATCACAAAGATACAAGCAAGCCACAAGCTCTAACTGAAAGCCTCTAGGTAATAATTCCTGACATTTTTAAAGAATAAAAAAAAAAGCAGGGCCAAAGCAGAAAACATGCCATAAGAAATTTAATAGATTATCCGAGTTCCAACCACTACAAAGACAAAAGCAACAACTGTATCTTTGCTTACCAGAAAAAGACAAAAACCTCTTTTCTGCTAACTATTAAATGCATTGAATTACCCTCCAGATCACTCAAAGACCTCCTTTCCGTTTAGGTTACTTAACACTTTCATATAGCATACTTTGATTTTAGCTACTCACAACTCACTTACATTAGTTGCTTTTGAATTTTCTTTTTACATCGTTTACAGAAAATGGGTTATGCAGAAAAAAGCCTATGTAGAGCAATCTTCAAGACTGAACCAAAGAAATCATTGCTTAATAACCATCTGTCATTTGTACTGTGCAGCAGATTAGACATGGAAGGTGATGAGCTCTCAAACAGTCATGTCATGTAACTTGACTCAGTGTTGATAAGATCAGAAATATTTCACAACATTAAGTTCACAGGAATCCCAAAGGGATTAGTAAGTACACACAGAAAGTTATAAAATCACAATAAAAACATTAAACCAGTGATGAAAGGTTAATGTCACATGCCAATCTACAACACAGCATAAGAACGTAGTTCAACAACCCAAAATACAAGTATTTTCATTTCGAAAGGCAAAATAACCTACCAAAGACCAAGTGGTTTCCAATAGTAATAAAATAAGAAATTTCCCTCACAAAAACACAGCTGGCTTGTCAGCATCTTTAACGATGTAGAAATACAGATGGCTACACATCTATCCAGTCTCAAGTAACTCAGGAAAGAGAAAAAATGAAAGAGAAAATGGTTTTTCAGTTTTCCTTGACAAAAGCATCACACATTTTCCTCCACAGAAGCAGCAGGTCTCTGCCATACAGTCCCTCGTGCCCCTTTTTGTCTTCTAAGCCTCCATGTGCTGCATGGACTGTAAAGCTGTCAGGTCGAATCCTTGTCACCACACATGGGGCTGTGCTCTGGGTACTGCTCCAATTGGTCAGCAAACAGTCAAGCTGACCCATGCAACGTAGCCTTAAGCAACCAAACTCATCACTACTATTTGTACAAAAGGCATATATTGGAAGCATATGGGGGGGGGGGGGGGGGGGGAAATACAATTAATTTTATTTTTTAATTGAAACAAATTTATGCTTTCCACAATTCAAGTGAAAGAAAATAAAGACCACGCTTCTTCATAACCAGATCATCTCACATAATAGCATTAAAGATAGTACGTAATGAACTCACATGGGCAACATTGGCTTTAATGAGGAATTGTATCACTTTCCCCCCTTGTCAACATTATGTAAGCCACTACGTGAGAAACTGCATGTCCGTTTTTAGGAACTGCTACAGCTGTAGCAGAGATCAATCCAAGGAACACCAAACCCCCACACACATTTAAAAGGATGAGCAAACACATTCCTGAACAACTGAGGCAGTTTCTTATTCACAAAATCTTTATCGCTAAAGCATTAAGGTTAAAAAAAAAAAGAATTAGATGTAGAATAAATAGACAATGTTGAAAAGGATTTAATTATAAAATTACAGCCACAGTCCCTATTTCACCTTAGAAGCACATGAAGGAGAGGTGCACAGTACATGTACCTTACAGCTCACACATGAATCTCACCAGGAACTGAGACATCTGTTCATCCCCTTGCAGACCCTCAAAACTGAATGCCACAAAATCACAAAAGAATAAACACCCAAAAGCTATGTTGTTTCTCACAGCACGTCAGAGGGCTTAAGTACAGCTTAAAATTGGTTTTGGGTGCGTTTATCTTAGGGGAACTGAAGTCTAAGTGGTTGGGCTGCCAGCCAAGGATTTAGAGGAATCAGGATGAATTTCCAGCTCTCACGCAGACCTGTTACTTTATCTGCCTGAACTCCTCATTTACAAAATGTAAATAATCACTACATCAAAGAGATCAGAATAAGAGATATTTCACTAAAATCATGAGATACTTGAACAAAAATTGTATCAAAATTTGAGAAGTGCTGGAGGTAGCCAGTTACTTACAGAGCACAATCTAACTGCACAGCTCATTTTCCTTTAAAAAAAAATAAAAATCACAAGTAATCCACAAAGGACTTTTCAATATAAAATAGGTGGGACAGATAAACATATCTGGTATAACAAATATGTGCAAAACTAAATCAGCAGCTAAACATCATCAGTAGATGAACAATCATCAGATTGTACCTGTGTTTAATAATAAATAATTATGATTTAATTGGGAAAGAAAGGGAATAATGAAAATTTGAAGTTTAGAGAACAGACACTGAGTACTCAAACACCTGCAGAACTTTTCTGTTAAACCAGAACTAATCCAGCTTCGACCTGCAGGTCACACATGAGGTCCAGTCCTGTGATGAAGTACTGGCCTACTTGGACAAAAAGGCCAAGTGCCTGACCTAAGCTTTCATCTATTTAAACAAGTGCTGAAGTCTTGTATCACAGAACTCCTCAAGGACTGCTATGCATTTCTTACAAACTGTCACACACCTTGAACCAAGTTCTATTTTAAAAATATAATCCTACCATGATCTCCCAGATTAGCAATAAGATTCACCCGGAGCAGCATCATGATCAAAGACACATATTTGGTTTGTTATTTTTATCTCCATACACACACCAGCTGCTGATATCCCAGAGGAAACCAGGCCAGGACTGTAGAACTCCCAAACCACAGTCCAGAATCAGAACCAAAACCAGACAATGCACCAAACCAGAAATCATTTTTTCAATCAGAGCAGCAGAAACTTAATTTCTGTTTTCTATGTTAGTTTCCCACCTTGTAATGTCCAGTTTCTAGTTTAGTGAAAGCTGTGAAACTACATAGAAGTTGTGAAAAAAATAAAAATTTTAGAAGGCAGTATTTTTAGTCTTCTAGCTTCAACTACAAAAAAACTACATTGCATCTGCCACTTCTAAAATTGTTAAATTCTGCTAACACTAATTCTATTAACAGACCAATTACATAAGTGTTTTTTTTGCTTCAAATACCAGCTGTCACATACACAAAACATTTTCATTGCTCTTGTTTCTTCTTTACTCCACATTGCATACTTCAAATTGGGAGGGGTAGTTTTTAAATGTTGTTTTTCTCTTGTTTCCATCTAAATACAGTATGAAACATTTCATTATGTTCATGGCTTAGACGGGAATATTCTCCACTGGGTTAAAAACTGGCTGGAGGGC
>BJBW01003035.1:0-60747 GCA_004320125.1 Scolopax mira
GGCAGCTCCCATGCTCCAGCAGACACCCTGTCAGACATCTACAGGGGCAGCTAATGGCCTGGAATGTGAGGGCAGATCAGCTGGACAGGCCTCCAAGCAAGCATCCCCAGGAGCACACATGAAGAAGGCCAGCAGACAGGAAAGACAGTATTGGCAGAGTTAGGATGAGAAGGGCAGGATGGGTAGCTTAGGAGGAGAGTGTAACTGATACAAAAAGCCATAGTGATGAAGAAACTGGACTACAAGTAATAGATAAGATGCTACAGCAGAAAGGTCACCTCCTGGGAGATGGGAGTGAGCTAACGCACTTCTCACTCCATCAGACTTCTCCCTGTCTGGAGGTGAACCCAAGATTTCCACTCTTAGCAATTATCTGTAAACACAATTGGTGAAGCAAACTAAATACTGTTTTTTCTCCTTTATTCTGTAAGGATGACAGACGAAAGAACAGTACTATGATTGTGCCAGACTTCAACAAAAATGGTATTTTGTCTTCAAGTAGAATAATAGCAACAAAAAAGCCCTTATATTTCTATATTCATGTTCTGAACACTTTTCCTGAAAGATCTGGAGTTACTATGGCTTCCATTCTTAACAGAAAAAACTCCAAGAACACAGGCTCCAAAGCAAACTCAAGACTGAAGTGTTAATATGTTAACTAAAAAGATGTACAAAAATAAGTTGCAATAAAGGTTGTGAAAACCATGTTATTTTTGCCTCTAGTTACAATTTTCTGCTAAGTTATACCCAAGACACCTCAATAGGGAACTATGCACTTGATTTTTATGGTATCTATAGAAAGTTAAAAAAAGAAAAAAATTATGGAAATGAATGGTTCCCAAAACCTGAAACAGCTGCCAGCATTCCCTGAATACCAACTTCAGGGATAACTGTTGACTGAATGATCCCAGCAGCAAAGGAAGGTCACTGTCTTGCACGGCTCCGTGACAGAGCTATTGGCACATCCCAGCTCTTACCATCTCTCTACTCTGCCTTTTACAGAATCAGATAGTTGCTGCGGTAGCACGACCTTAAAATAATATCTGTTAAATCAACACTTATTTGAATCTACACCCTCAAAAGGACAACCTCCCTGCTAGCTCAGGAGACAGGACAGCCACCCTATTCAGATTAAGTTCATGAGTCACTCAACTGTAATTCCCTCCTGACATCTAAATCATTGGGATAGGGCTGACTACTGAAAAGCAAGAGACCTAGATCAAGAAATAATGGTCAAACTGAAGATACCTAGTTTCTTTGTGCTGCAGTGTATGTATGTGCACTCCTAGGGCAAGTATCCTAGGGCGAGTGGACCCAGTTGCTCAGACAAGACTCCTACCTTAATCCCTGGCACAGCATCTCACACTCGGCACACGTAGCACAGGAAATGTTTGCACGCTGTCTCCTTGAGAGCAGATTGCTCCAATGGGTCACTCAGTGTCATCTGGCCAGAACAGGCAAGATTCACCAAAGCTGGGTATCACTGGTGTGCTCAGACTCGTATTGATTCAGTCAAGTTATACATATAGATCCATGATTAAACTGCCACAGTGAAATCGCCACTGCAGAAACATTTCAAAGCTTTTCCTCGCAGATCTGTAAAAATTAGAGTGGCTCATCACTGAGAGGTATGGAATTTGATAAATAAGGTGATTAGCTGGGGCAACTAGGAGACAAGGGAACTGATTCACTGTATCAGCAGCTGCAGAAAGTGAAGCTGGGACAGGAGGCCTTTATACTGGGGAGGAAGATGGCAATTAACTTCAAAACTAAAATACAAATTCCTGCTAGACCTGGACTCTCTAAATTATCTCCAAGATTAAAGTTCTCCCTCAACTTAGTACTTTTTGTAACATAACTGTGCTTTTAAGTCCCCCCAAAAGCTACCTTGCTGTTATGATATCTAATAACTATCCTCTAATTCAGAATTACTTGTCCAGCATTTGGACTTATGCTATGAAATAATGTAGAATGATTCCTCTGTGTGATTAGCAGGCTTACTTAAAACTCACCTTCTCCAGACAGCTTGACTTTTAGAAATAACCAACTCTGTCAAACTTTGCTAAATACAAAATGTAGCTTGAGTCTGAAAAGCTGTTTTACCTTAGTGGCTAAAAACATAGGAAAAAGAAGAATCAAGCACCAGTAAACGAAGTTGGGAAAAACACATACAATACAGCTTATGAATGTAAGCCATCAGCCAGCAGTTTTAAGACAGAGCATTCATAACAACTTTTTTATAGCAATCTTCTAGATTCAGAGGGAAATACAAGACATACTGCAAATTCCTGTCATTATTAATAGATGTATCCTTAATTATTGTTTATTTAACTAAAATATCTAACTATAACACAACAGGAAATAAATATATGCTTACCTTGGCCAAGAACAACCATGTCATTCTTCAGCGTCTTCAAGACCACAAATAACGTCGGATACTCAATTATTACTTTGCCTTTCAAATTCTCTAGGAGGCTTCTACTGGCATCCAGTTCATTGTACCTTAAAAATAACAGGGAAGTTTGCTTTGGATTTTAACACTAACAAGGACATAATGTACACTTTCTGGGAAAAAACCACAAGCTTTCTGGCAATTCACAGAATTTTCAGATGATACCATATTCAGAAGCAAATTGCATACCCAGTCCTATTATTCAACTATTTTATTTTTTTTTAAACCCTCCTAACACCTAAGCATAAGAACAGGAGGAGAATCAAAGCCAAATTTCTCTAAGGGCCAAAATGTTCTTAAAATTTATATAATAACTCTTAATTAATCTTTACCAAAATTGGATACGGACATAGAAGTATCAAAATGGATACATTTACCAAAATCAGATTCTAAATTAAAAATAACAATGTTCTACTTACGAGCTTTAACATTACAAGTTTAATTTACACGGTTAATAGAGTAGATTATTTACCATGTTTGCCTATGAATTATCAGTGAAGTTCTGGGAAGAGGAAATAAAAGGCCTATCAGAAAAACTACTGAAGGAAAACATATTGGAAACACTTCGAGCTCTGGTTTTGCAGAAGTAAAGGCTTGATACCCAGGACAGTGGGGCACTAATTTTTAAAAGATGGTACAATGTCCTCATCTATGCCTAAGCAAATCTGTGCTTACAGCAGTGAAAACACTCCCTGTAGAAATCCCCACACGGCTCAAATGCACAGTCCTTTCCCAGAGAAGGCTCCTCTTCACCCTAGAGGGTGAAGCCAGGTACGTAACAGATGATGCCACAGTAATAAAGAACAAATTGAGCATCTTCACAATTATTTTCTAGAACTGTAATATTTTCTCCCAACTCTCTAACTGGAAACCTGGATGTGAAACTTTGGGGAAAGAAGGGCATATTTCAAAGCTCTGTTGAAAGAGAAACCCTGTTGCTTTCACTTGCTGTAACTGTGGCATCCAACAGATGCTCTGATACTATTATACTGCAATCTGAGTTATGCAATTCTTTCTGTAATCAGCATTATTAAATTACTACTAATCTATTGTATCAGTTAAAGGCAAATGAAGTCCAAAACCAAAATACACTGTGGGCAATAAGTGGAGTACTTCCCATAGCTGCTCTACTTTCTCTCATCATTAACATATTATGCAGTTGGGTTGGCTTTTGCCAAAGACAACACTAGATGGGTAAAGAAAATTATATACTTTATGATTTACAGCAATGTGTGATTAAAAACAGTGTATAAGAGGAGTCAGCAGACAAGAAGAATATTGAAGATGAAACAGAATTTGAGTTATTGGGATTTAAGGTTAACTTAGTTTGAGCAAAAACTATTTCTCTCTCATATTCAACTTCAATCATCATGAAAATATTTGGTTTCATATTTCTCTCAACCCAATGTAATTACAACCTCTTCTTACTGAAACCCTTTAAAAGGGATAACAGTATATTACATTTCTACTGAACGAATGCGTTCGTAACTTGTGGATTAACACACATGAACAGAAACATATTTACTGCTTTATTTACAGTACTCCAAATGCAAAGTACAACAATACCTTTCCTTTGGCAAGGACCTCAACACATTCTTTTCTGGTTAAGCAAACATTTACCACCAAGAGGCTAAAGTAATTCACATGCCACAATACACTTTCCATTATCTCATGTTTTAGACAAAACATCTTTAGCGTCCAGCTTGGCATAAGATAAAACATTTGTACTTAAAACTATTTTATGATAGTAAATTACTGAAGTGTTAGATCACTGAGTCAGAGCTTTATCTTTTTTGTTTTTAAAGTAAATTTTATTGGTTGAGAGTGATAGAGAAAACATCCAAATTTTAGTGCATAATGTGGGCTGTAAACTCCAGGGAGAATATAACAAAAGAGGTTGGTTAATGCTTCTCTTTTTTAAGCTTTGCTGTTATTGTCTATGCTATCCAAAAAACCTCATTCCACCACATTCCCTACTTTATACACAAATGCAAGTTAAGGTTTTCTGCTAATCCACCTGCCAACCCCTTCCTTGCCTGTGCATGCTTAAAGACCTCAAAAGAAAACTAATACTTGTCACTCAATTCCAAAGTCTAATACAGGATGGCTCTTGAGCAAGACTGAGTTTTCAGGTTCTCTCCAAATGACATTGTCACAATAAGAACCTTCCCAATTTTATTGCAGAAGTGGAATAAAAGCCATACATCAGAAGATGAACCTTTGGGAAAAAGATGACTGCCCTGTAAGGTTTTTCCAGGAACCTAAATATGTTTCAATTTTTACATATGAAAAGGCTAGGCCTGTTTGGAGAAAAATTAAAAATGAAATGGCGTTTTTATAAGTCTTATAACTTCCTGTACTGATTATTCACCTGGATAAGCTGAGGATGTAGGGCAACACTGGAACACAGGTCCTGCTGTGAATTTGCAGGGAAGTTGTCCCACCACAGGTGAGACAGGAGATGGAGCAGGGAGAACCTGGTAAGCAGACATTACCAGATATTCTTTCATCACCATTTTTACCTTCTTGTCCTGTATCACTGGGACTGCATAACCTGCTCAGTAAGAACCTATAATGGCTTGAAACCTTCTTCAGGACCTTCCTTGCCTATGCATTTCAAGATACAGCCCAGTAAAATAACCAACAACCAATGTTAAGTCTGCCCTTTTACTCGGGACTCCCTTTTACTGGCTCCAGGGCCAGCCACAGGAACCATCTTAACTTAGGCTGTCATCCTAAATGAGCTCCTTCAGCCCTTCGTGACAGGATGGATTTGAAGATAAGCCTGGCTCTGAATGAACCAACCCCTTAATGCCACATTTTCACATCCTTCTTCTTAAACCTCCTCTTGCTTTCTCCTTCCTCCCACTGCCCAGTTCATACAAACGGTCTCCACTATGGCTTCCCCACCCCTGTATTCAGCAGGACTTCTCTTTGCACCCTTCTCTCTGAATCTTCTTTCCTCCCTGATATTTACTTCCCACATACTTTTTTTCTCTCTTACATATATTCCCTTAGACTCCTCGTCCGACTCCTACCATCCAATAATATACTTTCCTGACTATTTTCTTTCCCCAAGCAAGGCTTTATGTTCATGTCGTGAAGCAAGAAACAAGCCTGGATTTCTTCTTAATAAGACGACTCCATTTGTAAGGACCACAAAGAGACAATCTTGGCAGACAACAGCTTTTGATTTTAGCTGGAATGAAATAACAATAACTGCTTTTTAAAGGACAAGAATTAAATAAAGTTGCCTGCCAGCAGGCAGTTTAAAAGCCTACAAAAATTGTGGCAATTTAGAAAATTTAACAAGATTCAGCAATCCCATACCAGTTCCAATATAATCTAATACATTCGTTCCACAAACGGCTTCGTTACCTTTCGCCAAATGCCGAAATTCATGTGGTTCTACATTTCTGATCTATGAGTTTCTGCAAAGGACAGTTTCACTATCTATAGTTATTCCACCACCTTCCAGGAATTCAACAATTCAGTCGCCTAATCTGTCTCCCACAGGCAGGAATGCCGCATGAGGTCACCGCATCACAACAAGCCCCCCCCCCAATGGAGCCTGTGGCTATCATCGCAGTGGCGTAACTTGTCTCCACGAATTCAGACAGCAGGAAATTCCCTGCTGATCAGGTTTTCCTGAATGTCATCTGCAGGAACTTTGATTTTAATACTAATAAAGAAAAATCTGCAATCTGGAATTAAAGATAAACTGCAACCATGTTATTTCTTCAGTGTAGCCTGCCAGACACCGAAAAGAAAGAAAGCAAGTTTTAACCATCTAAATCACTACAAATATCACTAAAATACATATTTGTACAATGATGTTCATAATTTTCCTGTGAAAGATATCAACTAAACCCCTTGCATTTATTTTAAATAAAGATGACTTTTCTCCCTAGAACTAAGTGGAAACCTTGAGGTATTTACTTAGCATAATTCAGATACAATAAATAATGCTATCTATTTTGGGCCTAGACAAAAAATCCACAATCCAACTTTTTCTAACTTCTGGGATGAATGAAGATTCTCCCACCACCACCCCAAAAAAAAACCTGAGTAGCATTCCTAGGTATCTGCATTTGCCTAGAAGAGAGCAGAGATTGGGCCCAGTATTTAAAGTCTCTCCCAAGCACTCATTCTGCAGTGCTGCAACACTGCAAAGATAATAACTAACAGATGCCACTTTCATTCCTAAGTGGTGAATAACCTCTTCGTGTGGTTATGATTTGGTGAACATGGAAGTAGTGAAATGCACTCTTGAATTAGGCTTTAAAGTTATATGGCAGAAAGTAAACACAATGTATTAAAACAATACGCAGTTCTTTTGTTTAACTTTGTCATTAGAATATTGACATTCCAGAAATCTGGAACACAGTGAATTTTGTTAGTCCGTATGCATAAAAAAGAAATAGAAAATTCTACAACTGAAAAAGCAGAGACCCTAGAAACAAAAAAAAACAGAAATGACTTGCTGCAGCACTTCCATTGTAACTAAATTCTTATCAACAGCTGAACAACATGGGCTGCTCTGCTTGAACAGTTTTTTAAGAAGGGGGACGGGAACCAAGTTCAGTACTTTATAAACACGAAAAAAAGTGAGAGTACTGTTTACAGAAATATTTTAAAACCTGCTAGATCTTCCTTCCACTCTTGGTCTATGGTTTTTCTCTTGGTCTAGGATGTCCATATTTTGCCTCAACAAATGTTTGCTAACCTCTCCTCCACACTGTTGACATCTACATAGCTCAACCTATAGCAATACAGAGCAGATGCCTGGCCAAGCCCTTTTCAAGTCAGATCCCCATCTTCAGGAACACTTTTCCTTGCCATTAATTTCTGCCATAAATCATTCTCAAACAAGGACTACTTTAAGACAAGTTGTATCAATCTGTGGTCTCCTCTCTTCTATGGGCCGTAAGAGGCCTTTTCCACTAGGAAAATCCAAGAACTACCGAAAACTAAAGTGTAAAATGGAAAAAACCCACAACCCCCCTTGTTACAAGTGTATTTCAGGGAGTTAAACCATCCTAGAAGAAAAAAAAAAAGTAATAACCAGGTGAAGACTGCAGGAACACAAACTGTCACCCAAATTATATGCTACAGTAGTAGATGTCCAGAAATATTTAATAGTTTATTCACTTTTAGCCTAGAAAATATACAAAACAGTTAATGGAAAAAACAGATAAGCATAATGAGACTACAAGTATGTCACTGTAGAAACACAAAGACTGTCGTTGTTTAAACCTCTTGAGAATGAGGCAATTGCACAAAAACACAGTAAAAGTTGTTTAATGACAATCATGGAAAAAGATATCAATTGATGGCAAAACCCATAAAGCAGATAAGGCATCTGCTGCAACGATTTAGTGGACTGAGTATTAAGAGTGAAGTAGTAAAAGGATTCAGGATGCACAATGATTTTAAGATTAACGGAAGTTAATCTGTATCTTTTAGTTATAGGAGAAAGTGAACAAAACAGAAGAAAAATGTAAAACTAACAAATCAGTTTCTTGGATTTGGTAGAGTTTGGTTCAAAGAATACAGAAGTAAAGTGATACTGAGTTTCAAGAAGGCAAATACTTTCCCCATCTCATAAAACATAATGAAAAGAAGTAACAAAATTCAGCAGCAAGTAAAGATGCTATAATTCAAGTGCATCACAGCAACAGTCCTTTACTTTGTGAAGTCAGGCAGCTTTACAAACTGCTCAAAAGCTCAAGGTTTATAATCTTGAAGGGTATACCACAGACATGTAAGGCTACCATATGACTGAGATAAAGAAATAAAAACAGCCTAATGAGTTCATGATAGTCAAGAAGGCTTAAAGGGAATACAAAGTTTCACAAGGGAAAAGTTATTAAAAAGAGAGTGGGTGCCCTACTGAAGATAAATGCCTGAAGTTTCAAGATATTCTGTCACCTTTAGTACAAGTGAAAGCTGTGGGTGGCTCCCCAAAAATGCAGGGACGTTGAAATATGTAACTTATACCATTAATAGAACAGTGGAATGATCATGAAGAAAAAAACTAATGTTGTAAATCTACTTTAATTAAAGTACTTCTGTTACACAGACTCATGAAACATTAAATAATTTTAGAGGTGGGGGTGTAACAAGGAATACCAAGGGATGCAAAGAAACACTCTTAATACATCAAATTCAGAAAACTAATAGGTCAAATCTCATTTGACAACTTAAATTAACATAAGTAAGCAGTGCACTGATAAATTAAACAGAAACATAAAACTGATGAGAAATCATCCTTGTAAATTGGCAATACTTCCGTTATTACACTTGGGATAATCTAAAGAACTTCCACTTCAGTAACAGGAAGAATTGACACTTCTGTAATTTCAGATCTCTAGATAGCAAATTCTAACCTCCAAATTCAGCTTACAGAGAGATAGCCTGAATACTATACAGAATAACAACTCTGTAATACTAATACAGAGTAACACGAGTAACACTGTGCTAAACAATGGAAACATATACCCAGAAATTTTATACAGCAGAATCACAGTGCCATAAACCTTTCATGAAGGGGTTAGTAATGCTTTACAATGAACAGGAAAAACTATGAAATAAACAAATTATTTTCTTGGCAAAGAAGCAGGAAGGTCAATTGCCTCCTTGGCGAGATCGAAACAATCAGCCCTAGATCATTTCCGTCAAGAAAGAGAAAAAAACCAGAGGGATTCCCCTTTGGCAGCCTCAGCAGGAAAACAACAGGTTTTCTCCTTCCTGACTGGAACACGAGGAGGTTCTCTTCTCCCCTGCCTTTGTGAAAACACTGATGGCTACGCTGCTATATTTCACAGTGCTGCAGCTTCCAAGTTCCACCCATCACTGCAACTGTCCTTGAACGCAAAAGAGTTTTTATCTTTGCTCCTAGAAACCTCTTACCCCAGCCTCCCCATGGTGTCTGGTCCCAAAAACTGGGAAACGTGACTAACTTTAAGTCAGCATCTCACTGTGTCTTTTTCTTTCAAGAAACTAGCAGCAAATCCTCTTTTTCCTTCAGAAAAAAAAATATTTTAATAGCAGCCCTACAGTTGAATTAAACCTCTCAATACACCCCACAACACATATACTAGACTGGAGTAGGACAAATAGTTTGAACATTATTTTTGCTCTACAGCCCATTTTTACCAGCTCACTCTCTGCACCAAGGGGCAGCAGGGTTTTTCTAACTGCAATCTTTTCTTGGACTGCATGGTCTGTCTTTTTGCCTTCAAATCTGCCTTACATGTGCATGCTACACAGTCACAAACTTCCATGAAGGTGTTTTCCATACTATGCATATGTTATATACCTATAGGCAAGTTCCTCTCTGCTCCATAGGAGACATGTCAGGCTGAAGCAAACTGCAAGAGTTGTTCTTGAAACAGCCTGTCGTAGGTACACACTTCCTCAGAGGAGGAGAGAAGAAGATCTGCTTCTGCATATGCTGGGTTTGCTGCTCCCATGCTTCAAGCCCAGTTATCATGCAGAGAAGAGGCTACTGTGTACAGATTTACTGATGTTTTAGAACCCGTCTGCCTACCTGCTTTGCAAGCATGAAGGGTCTTCAGATCTGTCTGTGGTGCTTACAGAACACCACTAGGTGACTAGACAGGACAAGCCACTGTCTGAAGCCAATACTAACAGGTTTTTTTGTTATCTCATCCTCCACCTCTTTATTTACCCACATACCCACATTGTAAGTGTTCTGGATCTAACTTGCTGCAACATGGACTTCAGAATTCTGGAGCGGAGGCTGTAACTTCAAATAAATCTTTGTGCAATAGATACCTCAGTCACTGACTCTCTAGCTTGGGACACTCCAGAAATCCTAATGCAATACCATTAATTATAAAACAGTTTATCCAAAAGAATTTAGCATGGATTACAAAACGCTGGATTGTTACTTTAAAAAACAGGCGCCTACTGGTTCATAAAGGAATCCCTTTCAAGAAAAAAAATGAATGATTGCTCAAGATAATAAGATGGACAAATTCTGTTTCTTTTGGAATCATCCCAAAAATCTTCTCAAAGGTCAAGTAATTGTAGTCAGACACTATAAACATTGAGCTATGCATGCTACAGATTCAGATCATACATACTTCTTATACTCAGCAATGACTAGTTTTCTGCTTTTCATCTATGTTGTGTAATAGAGAATTTTAATAAAGAACGCAAGTAGATACAGAAGGAAAAGTGACTGGTTTTTTACAGTAAAAGCTGCATATCCTGGCATCTGTTGCTCTGCATCACTTTTGTCAGCAGCAAGACCCCTGTTCAGACAAAGAAGGAGCAAGTGAAAAATGACACTGAAATGGCTGCAATAACAAAACTAGAAAGCCTGAAATGATCTACAAGAAAATGCTGCAAAGCATTTGCTAAAAAAAGATGAAGTTTTAAATAAATAAAAAAAAAAAGAAACAAAACCCAACACTCTGGGAAAAAAAAAAACCCAGCAGCCAGTATACACAGGAGTGCAGTGTTTAAGAAACAGACTGCAGACCAAATTTTGTTTCCCCTTGAACAGTACAAAGTCGCCAGAGCCTGACTACAGTTGTGCAGTGAAGAATGAGCATTGTAAGCTTGCTCCCTGCTTTTGTAAAGCTGGCAGAGCTGCTTTTGTGCCAGCTGCTGCGAGCTAGAGAGCAGTAATGAATTCTGCTGTCAATCTTCTGCTGGCAGAGGCTAAAGCCAGCTTGGGGTCTGTTCCAACTCATGCCAAGGCCAGCAGTTCAGCCAGGGATTTGTATCCTTAATTCCTGTCTCATGTATACCACATACTACACAAACGTGAAGAGAAATTGCTTCCTAAGTAAGGCTACAGAATCTTAAATAAACCACCCCACACTTTTCAACACTGACAGAAAATGCAGAGGAGGGAATAATGCTTGAAATGTGCTAATTCCAGCACATTTGTTTTGCTGGATGAAGTAGTATTTTTGAAATGAGGTTGTAATATGATGGTAAAAAGAACTGATCCATACACCAGACCAATAGCAGCGATTTTTTTCTTTAAATGCAACTGAATTATGTTTGAAAAGCAGAAAGCAAAGGCTATAGGCTCTGTTGGTTTTACATTAAGTTATTGGCAAACTATAATGCAGAAGGAAGTGCCCTAGGAAGAAAGTATGAAAAATTTAAGGAAAACACTAACACTATCAATATTTGAAGCTATCTGCAATGTAGTTAAATGTAACAGGTTTTGATAATCTTAAAATCACTGACAAAGCAGATATATAATAGACATTCTTAACGACAGGAAAATAATCCAATATAAATACTACATTTAAAAAGATTTAGTTCCATTTTATTTGTAGTACTCTTTGAATTCCAAGACAATTTTCAGACAAAAGTCTGTGGCATCTTTGCACACACTAATGTGAAAAACTTACTTCATCTTTCTAAATCTATTACCGTGACTACTGCGACCTACTAATGTGATCTAACCCTTAGTTATTTAAAAACAATAGGCTACAAAAGAAAATTCTCTTTGAGCACAGAACTCAGTCATCCAAGGAAATAACTCTCATTTCTGCCAGCTGATCTTGAGACAGGGAAGCGCTCCAAAATTACTAACATCATCCAGCCTTCTGGGAAGCAACTGCATTGGATCAGTTAAAGCAAAATAAGTGTTCACCACCATAAAGCAACAGCATTTAGTAGAGAAGAACCTCTGATACTTGTTTAGCAGATTTTCTTTCCTGTGGTCCACAAGAATTAAGAGGCAAACATGCCAGTATTCTCATGTGCACCAGCCAATGTCACCACAGAGAGTAAGACGCCCCTTAAGATTGAAACTGGTACAGAAATGCTTTTGATATTTTGGCTGAGGAATTGAAGCATGAGCTACACCAGTGCTACCAATATAAGAAACAACACTACAACCGATTCTATACACAACTCTGTATGGTGTGGCTGTTTTACAACAGGAAAGCTACAGTATACAGTCTGGTATTGCTTTGTACTCCAGTTCCTTGAAGGATACGGTCTATTGAAAGCAGTGGGCTTTGCAAAGCTTTTAAGGCCAACCAAACTAAATTTTGTATGCACCTAAATATTATGTCAGTGCCTATGGTATCTTCAAATCCCAAAAAGCTTCTACAACAACTTATCCTGAAACAATGTTCACATGCCATTCTGAATATACTAATAGGCAAAAAAGAAAATTAGTATATAAAAGACCTAACACTGATGTTTAAGAAAGCATTCTTTTTTAATTCCATTAAATTAATACATGTCATTGAAGACAGTCAACTATCTAAACCAGACTCATGGAAGATGTTACTGAACAAAGTAAAAGAGATTTTCCATTTGTGTGCTTTAACCTTATTAAGATTTATTAAATTAATTGCCTCTTAGATTAAAATATGTACTGTAAACCAAGTCTGTTGCAGTTATTTCTCTTCCAGAAATAAGATCATCTTATATAATGAGGATGAGTAAGTAACTTTTTCATTAAATATCTGTAGTTAAAAAAAAACAACTCTGACCATTAATTTAAAGTAACAAATATCAAAGGTCTGATAGATTTAGGAATTCTTTTTTTTTTGGGGGGGGGGGGGGGGGGGGGGGGGGGGGGGGGGGTGGGGGGGTGGGGGGGTGTTTGGTTTGTTTGTTGGTTGTGTTTTTTAATTAAACAAAGACTAATAAGGCAATTTTCAGGAAAATAAGAAGGTGTATTTCCCAAACTAGATTGTATAATTTGGCAGTTGCATCTTTCCTTTGCTTAGTGGAAAAAGCAATACTCTTACCATATGAAGTCACTTTGAAGGCATCCCACATAAAGGACTGAAGACAGTTAGGGCACTAATTTATCCTGAAGAAAGAAAAGACTACTTTATAAAAGAACGTAGACTGTAAAAATCATCCAAGAGGCAGCAGTTAAACCTTTCTTGGAAAAGTTACAGCCGAGGAGAGAATGGACATCAACCAAAAACTAAATATTGCATAACAGGTGATAGAGGCAAGCACCAAAAAACGGAAAACTATTATAACCCATTGAAATGCAGATTTTTTCCAAACCAAGGTTTTAAAGGAAGAAGAGAGTTGCGTAACACTTGTTTTTTCAAACCCTCCTTCGTAAGATTCCTTCTAAAGTGCAGTTAATGAGAAGACTATCGAGTGGTGTAAGTTACAGAGCCTCAGGTGACAGGTGGGGAGGAGAGGACAAGAGGAGAGAGAACGCTTTAGGTTACTCCCAAATAATTGAGGAGTGCAATTCTTACAACAGTTTTAGAGAAGACAGAAATAAGAGCTTATCTCAAAGTTCCCTAAGAACTGTCACCACTGATGATAAAAGGCACCTAGGAGGAAGAAAGCAAGCACCATGTTGTTTGGCAGCTATCCATGATATCTGCACACCAGTGGATTTATCCCGTTGCTTTCTGAAGTTCTGCATAACTCCTGTGAGGAAGCAGAAATCTGTACTACATGGCTAATTTATATTTCTGGAGGGAGAAAAAAAGAAAAACCAAAAAATTTGAAGCATTCTGCAAAGGACCTTCAAACTAAAAGGGCCATTTGCTGTGAAACACAGAAAACAGCCAAAACTAAACCACAAACTCCTGTTTCATAAACAATTGCAGGAAATACTAAAATCCTTCTGTAACATACTTATCTAAAACTAGAAGACTAACATTTTATAACCCATAATAATCCTGCTTAGATGTTCTCTTAAACACCATTGCACTTCCCCAATAATATGTAATTGTAACTATGAAAAGTATTTTTTTCAAAAGGTTCTGCTAAGCCTAAAAACAACATCCGATTCAACAATGTATATTTACAGCCTTTCTATTATCTAGTGCTTGCGGAGAAGGAATTTTTCTCGTGGGCAAAGGGGAAGTTTTGGGTCACACAACATTCATGTGGACCTGCATGTACTAGTAGACACCAATCCTACTCCTCCAGTTTGCCCAGAGAGTGATGGAAGAGGACTTTGCCCAACAGGAACGTACAGCCTAAAATCATGCAGAATGAGGTGGCACAGGATGGGAAATTACTCTTGAGTTGACAGTAGCACTCAAGGGTACACAAACCAGCAGTTAACAGCTCCCCACTGTTGGAGAAACGCGAGACAGCTCTGTCTGCTCTCAGGTTCTGTTCTGTACTGAACACTGCTGAGCAGCAAGCCGGTCCCCTCTCAATTGCAAGTACTCCCACTGCAATTCCAGGTGTTGCTTTATAGACTAACAGCCATAAACCTCAAATTAATTTAACTGGAGGGGAGCCAAAAGGAGAAGAACTCAAATTCTCTCTTAACTGTAATGTAACTACAATAAAAATTTAAATTCCCTTGTAGAGCTGTAGTCACAACTACGCTGGTACCGAGGTGCTGAGAGCGCCTGCTGGCAGAAACACAGCTCATGTCGACAGAAGATGCTTCTCTGCTGACATAACAGTCCCATCATTTCAAACAAACTTTGTTCTTTCCTTTCAGAAGTGAAATTTTCTTTCAATTGCTGCTTCCTTAACCTGTCTGCACCGCCACAGCTGGGCCTCCTCCATCAAATTCTATCAAAAGATTCACATAATTTCCAAGTGAGGAGTTGCATTCCTCAAGTCAAAAAGCTTTTCTATTTTAACTTCCTACGGTTCTTTTTAAACTTTACATTCCCTAAGTGGGATAAATACTAATTACTGTGACTTTAACATCGATCAATGTACATGATTCTGGGAATACAGATTCCCAGACTCAAACATAAGGATATTTAAATATAGCACAAGTCCTGAGATTCTTCTAAAAAGCTTCATGAAAAACAATTCTGTCTCAACAAATCTGTGAGCTAAGGAAGCATTACCCAGCTTTCAGAAGAGGAAAATGGTTCAGTAACAGAAGCTGATGAGCAGAGGAGATGGTCCACTTTGACATTAAATTGGTTTCTTTCCCAAGCCTTCTATGTAACTTACATACTCTACTTCAAAAGGTTAAAAGGGGAACTTTACCTGCTCTTACAAAAGCAATTTTTTCTTCTTTTCTAAAAAAAGAAGTGTAAAAATCCAATCACTGAAATACCAGGGAAAAATCCACCTGTGTATAAATTATTATATTTAAAAAATACAAATTAATATTCAGTATCATTGCTGGAATACTGCCTTTCCAATCACATGGAAGATGTACAGCAGTAACACACTGAATGCTCTTTCAGGTTTTGCTGCGTTAACTTAATTACTTGAGAAGGGGACAGAAGTTGTTTGTGCACTGGGAATCTGTCCTGAGCACCACTATTAACAAATGAGCAGTGAAGTCTGCTAAAAATGTTTAAAACCTGGGAAATTGTTTCTGTTCTTATCTCCTGGAGCTGAGCTCTAGAGGGGTTTCTTTAGGTGGGCACAACATTTGTTACTCAGCATCTATGGCTAAAGTGCCTGTGTGGAACAGCCCCTCATGGAGCAGTGGGCAATGAAGTAGAGAGACAGAGAACTGAGAAAACTTCATCAGCCCAGGTGCTTCTGCAATAAACTTTCCAGGGTAGCTCACAATATAAGCATTTCTAAGTTTTCCCCCTAACCGCCCACAATTTGGCCATTCTTGAATTAAATGGAAATCAGTCCAGACATTTCACTCAAAACAAACAGGTTTTTAGCTGACAACTCTGACGGCAAATGTTACAACCATATTTCAAATGATGATTGCAGAGAGAGAGAAAAAAATAATAAATCAAAACCATGAAGACTTCGGGGCTTGAATTTCTAAGTACATTACACATTTTTGAATAATACTTGCTGGAAAAAAATACAGCACAAACAGCAAGCTCAGTTACAACTAGAATTTTCAATATACCTTCTTTTCCCCCTTAGAAATAATATACCATGCTCCAGGGAAAGCATATTATTTACATTTGTTACATTTGAAGAAAAGAATGTACTTTAAAAACCCTAACTAGGAATCACTGGTCAACCACAGTAAGCCATGATACTAAGCTGGTACATATCCTTTTCAGTAACAATGGCAACAGGGTGGAGTGTTCAAAATGGTATTTATACCAATAAAATTTATTTCTTTAAAGTTTAATTTTGAAGTTTAAGATTATCGCCTGTTCTGGAAACAAAGGAAACAATTCTGCACAAGTTTGAATCCTGAAGACTTAAAAGCCCACACCCAGAAATATGGTAACATGAAGACTGATGAGCTAGTAATTTTGAGAAAAATGTGTTATTTCAAATGCAGTGACTGGATGCTGATAAGCAAATAATTTTTGCTGCAGTGATTTAAGAAAACAGTTCTCCTCAACTATTGCTTCAAGTCTCTCAAGGAGATTAACATACTTGCAAAAGGGAACGGATGTCTACATTTCTGCTGGTCAATACCATAATTTAGCACTCAAACACAAACCTCTCTTTACAGCAGACACTGTAACACAGGTACAGGCACACTCACTGTTCCACCAATGCAGCTGTGAGTGCCTTGGCCCCTTCAATTGTCCAAGTCTGAGTCAACTGAATTTACTGCTTAGCAATTGCACAGAAATTTCAGTGTTGACATATTAAAAGACAAATCTTTGCTGAATCATTTTTAAGATGGCTGGTAATTACCCACTAAAATTTCATCCATGAGATTATATAATCTCGATCTGCAATATTAAAAACTAAGAAACATATTCATGTCTTTTTTTTTAGATCCATAAGCACACAAACTGAAGAACCACCTTACCTGACAGAGTTTTGTCTTCTGTTTTCTATTTTCATTAAAATTCGTACATCTGACTGAGGAGACGCTGTATAGATTTTTAATCTGAAAAAAGAAAAGCAACAGAGATGAAAAAACAATGATGTACAATGACTTTTCTTCCTATCATCTATAAGAGATGGGTATCTTTTGCGTGTCAACAACCAAAAGTATGTATCTGCACAAAGACAAAAATTGCCATATACTAAGTATTTCCTATAAAACAGGGCTATAATTACTAGTATAATTTTTTAATTACTCCAAAGAAAAGGTGCATTGTCACCCCCACTGATATTAATTTTTTAAAATTACAGTTGCTTTAATTGATCTTTATAACACGAGTCAATTTCTTAATCTTTATCTGCTGGCTATTTTTAATTTATTTAAATGTGCTGGTTATTCTCTACCATTAGTTGGTTGGTGAATGTTATGAGGGTGTTTGTCACAGAATTAAAGATGTGCCGACTGGGAGCCCAGCTCTGCATGCTGGAAGTGCAGCTAGGTTTAAGCCATTTATTCAGAACCATTCACTTATTTTATTAGTGCATTTGATGAACTTGTCAGAAAAGTTATTTAATACCCACCTTTGACAAACTACGGGATCTGACTCCACTGGATCAATATATGGCTTAAGGATATCAGCGAGAGTTTTATCGTCAGGCACCCTTTCACCAAAGATAAAAATCAAATACATAAGACATGGTTCATCACGTACACAAAAACCTATTATCTGAGTCATTTGGAGGAAGCTGTATATTTGCACGCTATAGTGGCACAACTGAGTAGTTTACGGGAGAATCATAAATGTGTATCAATACAGCATAGATAATTGACAGCTTTATCTCAATTTCAACACTGGGACTTCACTGGCATTTACTAGGAGTAAACAGATGCCTATCTCTAGTTTCTAACTGCAGCAGAAACACGCTGTTCCTACAGCACTAGAAGTAGACAAGAGCATACTGCTCATGCCCCTTCAGGCTAGGAAAAAAGGAGAAAGATTTGTCAACAAAAGCTTATTTTTTGGCCTTTGCAAAATGTGCTTGTGGGCCTTCCTGCAAAGCAAACAATGCAACCGTTTCATCCTATATGAAGGTCAGCTCCACTGTGCAGGCGAGGAGGGACAGCAAATCTTGCTGAACATCTGCTCCATGAGAGCAGGTTTAGGGGATATCGCTATCACAAATATACAAGCTGCTCTGTTTACATAGAGAAAAGGACTATCAATCAAACATTTTGCCTACTTTGAAAAGCCTGCTAAGCTTTCAAAGAGGAAAGCACTACACAGCTTAAAGTATTTTTTCCATTTAAATGCCCTTCTAATTAAGACTAAAAATAATATTCGAGTTTATCTTGTATAATAGAAAAAGAACTGATCAAAGTATTTTGCAGTTTAATTTCAGCAGACTATCTTTAAAAAAAATCTATTTTTCAAGCTCTGTACCGTTTTAAAGTGTATTCAGCATGACAGTGAGGAAATATGAGCTTCAAATGCCAGTAGAACTTATTCTCCCTGAAAATAAAAAGAAATGCATATTCTTAATGTCAATGCATAACTACTATTTGCTTTTTCTATGATAAAGCTCAGTAGTTGACAACAAGGATGCAGAAGAAAACATACAGTCAAAATTTTGAATGGCATTTTCAAAGAGTAGAAGAGGCATGCATAGAAACTGAGAGGCACTGAAAGATACAGTGCTCCCAGATCCTGCTGAATTTCAAGTCCTCATGGGATGAGAATCTGTTCTTTATAAATACAGGTAAGATGTCACCAATTAACTGATCAACAGCATTTCGCATTTTAAAAGGGAACATCTTCCAGCTGAATTTTGATACATATAGCTGCCCTTTAATTTCAGAAAGGACAATGTTTTTCAGTGTATCACCCAGGACAGGTTGCACACTATTACTGTGCAATAGTAACAGCCAGAGGTCCCAGCTGAAGCCAGGTTCTACACAAAATAGGGAACTCGACATCACAGCAGTGATGGCCTCATCAGAAAACACATCAGGGGTACTGAGGGAAGCTAAATTTTGGTATCACACGGATAACAGAAATGAGAAATTACAAATGTTTTACAGAAAGATCAGGAAGCTTTTGGTAGAGAACAGAACAGATGCCATGTTCCTTTCTGCAGCTTAAGAGCCATCTTCCCTTTGCAGCTGGCATTATTAACATCTAAGACTAAAAGCTACTGCAGCATGGTTCCAGTGCAATGTTGTCTTCGGAAAGGGAATATTACCTGGATGGTACTTCACTAGATTAGGAAATCTTTTGCTTTTTGACTCATCTGCAGAAACACTGCTGAAGTCAGTACTGACTTAAGACAAAGCATTTTTCCTCCCATTGCTCCAAATTCTCTCATTCAGTGTGGTGACCGTAACAAATAATCTCCTAAAAAAATTTTAAAAAAGCTGTCTAAAATGTAGGTGCACTGCCCTTTGCTCTGGTTCAGAATTTTATGCTCATGACAAACAGCTAAGATGTGGAAGAAGAAGGGAACTACTGCCATTTAGCAATCAGAGGCCAGGTATCTATACAAAGTGTGAAGTATAGGAATGTCTAATGGTACTTCCCCTCCCCTTTTCTCTTAAGACCTATGAATCATTATATCCAAGATAACTACCATCAGTTATGCAAAGATTTTGGTACCACAATTAAAAGTAAACACAGTGTTGTTCCAACATGTTGTTTAATTTGTTTATCAGGCAGATGAAACATTATCCATCCGGTTCTATCTGGCTGCTGAGAAAAGTGTGCATCCAGTAGCAAAACAGTAAACCTAGCTGATAAGTTCAATTAACTATTATAGCAATTTTTAAATGCAAGCATTTTATAAAAAGCGTTCTTATCAAATAAATAATCATTCCTATACTTAGCTGTTCCTAGGAGAAAACTGAGCTTTACAGATGAACTATAATGCCTGGAGTGTAAGTAAAATTAGAAGCACTACTGTTTACCACAAAAAGAGCAAGCAAGAACCCTACCCCATCTGAGCTAATAATTAGAGTAAGAAGAACTAATGAAGGCCAAGATAGCCAAAGCAACATGTGACTCAGCAGAGTTTCGCAGCATGCATTTTGATTTTCCCCTCTTATCTGCTCATATTTGCTAAAGCTGAGAGTGAGAGAGCCTTCCTTAAAGGAGAAGGTCAAGTTAAAGCAAATCTGGTCTGAGAGAGGTGAGAAAATTGTATGACCAAAGCTCCAGCACACAGCACATATAAGTGGAAGCTGATGTAGTATGTTGCCTCATAAATTTTATGCTATTTTACATATTGGCATGGTACTGTCTGAAATTATCAAACTGAAAATAGTTTTCAAATAACTCAGAATCAGTGAGTGGAATTCCACAAGGTTTTTGTAACATGAGTAAAACAAGATCTCGTGCTTCTTCATCTTGACGGCTGAAGGATGGAGGAGAAGGACTTGGGGGTGCTGGTTGATGAGAAGCTCAACATTAGCTAGCAATGTGCACTCGCAGCCCAGAAAGCCAATTGCATCCCAGGCTGCATCAAAAGAAGCATGGCCAGCAGATCCAGGGAGATGATTCTGCTTCTTTACTTTGCTCTGGTGAGACACAACCTAGAGTACCATGTCCAGCTCTGGGGTGCCCAACACAAGAAGGACACAGACCTGTCACAGCAAGTTCAGAGGAGGGCCATGAAGATGATCAGAGGGATGGAGCACCTCTCCTATGAAGACAGGCTGAAAGAGAGGGGGTTGTTCAGCCTGGAAAAGAGAAGGCTCCCAGGAGACCTTATAGCAGCCTTTCAGCTCCTAAAGGGGGCTATGGGGAAGATGGGGAGGGGGTCTTTGTCAGGGAGTGTAGTGATAAGACCGGGGGGAGGGAGATTTAGATTAGATATTGGGAACAAATTCACAAATTCTTTGCTGTGAGGATGGTGAGACACTGGAAAAGGTTGCTCAGAGAAGCTGTGGATGTCCCATCCCTGGAAGTGTTCAAGGCCAGGCTGGATGGGGCTTTGAGCAACCTGCTCTAGTGGGAGGTGTCTCTGCCAATGGCAGGGGGGTTGGAACTCAATGATCATTGCGGTTTCTTCCAACTCTAACCATTCTATGATTCTAAGAAAGCATCGATGATACTGTACAGATAGAGCAAACTGCAGCAGTAATAGGGTTATGGAACCAGTTGAATTAACTGGTGGATTGAATGCCACTATCTGGCATTTAACACAGCATGGTATTAAGTCAAATCATTTTCACAAGAAGACTTTAATAACAGTTGGTAATCTTTAGACATAGAAATAGGGTCATCATTATTACCTGCAAGAAACACTAGTGATGGGCACATTTATTACAATACTTAAAAGGATTGTTCAAATGAGGTTTTTGTTATTTGTTATCAACTAAAATGAGGCTTTCTTGCATTTTTTCATTTAACTCATCATCTCCATGATTTTTTTCAAACAGGCCATGTTTATCTACTCTAAGTAACCAACCCTTCCTGTGATACAGATGGACTTTCTGTCAAATTTTTAAATCAAGAGAGCCTAAGCAACAGGAATACTGCTGAACTTCCTCTCACAAGTGGAAACAAACAGTGGCACAGCTCACAGAAATGTGTATGTGGCCTAGACGACTGTCTCTAACACAGGAACTTGAAAAAGAAACGTTCCAGAAGTAGTCCTAGCCAGCTGCTACCCAGTTTTAGGAATACTCTTTATGTGTTTGCAGAAATGGTCACCACACAGCACATTCTGATTTCTCATGCAAGGCCAGTTCCCTGTGGGCTCACTGAGGCAGGCTCAGCTCATCACCGCAGCTGCATAATCAGCTTAAGAGGGATCTTTTCAGACTTTTGCCTTCCCTCCCCCTTCCAGGCACAATTTAGTCTATGGCAGAGAGCACAGAAAGAGCTTCAGCTATTTAACTGAAGTTAAAAAGATCATTCCTTGTAAAAAAGTTTCACTTTGGAAAAACAGAAATGTTGATTTTTTTTTTTTTCAGCATGCTAACACTGAAACTGCAGTTAATTCATTTCTCTTCAAAGCACTTCTGTCTAAAAGTAAATGGTAAGCAGAAAGAGGTAAAATAGATTAAGAGCTGGGTAGGAGTAAGGAAAAAAGAAGCTTAGAATTGGAATAGCCTCATGCCCTTCACTGTACAATGAAGTCTTGAAAAACAACTTGCTGAATGCCTGTTATTAAAGTGAAGCATCCCTCACCATCACTGATCTCTGCTCAGTTAGAGAACTTGATGTCAACTGTAGATGCTATCAAAGTTGCTTCACAAAAAGTTCTGATTAAAATTAGATATCCTGGCTCCAAATCTCACTGACTTCATTTTCCATTATGGCTCACAGGGTTAGTATTTCCTTCAGCTACAACTGACATGCACTATGTTCATTTTCTAAATGAAAATGCTTAATTAGGTAAGTCATCTGCAGTTGAGTAACAGCTTACTGCATGAAGTGTTCCATGCCGCTTGACTGCCATGGAACGCCACTCCATGGTTTTCTTAAATACCAAGGCACTGACTATAAAACTACCAAAAGGCAGAGACCTGGATGAGGCACAAGCACATCCTTGATGTCAGTAAAAGCAGCATCACAGCCCATCCCTGCATTGCTTGGCTTCACATCCTATTCTGGCTACTTCAGAAGCATGGAAACTGATCAGAGGGAAAAAGAGGAGCCAAGCACCTCTTCCCTTGCGTGAGATGTAGCTGCAAATTACATTCAGAAGTGCACAGGCTGTTCTGCAATTGCTCTTCTTATAAACCAAAGTAACTGTCTCTCTTTCATCTCTCCTAAAACCTAAAAAAAAAGCCATTTTCTTTAATGAACTGTAGTTTTCACAGAACTTCATGTAAATGTTTTTTAAACTTTTCACAGCAACAACTGATTGATTTTTATTTCTGATGTCACAAAGACAGCAGCAGTGTATACACAGCAGCTGTTACCTTCAGCTAGCTCTCAGGACAACTGCAAAAATTCTCCCCATCTTTTACAGATGCTCCAAGTACTGCAGATGTAAGCACTACAGCTGCTGGGAATTAAAGGACAGGTCTAAAAAGTATTCTGGAACTTGAACATGCCAGTTGAGTGCCCTGGCAGAACTTTAGAAGAGTTCAATTTACATGTTTCTTAAAACACTTGTGAAGTATCCCATAAAGCTTAGCTTTTTTACCTAGGTTTCCTCTGAAGAGTCAATTTTGCTTAGACTGCAGTAGGTTTTATGCACATAAAACCTTTTTAAATGTTTGCATATATATATATACACACACATATAAAATAAAATATGTATCAACAAAATATTCCAAATTCATCATATCACATCTTAAGATACCAACTGCAGTCCTGGCTCTGCAGAATTACTTCACTGCCAGCCTGTCAAAGGTAGTGATTCACTCATGATTTTGTTTCTATTTAGCAACTAATATTCTTTAAATGTTTTAAAAATAGTATACAGGACATCTTCTATCAAAGCATAAATACTGTAGTATTTCCTGTCTGTGTTATTTTGAATTGATAAAAGAGATGAAAATGACATAAGGAAGTTTAATGAAAAGGACTGGTTATCCTTTAATTTGACAATACCCAGTACTCTCACCTAATGCACTGAAGATTAATTGAAAACTGGGCTTTCAGCATCTACACCTTTGGATAATAATGTGTTTCTCAACTTCCTTAAACAATGAAGATTCAGCCAAAGCAAGTGATTAGATTCTCTTGTGGATCAAAAAAAAAATTAAAATAAAGAGAACACAAAGAAGTGTGATGATTTCATCCCCTCTGCCCCCACCAAACTCTAGTGCCAAATTGACTTTCTTGCACTTTTAAAATGGCACCCAAAAAAGGATGTTTCTGTTTCCTTGAAACTTCATCAAGCTAATTCCTGGATTTGATGTATAAACAGTAAAACCGAAATATTTCTACTGGAAGTTCATATGTTTCCTAGTTACAGTAAACAGCACGATGATCAATGAAGAAACTGAAGTGCACTTCCTTTGTAACACACACGGTCTTCTATCAGGAGGCCTCCCAACAGCAGGAGCTGTTACTAACCATGTGTGTTGCAATAATCAAACACTCTGGGCTTCAACCAAGCATCCTGCGTAAAGCACAGGGACACTGCCAAGGCCAAGTAACCCAAACTGTAATAATCCTTAAAGGATAAAACTACTCCTCTTTAACACCTGCAAGAAAACAAAATTACCACCAGATTCACTATGAGAATAAAACAATTCAGTTGCTGAACAAAAAAAAAAAAGGAAAAAAAATAATCTCAGGTAGAGAACTTAGTCAGTACTTGTCTTCAGATGGGATGTTGCTCTGAAAAGCTGCTGATTTACTGAAATGCCTGAACATCCTGCTCTCAATCATTCAGAGCAGCAATCCTTTGCCTGGGAACTTACTTGGATGGATCCTAGAAAGAAAGTACAACTATGAAGTAACAACTAAATTCAAGTTTAACAGCTCCAACAGTATAGTATCAGTCCAACACCCAGCTCAGATAATTCCTTGATAAACTCTCAAGATCAGCAACACTTGAAACACTTAACTTTAATTACCTCTACCTAGCTCAGGATTAGAGTTGACATTTTAGGGTTTTCAGGTATACCTCAAAGTAGCTTCTGTAACACTAATGAGCTCTTAATTGATGCTAATCCCAAATCTCCCTACTATATTTTGTTCTCAGAATTGAATCGAAGGAGAGAGATAATGAAAGAGATTCCTTCTTCTCCCACATGTATCCTCTGGCCAAATGCTCCCAGGCTGCAGGCATGCCTTCCACTGGTGAGGAGACTGGTAGCTCTCTGGCCCCTCTTGGCAGGGAGAGGAGGTAAGAAGGGTTTTGTCTGGGAGGTGCCGAGAGCGGCGCAGGGAGGAAGGAGGGTGGAGGTGCCTGTGGCAGTGTCAGCAGAAGAGTAGGTGGGAGCAGGACAGCCCAGACTGTAGGGCTGAGGGACCTGCACTGTACCTTTTCAGTGTCCCACGGCCATCATTGTCTCCCACCAGGGAACCAGGAACCACAGAGCTGCAAGCTCTCTCCCCTCTTCCCATTTGACCTGCCAGCTGGAGCTCCCCAGAGCTCCCCAGTTCCTGCCCCAGCCCTCGTCTCAACCCGGTCACATTCTCCATCCCTTTCCCAAAGGCTCCCTATCCCAGCAGGAGATCCCAGCTCCATGGCGTGGAGTCCAGAAGCGTGGAACGTGTGTCCAGAGCGTGTGTCCAGAAGGGGAACTATCACTTCTATTGGAAAATAAGGGCACCACAGGAAGGGCAGGGTGAAGTAACACATTAAAAATAATTTGTGAATAAGGTGTCCTAAACCGTCTCTAAATCAGACACCCCTTGAGTTCACAAATGGAACTCTTACTCTACTTTCTAATGACCCTCTATTACCTAGATATTCAGTATTACAAGTTAACCTAATCCATGTGATGCCCAGCATTGGCATGTATGCTTTCACAACAATGAATTTAGCAAATAAACTAATGGAAACCAGAAAATGAAGAGTCTGGTTAACACATCCAAACAGCCCTGATCTGTCCTCCAGAGCTGGCAGGGGCAGCGAATGACACAATAATACAGCTTGTACTTCCTAATTTTGGATTACTCTCATTCCTGCTTTGCACAGCCTAACAGCTTGGCTCACATGGAGAGCATGAAGAGAACATCAGAGAAGACTGTTTTCAGTTTTCCACACACACATGTAGAACAGCTTCTACCCTCCACTCTCTGAGCAATCCATAGAGAAATCTCAACTGACAAACAGCATGAGAAGGGCTTCAGATCAACAGAAGAGAAGACACATCAGACCTTGACCACTGTCAGGTGTTAAGCTCATATCAGGCAATTATTTGCACAACTTTAGTCCATTTGAACGTAATATTCAACAAAAGTGATGAAGTCACATGCGACAGGCCTTATAGGGCTGAAACTCACTAGTTCAATCAAACGTGAGGATTGATTCCTCAGGAACTCATGTAAGGAGAGCAAGCAAAACATGCCAATTAATAAAAAAAAACCAAAAAGCAAAGGTTAGTTTTTAATCACTATCACTGAATTCAAACTGCACATTGCTGTATGAAAAACAGTAACAGCAAAAGAGAGGAAACATATTCTTTGTGTAGTACTCACTGAGCATATCCATACCCTTGGACAACAGTTACTGGAAACAGAGAGTTACTTCCTACTCTCTTCAGAACAGAATGTTATCATGTTTGTTCTGATGGGATGTGAAAGTTGCAGAAGGGCCATCATCCCAAAACAACAACAAAGACACCGTGACTGACAAAAAACAGTCAGGCATTCTCCCTGCCTTACACTTCAGATGAGAAACTGGCTGGCTGATCGCATCCAGAAGGTAGTGGACAATGACCCAATGTCCAGACAGAGACCAGTGCCAAGTGGTGCCTCTCAAATCCGTACTGGGACCGGTACTGTTTAACATCATCAATGACAAGGACAGTGGGATCAAGTGCACCCTCAGCAGGTTTGCTGATGACATCAAGTTGTGTAGTGAGGAAGACACACCTGAGAAATAGAATGCCATCCAGAGGGACCTGGACAAGCTTGAGAAGTGAGCCCATGTGAACCTCATGAGGTTCAACAAGGCCAAATGAAAGGTCCTGCATGTGGGTCATGGCAATGCCCAGTATCAATACAGGCTGGGGGATAAAGGGATTGAGAGCAGCCCTGCCAAGGACTTAGGGGTACTGGTAGATGAAATGATGGACATGAGCTGCCAATGTGTGCTCCACAGCCCAGAATATCAACCACATCCTGAGATGTATCAAAAGCAGTGTGACCAGCAGGTCAAGGGAGGGGATTCTGTCCCTCTACTCCGCTCTACTGAGACCTCACCTGGAGTACTGTGCCCAGCGGTGGGGCCCTCAGCACAGGACTTGTTGAAGCAGGTCCAGAGGAGAGTCATAAGAATGATCACAGGGATGGACACCTCTCCTATGAAGGCAGGCTTGAGAGAGTTTGGGGTTGTTCAGCTTGGAGAAAAGCAGGCTGCAGGGAAACCTTCCTGCAGCCTTTCAATACTTAAAGGGGGCGTAAAAAAAAGATGGGGACAAACCTTTTAGCGGGGCCTGTTGCAACAGGACAAGGAGTAATGATTTTAAACTAGAAGAGGATAGATTTAGATGAGATAACAGGAAGACATTTTTTAAAATGAGGGTGGTGAAACACCAGAAGAGATTGCCCATAGAAGTTGTTGATGCCCTGTCATTGGAAGCATTCAAGGTCAGGCTGGATGGGGCTCTGAGTGATCCGAGCCAGTTGAAGATGTCCCTGCTCATTGCAGGGGCATTGGACCAAATGGCCTTTAAAAGTCTCTTTCAACCCAAACTATTCTATGATTCTATACATTTGCAGTACGTACCCAAAAAGGCTTTCTAGAGAAAAAGAACTGAAAAACACATTATACAAAGGCAAATTTCTGTCAGCGCAGCACTGTACCACACCCAGGATCTTCCCAATAGGGTCACACCTCCCTGTATCTGTGTCTTTTCTGTTGTTCTGTCCTTCTTGTAACTACTGATACCAGCATCCCTGGGCTTTCTGCACTTGCTCTGGCTCTTTAAGACTACTCCTTACCCTGTACTCCTAAGGATGTTTAAGTTGTTTTGTCTACAACATTAAGGAAATTCTCCATGAAAGTTTAACTCAGCTCTAAGCCTCAGATACTTCAGCAGCATGAGACTAGCACCAAGATACCTGTAAAAGGCAGAGCATGTGGCCAAGTAAAAGAAAGCTGGTGCAGAGGCAGACAGCCTCTGCTCACATGACTAACACCAGCAAGCTTTGGGGCCATGCCCTCGTCTGTTCTGTGAGAGAGCCTCAGCGTTGTATAAATTTGGAGTAGAGGAAGGACAAAACGCCCCAGATTTCCTTTCTTTCCATTGATCCTCCTTGGGTTTTCTCTATCAGAACTACTAAAATATGTAGCTTTAAAAGGTTACACTTCTAATTCTATGTTATGCCTGATGTTCTGCTAAAAATTAAGATATTTGCAAAACAAAAAATTATGCTTTTGCCTCAGAACAGAAGGAGTGATACAAGGCAAGTCTGCTGAGCAGTTTTTCAGGTTGGTTACTACTTTGTCAGAGAGGGACACCTGGTGGCCAGTCAGCACCCAGCCACCACCACCACCTCCGTGCCCGGCGCCGTGCTTGACAGCAGGGCTCATGCATCTCAGGCAAGAGAGGGAAAATCCATTCTGAAAACAGAACTTGTCACCAAAACTGAGACCATGAAGACACCAAATGGAGGAGCCATCGGGGTAGCTGGCACAGCTGATCACTGCGAGAAGCTCAGAAGGCTTTTATATTTGTCCCCAGCAGATCAGCGAGCTGAACTCTAGATCTCTTTCCTGCCGTAACAAAATACTTTGTAATTTCTGTTTTATTTATTTTTACTGTGAAAATACTGTAAATTACAAACTCTGGATATCAGAGAAAAAACACAGAGTGGATGAAGTCTTCTTAGCCTTTTTCCTTAATTAATCTGTGTCTGTCTGCACTTGTCTCTCACGGATGCTGTGCCGTACCAAGCACCCACATCCTCCAGCACAGCAACTCCTAACATGGAAGTATCTCTTCAGATTTAAATCCAGCCTTTTCACAGAGAGGGACTTTTTGCAATCATTCTCATCAGTCCTCTATCATCAACCTTTGAAGAAGATTTGTCTTTTTCCAGCAACAAAACTAAATATTAATACAAAGATGGAAAACCACAACAGTACTGATTCTTCCTCCTGTTATTCAGTGTTGGGATTTTTCAAAATAAAGCATCAATTGCATAAGCTGTTAAACTGAGCTCAAAAAGTCTAAAAAATTAAAACCTGCAGCACAAAATATTAAATCTAGATAGCTTTTGTAAAAACAAAACTATGCATCTAAGACTTCAAAAGCAAGCATATTGGTATGAATTCGGACTCCCATTAATTGTGTGTTCCATGCAAACAAAATACTGCTGACAATAACCAAGTGAAGACTCACGTGGAATTGAAGGTGGTTGAATTTTCTCTTCTTTTTGTAAATCCAGCGGGTAGCATTCTCAGGTCAATATTAAACTTCTGAGCTTTGTTTCTCAAAGATAACTATCAAAAAAATAAAAACATTCTTTAAAAAAAAATCTAAGTAATATATTCAAAACCTGGAAGTTAATGTTAAAAGTCACGCTGACAGGAATTACGGGAAAATTGTAGAAAAAGCCACATTTAATGAAGCGCTTTCTTTGACTTTTTTTAAAAAAAACTTAATGAATGAAAAAATTAATAAAGTAAGCCTAGAAACTACCTGAAATGTTTTCAGGTGAACTTTTTCCACTGTTACTAATCAAAATGGCAATGACCTTTTATAGTAAAAATCCCAGCCAGCCACTGTGGGTGCAATACTACTCACAGAGCTGTTTTTTGGGCTACAACCCCACTAGCAGAAGGGATGCACAAGCACCATCTCAGTCACTCTGACAAATTCCAATTGGAAGGTAACGCTAAAGATATTGTCCCATAAACATGCCTAGTACTGCATCCAGAAACTGCTACCTATGTAGCACCTTACCATCTTCAGCACATGTTTTCAAGCATCATGATGATAAATACACACACAGAGTATGACTTCAGCCTGAGAGAAAGCTGCAGTCTTCTGAATTTACTTTGTCATCAACATGAGTTCTCCCCAACTAAGTTTAGTGCTATATTTAAAGCTATCTTCACAAGACCAGAGAACAACACTCTGATGCCCTTCTGTGATGTATTAATGAATTGAAGTATTTTGGACTTGATTTTGTTTTTCTATGTTTGTTTCTTTCCTTTTTGATCCTGGTCTTTGCGGCTTATCATCATTCAGGAAACGCCATACATTTCTGTGATCTCATTAAAGTTTCACTGGAATTGGAGGAATTTCAATGTAAAATCCCTCTCACCTTTAGAAAGCTGCCTTTTACTTCATCATTACACAAATTTAATCTTTGCAGATCTCTAGTTCCCTTCATTTAGCATATAAGGAAGCATGTAATAATTTTTAGGAAATTAATAAAACCATTGCTTACCTGGGAATACCGTACTTAAAAAACAGTTGTGGAAAGAAAACACACATCTATCATCATCAAACAGCAAGAGTAGTCAGGCATGGATTTTAAGAATGTCACTGTTAGCAATCTATTCTTCTATGCAGTGGGTGTAGCATATTATTACATAAACCTAGAGACTTGTTTTGATTTGTGATTTCAAAATTCATGTCATTCATACCTTGTAAGAGAGATATCAGCTCTGAAATCTGGGCTGGGACTGTGTCAATGGGAATTCAAAGGTAGTCAACCCTACCTCCAACAGGCCAAACTGCTTATTTTAAACTTACAAGTCTTCTTGCTGTTGGACGATGCATAGCAAGATGTCGAGCAGCAGCATCAGCTGTTCTTCCTACATCTTCTAGGAAACGATAATCTGAAAGTGAAAAAAGAACAAGGAAAAACTGTAGTACTAACCTCATAAAAACAATGAATTTTAAAAGTACAACGAATATTCTTACCACTCAAAAGGTTCAAGTCAGTAAATTCATTTACAGAGACAAATGCTGTTTTATCCCTGACTCCATTACAGCTCAGTGCAAGTTTATGCTCCTTTACACACAACAGACTGAAATGACAAAAAGAAAAGCATTAACATGCCACATGTTCAGCCCAAGTGGGGGGAAAACACCAAACCCGTTTAATTCAGATAATAAATACCTGCACGAGTATTTCATGCACCGTGGACATCTGTACTTAGCTTCTTCTTTGCTACATGTTTCGCACCTGAAAGAAGTAAAATGTACCTCTTAATAAAGAGGGACCTTTGTGCCTGACTGGCCTGGGCAGGTGCCTGCTCAACAACCAGGCACTACACCATCAGTTCGCATTATCAGGAAACGTTATCTGAACTTTGAAAGAAGAAAAGTAAAATACCCTGGATTAGATGAAGTAGCAGAAAAAAATAACATGAACCACGGGGAATATCTCCAAACACACACAAGGGTTTTACCTATATTAAAACACAGCACAGATACCTGAAAAAAAGTGAAAATCCCTATGCTAGCTACAGAGCTGGAAGTGTAGCAAGGCTGTACCAGTTAATGCTTCACAGCCTGGTTGTATCCATGTTTTTTTCCATTTACGCCACCTGTAACATACATCATAGCGTGCTGGCTCATAGTGCTCCCAGTTTTAAGCAGATAGAAATTAAATACTGAGGATTCACATCAAAACCTGAACGCTGCACCCCTTTTTTCCCTGATGCAGGAAAAAACAGGGTAATATCGTAAGCAAAACTACTTCTGCCCGTTAGCACTGCAAACCCCCAAAGTCAGGGAACCTCTCAGGCACAACGTGCAAGCTTTGTGAATGTTTTGCCACAGATCAGCGGCCCGCAGACCCCAAGTAACAGGCAGAGGCAGACGCTGCTACCGAGGACAAAACTCCCCGCAGCCCAGGAGCAGTCCCTCGCTCCTGTCACCCCGCACCCGAGCCCTAACGCCCACCCCAGGGAGGGCTGCTCCCCTCCAAACGCAGGGAGGGGAGGCCAAAGCAGAAGGCGCGGGGCTGCAGCTCAGCTCGGGGTGCCCCGGGGGTACGGCTCCCTCGCCTTCCCCGGCGCAGACCCGGCCCGGCCCACAGCAGGCCCCGCGGAACTCCCGCTGCAGGCCCTCGGCGGCGGCTCTGAGAGAGGAGAGGCCGGCGCAGCCTCTTCTCGGGCAGCCCCGAGTTTTCGCGGAGCCCGAGGAAGGAGGTCTCGGGGCCCAGCAGGCCGGGAGGCTCGGCGGCCGCAGACACCGGAGGCCAGGGGCTCTCCGGAGGACACCTGAGGGCGCTCCCGCACCCTGCCCTCGCCCTTACCTCTGCAGGGACATCTTCCGCCCGCCTGACGACCGCCGAGGACTCCCGGGGCCTTCCAGCTCCGCCATGGCTGCGCGGCGCCGCCTCCCCACGCGGTGCCCGACGGGGCCTGGCCCGGGCGGGCCCGGCCGCGGCCTTTCCTGGGCGGCGGCGCCGCCTGGCGGCCCTCGGGCGGCAGCGGCCTCACCCTGCCGCGCCGCAAGGGCAGGGCCTCGCCCCGAGGCAGGGGAGAGGGGAGCCGCTTCCACCCGCCTTGGGATGGAGTCAATAGGAGATCTGCCTCTCCCCGCGGCGCTGAGGGCACGTGGTGGCCCCTGGGCCGCTTTAGGCTGTTTCAAAGCCCCACTTCTTAATGGATTTTTAACCGTGAAAAATAAGAAAGATAAAAGAATTGAGACAAAGACTCTTGTAATCAAGATGAGGGCTTGCTTTAAAATTAAGGCAAACAAAGTAGGCACCTCAGAAAGCATAAAAAATTAACCATCACCAATTAACAATCACCAAGGTGATTGTACGAGATCTCCTGCGAACGCCTTCAGCAGCTCCAGTATGCATACTAGAGTATATTCAGTATACGTGTATACCCCGTATATTCACACAGAGAGGTGTGAATACAAGAGGTTTTCCAAAACACACGCGTTTCTGTAAACCTGCAGCTCAAGCCACAGGGCGTGTTGTTACCTGTCAGCGTCCCGTGGCACGAGCTGATTGCGCTGCCTGCACAGCACAGTTCCTCTGTGGCAGGAATGCACACACTCACATCTGAGCACCTTCAGAATACTTTAAGCTATTTGTTCTTAACATAGGTAACTTCTGAAAGATGCTAATATAAACTATAAATATAGGCTATAAAGAATTTCCAAAAATAGGGCAATGAGACTAATATACAGGAAGCGGAACATTTTCTAAAAGATGACATTCTAAATAATAAATAATCCATTTGTCACAACATTAGCTCCACAGGCAAACTTAGAGCAAATGTCAAGAAATGCTGCAAATGCCAAAAGTGAGGTGTTTTCTCTAACCTTTATCATCACTCTGTAATCCCGCTGTGTCTTTATTTTTATCAGATTTTCTCAAAGGGAACAAAACCGATGCTTTGATATGAAAAGTAAGATGGGATGTATGTGTACGTTACCTTGTCAAAGTTAACACCCTCACTCTCATGGTATTCCATGGCCACCTAGCAAGTACCCTTCTAAAGGATGTTCAGCGTTGCTAAGAATGAACCATACAATACAAAACAGAACAGTCAAAGACAAACAGATAGCTCGGAAGCTTATTTTATTATACTTTGGTGAGTATGGTTTCCTGTGGATCAAGACAGTTAAACAAGTTGTTTGAACATTCCCCTGCTCCCTAGTAAAGTCTGGTATCTCATTGCCAGGTACTACTGAGCACACTTTGAATTCATAATAGATAGAGGCATAGCATTATAAAGAGTGCTTTTCCTAATGAAAATGGTTCTTTTTTAAATAAAGGTGTTTGAACAGTTTAGGCTTAATTTAAACAACTCCAAGTGATCTAGTAATATTGCAAAAATTGGAGTTTCTAGGTTGATGAAATGCTGATTATAATTTAACAGCAGCCATTCGGAAGACATACTGTAGTAGATTTTTTTCACAAGTTAAAAAATATATACACAATATATCATCTTAAGATACCTTTGGCATTAGAAATGTTAACTGAAAATAACAGGATTTAAACCTCAAAACTACTGTAGGTAGCTCTTCTACAATAGTTTTTACAATGGCTGTAAAGCTAACTGGTTTGACTATATGCATCATATACAATGTGCTGTTTCATATACCATTTCCACAACAGTACACAAAAATAGTTTAAACAAAAAATCCACATAAATAATGTTTTAATTGTAGTGAAATATATGACCAATTTAAAATAAGTACCTTTACAACAGAAACATATCCTGATGTAACCAGCACATACAGTCTGAAAGATAAAAAGCAATTCAAATAATCTCTGATAAAGCCACAAGCACCTTGTGTTATGAAGAGCACCAAGGCAACATGGACAGGAAACACAAAAGAGGTAGTGTGCCATCTGTTAAGATGTATGTGTCCACAATGGACTATAATAAAACAATGTTTAAGAAAAGAAGACATTTTGTACTGTGGCATAATTCACTTTTCATATATAAGCTATTGCACATTTAGGAGCATTAGCCAGTATTGCTCCTTAGTATTGTATGTCTCTAGCTTTCCTCAGGATTGTTTTGGTTTTGTTGGTTTTTTGTTTGTTTGTTTGTTTTTTCTTTTTTTGCAGTGCTGTTAAAGAGATTGCTAAGAACACTAGAGGTCCTGAAAAATTCCATGCTCAGATACTCAGTTCCAGGAAATTAATGCAAGAAAGCACCAACCAATTTTTAAAAAATACTTTATGAAAATTGTTGTAGTCCTTAGTCCTTTTTTTTTTTTCTTTTTCAATGCCACTTCTCCTTAGGAGGAAGTCTTTTTCTTCCTGAGGTTCTTTAACCAACACTGTTCAAAAGGATTCTTCAGTTTCCTAGTAATTTTGCCTGTAACAGATCATTCCTTTTGCGTTCAATGTATGCAGCAATTTCATGTTGATGCCAAAAAGAAACCCAGGACAGAAACCTTAAAGGAAGCACACTGAGCCACTTTCTATGAAGTGCTGCTGCCCTGGTTTGAGATGAGGAAGCGCGTTAACTTCAACAACTGGAAGCTGATTAGTGTCCTGAGTGTGAAAAAAGAACTGTGTCTTGTGCCAGCTGCCGTCTTCAATCTGCAACACACAGAAGCAGAATATTACGATCCACATCAAAGTGATCTTCAAAACACAAACGGAAATTGTGCTTTAAGAGGGAGAGGAGGAGGAGGAATGGCATACAGGAACACTACTTCTCGCTTCATAGTGTTCTACCAAGACATTTACCAAATGGCTCCCCATCTTGGCAAGTGAAGCAATCTAGTAGGCATTAGAAAATTAATAAGCTCTTCCCATTTTTCCTAAATGTGACTTAACGTTTTAGTTAGCAATGGAGTCCATTTCCAGTCATCACTATTTTATTAAATAACCAAACAATTGACTCATAGTCAATGAATTTAAAGATATTTAGGTGTCCAAAAATTCATTTCCATTTGTTTGAACCTGAGCTTTGGGGTTAGGTAACCTCAACAGAACTCTTACTGAAGCCTGAATTTTCATTTTGAGAGTGACTGTTCTGAAGTTTCCTCAAGGACCTTGTTATTTCTGTTCTGATCTCTGCCCAGTGTCCACTATTAGCAGAGTCTTGAAATACATGACACTCAAGGCAAACAGCAAGTATAGATATCCTGTGTTACTGCAATTGCTTTTACATTTGGGTAGATGCTGAATTCAATAGCAAAAGGTTGGCATATAAAGACATACGCAGAACAATGTTAGAAGTAAACTTTAACAGATGTGAATCTAAATCACTGTTATGTATTTGCAGAAAGTTACTAATGTCTAAACAGCAACTCCATTATGGTTTTACTAATGTTAGTGCTAAAATGTATTTACCATGCATTCATCCACAAGCACCTTTGGTTCAAGTAGCGTATTTGCTTTAAATATTTGACCGTTCCATCCTTTGAAGCTAACAGACGTTTTCTGGCCACCTGCTGTATTTAATCTCCACATTGGTGTGTTCAGACAATGAATTGTGATGCTATGGGTTACTTCTGAGCTCAGTAAATGAAGGAAGTTCATCTGCACTTTTCCAACGCCGAACTCCAGCTAAGTTCCAAGAGAAATGCATTGTTAGACTAACAGCTGGGCTATGCTGAATGACCACAGCAACGCAAAGTGACATGCACATACATCTGTGATGTTCAGGCATGGGAGCATCTGTATATGTTTATACATTGGGATCAATGCCGAAGAGCACAACTTATATTTTTCAGGAGAGCTGTTAGGTTCTGTTATAGTAATTACTATAAACAGAAGCTTTCATAGGACATTTTCAAAGTTTTAAATATAAACATTTGCTAATGCTTAAAACCTTGTTGAAACACAGCTGGGCAGAAAACACTTTTAAAATAAGGAAACTGAAACAAATGATATTTCAAACAAACATATCAGTAGCAATGTTTTAACTGCAGCCGCATTCTGCTGCTTAGTCTTCTTAGACCACAGGTGCTGGCAATACCTACATCCCATTAAAAATCTCAAAATTTGTAATGATACTTTGATTTTAAACAGAAAATATAGTTACTTAAAAAGAATTTCTCAAGGCTAGATCATATTCAGGGATCTTCCAAATCCATGATGCGTATGGGAACTTTATAGTATTTCTGAGGCTCTTAGTGACTACAGAGCAAAACTCCACCAGTACAAAACTTGTACTCCCAAGGGTTTAAGGACTACATGTAAAGAGGAGCAGAGACTAATGACATAAAGAAAAACAGTCTCTGCCTAATGGCATTTAAAAGTAGCCAAGTGATGAAAAGTACCCATAATTTTTTTCCTTCCCGCTGCAATGACCTAAGCATCTCTATGCTTAGATGTCCCGAGTGATGAGTTAATTAGTAACTCAAGCAGCTTAGAAGCATTTCAAGCTTATTTTTATGCTTTATGTAGAAGAGTATAAAGCAAAACAAAATAATTCGACCAGCATGGAAGGTAAATGAACAAAGTGGGAGTTACAAATATATTGTCTCCAGAAAATCTGTAACTTTTGTAACATAATATATATAACGTGCCATTCCACAAAGATGCACATTAAAAAAAAACACCCTGAAGTCTAACATCTCTTAATGAGTTAAGTAAATAAGCATTCATTTGTTCAGAGTCCCAGCACAGATAGAGTCTTTCTGGAACCAATGCATACCTTTGTCACAGATAGTGGACTTAAACATGTCTGACCACCGGCAGTGAAGTTGCAGAAAACTTCAATGGCATCAGAAGGACATCCAATATTTGGGTCAATCCAGTATTTTCCTATTAGTATATAATCCCAGGTAGGAAATAAACCCAAAACATAATTTTTACTAAACAATTTGCTAAAATAGTCATACTTTTTGGCAAGTGTTAGACATATTATCACCATAGCTTCGCTAGGAAATGAAATAAAAGGAATAATTCTACTAATAGCAGATATAGAGCAAATTATCATAACCATTCAATTCTGATTACGTATACAATGAGTTTTGAATACTGTAATAGTTTCAGAAATGTTTTCTCTTTCTACAGCTAAATAGGGAAAACAAATGGTATGTCTAGTCTGCTCTTTCTGCATTAAAACTTAACTTTTTTATTTAGGGGTTGGCTTTATACAGAGAAATATTCAGGATGTAAAATACCACTCTAAATTCTCTTGTTCTCACAGCATCTTGAAGATTCTTTCTTTCTCCACTGACTTTATCCCATCAGATACTTGCACACGACATGTCATAATGGTAATGTCAGTGGTGGTAATAAGGAGTATTTGCCATTGTGAATTCATGGGACTAGTCCAATAACAGAAATGGGACACATGCAATTTATATCAAGATTTAGCTTCCCTTAATTTATGGTTAAATATGGGAGAGCCTGTGCTGTACAATTCACATGTGTGTGTGTAATCCTCTGAAGCGGAGGACAGTGTCAGTGACCTCTGTGGTCCCAAGGGACTGAGATTTAATTAGGAGAGCACAGGTCTAATAAAGGTTAGGCTGATCTTTACTAAAGTCTTAAAGAACTGATCTGTCCTTATATATGCCATAGAACAGCGATTTCCCTGTAATCTCTAACTTAATTTTCCATTTCCTCCTTAGCTTGTTAGTGCTAATATCATAGAATCATAGAATGGTTTGGATTGGAAGGGACCTTAAAGATCATCTAGTTCCAACCCCCCTGCCATGGGCAGGGACACCTCCCACTAGAGCAGGTTGTTCAAAGCCTTGAACCCCTCCAGGGATGGGGCATCCACAGCTTCTCTGGGCAACCTGTCCCAGTGCCTCACCACCCTCACTGTAAAGAATTTCTCTCTAGTATGTAATATTTGATAATAGGGATATTTACAGGTATTTATTATTTCATTAGCCACTCAGAATCTCAGTTATGTCACAGTATTGACATTACAGGTTTAAGTAATTATTTTTTATTTCAAATATTGGTTCAGGATTTTTTGGGATATAACAACTGTGAGTGTATCTGACAGAGGTAGTGTGTTGTATATAATTTTCTCATTAGTAATCTAGAATCTGATCCACAAAAAATCCATTATAGATTAGCTACAAATACTTGGGAAACTTTTAATCACAAAATAGGATTCAGTTTCAAATTTTCTGGACACTTTTAAAAAATGATATATATAATCTTCTCCAATACCTATACAGTATTGGATAGCTACATAATTTCATCTTTAAAATTCAAAAATTTTATCTAGAATAAAGACCAAATAAAGATAGCTGTGTCAGCACACTGCGACAGAATGTAATAAGAAGATCACCACATTAGAATTTGGATGTAGAAAGTTACATTTGGAAGCAGGACATTTGAAAGCCTAGCTGTGTTCAAGCTTTAATGAAAGTAGGCACTTACCGTCTGCCACTTTACGTTCACAGTTAAGCAAATCCCTGCAGATGCGTGCTGGGTTATCTCGTGTGCCAAGGGGGTTCTTGATGCTGTGCAGTAAATTGCTAAGGTAGTGCAGCGTTTTGAATATCTCTGTACTGTGATCTAGTAAAGTTACTTCAGTATTCTGGTATTTCTGCCACGAGCCATTAGCAAATGCGTTACCACAAAGACATATTGCAACAATGGTATATGCAGTAAGAGTCAAATGGCCATTAAAAAGCCAGAGAGAAGAAAAGTATTTATAATGCATGCAGTCAGTCATATAAAACAGGGTAAGAGTAACATATTCCAATTAAAAAAAATTAGTACATTTTATTAAAATTATCAAAGCAGTGGAGTTACAGGCAGGTTAAGATCATGCAAATACGTTGTGATGACATGTTGACATAAAAATGTGGATACAGGAAAAAAAAAGAAAAAAAGAAAAAAATTAGTGCATTTTTAAAGTATACCTAGCAGTTTCAGATTCTGAACAGTGAGATCTATCTTAGACTTAGTGTAGAAAATATGTGCAAATGTATTTGACTTTACCCATGTAAGGAATTTTCTTGCAATCAGTGGGACCACACACTTGCATATATGGCAGTAGTTTTTGGATCAAGACCTAAATGTCACTGTCATTATCTGCAGCTGAACAGATGCAGTCTGCTATGTGTGATAGTCATTACATTTCTTTCACTGCCAATCATGACAAAAGGTATAAATGCTGATGTTTTTCTTAATTTCTATTGTATCCTATAAATCCTAGCATAATTTAATTCTATTCTACAGTAATTACTTGCTATCCAGGATTCATCTTAAATTAAGTCTTTGTAAAGAAGCCCTGTTCTGTCCTCAAAAAACCAGAATTATAATTACATACCCAGTATGATAATGTAAATACATTGAAATATATTACCTCCAGCTGCAGCACAGCATTTGACTCAATCAAAGCTTGAACAGCAGCATTGATGTCCACTTGTTTCTGAAAAAAAGATATTTCAGAATATAGAAAGATGAACAGGAATGTTCTAAAATGTAAGTGGTAAATTCTTTGAGCACTGTAACAATATCCATAATAGCTTCATTATTTTGTCATTTGAGAAAAGAATTCATCATAAATACTTACTTTTAAAATAAGATCCTGCCTTCCATTTCCAAGGAATGCAAGCATGCATATAGAAAAAGCATATTTGATTTTTATTAGCACCCCCATACCCAATTTAGTGATCATAGTCCTGGAACCTGGGAAAAAGATACTATAATAGTTGTTACAGACTAATGTCCCAACTTATTCCTTCCAGCCATTTAATTTATATACTTAAGAAAAACAATCCAGGTAAGTGTGAAAAGGTGTTACTCCTTTACAGAGAAGCACCAATCGTCCATCAGCAGCTGACAGATCAAAGTAGTCTTCATGACGCATGAACAAATACCAAGACTGACACACGAGCCTCTGAAGGAGGAAGCACGTTTCTTGCATATCTTCATTCTCTGCAATTTGTATGACATGTATACTAGACCCAGACAACAGGTTTATTTATTTTTAAAGAATTAAGTCACCCGTGCATGTAGTTCTTGCAATTTGTTCTCAGCTTGCATATATTGTAAAAGCTGTAGGACATTTTAGATACTGACTCTGTCCTAACTGGTACAATCCCTTGACAAACTCAATCTTTGTGTGTGCATGTCTATCAAGAGAAAATCTGGTCCAGAAATAGCACAACGTTTTCTGCTGCTATCTTTCAGAGTGTTCAAATGCAGAACAGAAGTAAAACCTTTTAGAGTGTGACAGAATTAACTTATGTCAAAAGTCCAGTGTAGTGGACTTTGTAGTAGTCCAGCCAGTGTAGGATGGAAGGTTCAAAAAATGCATTGCTGTAGTGATGGAAGTTGTAGAAAAATGTATTTGCATTTATGTGCAAGTGATGAAACAAGCAATGTATTTTAAGAGGACCTTGCTATTTTCACTTTCAAAAGAAGACCGTATTGTAGAGTAAGGCTGTTATAGAACTTACTCTTGGTCCTGGTGGTCCAGGTGGTCCCTGGAAAATGGGAGAAACCAGATATTAGGCACTTTACATGTTTCTGTAATGCAAACACAATGGAAAAACACAGGCACTTACAGGTTGCCCTGGCTGGCCCTGAAGTCCCTGAGGCCCCTAGAAGAAATGGAGATAAAATGCAACAAGTTATAGATGCGCATATCTGCTTTTATATTTATATATTTTTTTAAATCACAAACTGCCGCAAAGCATATAATGAAGATGTAATCCCAGTTTTGGTAAAGCTGTAGATTGTTCTTAAAATACCATACTCTGATAATGTGTGAATATTCCTGTTAGAATTGCTGGGTTGTCTGGTTTCTTGTTTATCCAATTACTTGCAATATTAAGGGAACATTAGCAGTCAAGTGTTAATATGAATCCTAGACAATGTGCCAGCATTATATGCATGTTGCCCATACAAGTACTACAAAGGATGAACGATCATATAAGCATTGTAAAGAATGACTGATCTGCTTTACTCCATGAATATCTGCTAGGCATTTATCAGCTCCATTTATTAACCGTGTCAGATTTCAGCCAGAAAATGTCACGTTCATTGTTTAACAGTGGTATTGCAGGCTTCCTTCATATTCAAGAAGTTAAGACTTTGTTTCCTTAAGTGGCATCATTTTAGTGTGTAGGATGATGCAGTGATGAGGAGAGAAGGAAAAGGAACAGCTGCTTTTCCCTAGTTTATACTGCCTACAATGCACATAATCTTAAATATAAATTTTAGGCTTGTCTTAGGGTTAGACATGGACCCTCTCAAAAACAATAACCCCATCTGAATTATCCTTTCTTTGAGCAACTATTCGCATTAAGATGAAATGATTATGAATATTTATTAATATATAATGACACCTGTGTCTTTGTTAGATTCTCTTCGTCAATCTCTATATACTCAAAGCCTCTAGGAGCTGCTGTAACATAAACAATAGCAGGAAGAATGGCAAGGAAAAGAATAGGTAGCAGTGACTTAATTCCAGCAAAAGAGAAGAAGGAATGAAAGGCATGTGCCAGACCTGCATTATGTATTAAGAAAACCGTTTAAAATAACTGAGTTAATTTAAGCAAAGCACTCTTTAGCCAGTGCTGCTTTTACAAATTATTCAAGCACAATAAGCTGTTCTAGCAAAAGCCTTCTTACACCAGTATGGTTATACTAGTACTAAGTCTCTACCAAAAGAGAAATAATCATATCTTATATGGCCATGCTGACAAATATTGTGAAACTGATCTAGTCAAAGAGGTATTAAGTTGTAAATCACTTCATATAGTGATAAAAAGTACTCCTGCTGTGAGATTTCACAGCAAGGTTTGTGTAAGTGTCATGCTTCAGCTGCTGAACTTGGACTGTGCTTCAAACTGCCATCAGCTGGAAGTGGTTAAAGATAGGCCAGATCCAACCTAACATTAATTCATGTATATTTAAGAAAAGGCTCTCAAAGCAGATAGGAGTCACCGAGGCTCCAAATTTATCAGTTCTTAGTAAGAAATTCAGTTGGTATTCTGCTATCTCCAGACATATTCATAAGGCAGAGCACATGGAATGGGGCATTGGGGCAGAGCACTGGGGAATGCATCTGGCAGGTGTTACAATGATCTCCACTGCTGCCCAAGTTGAGTGTGTCTGCACATCACCTGCCCCAGCCATGCCAGGGGGGCTCAGGTGCTGGATTATGAAGGGTGTGAAAACTGTGGTCCGTGATGTCATTCCTAGCACCCCTTCTATACCAATAAAAGATGTTGGGTTTGGTGGGGGTTTTTTTGTGTGTTTGTTTTTTGTTTTGTTTTGTTTTTTAAACACACGATCTTTGGAGAAGAGGGGAGAATCAAAAATGAAATGATTTCTGAGTGGTTAGAGAGGTCTTCTGATACTCTACTAACATGACTGGAATGGCAGAAACCCTAGGGACTGCAAATATTTCAGCAGCTTTATTTCAGCAGCTTTTCAACTGGTACATCCTGACCCTACTTATTTATGCTTCATCCACTTATATCTATAGAAGTATATCTAGGCCATCTTTTAGATAAATATTTACTGATAGTTTATGAAGACACTGATTATTAATGTTGGAAAAGGGAAATAAAAGAATAAGTCATTTTAGCATATACAATAGTACAGAGATCCCCATGGATTCTGTGACAAGTACCTAGCTTCCCTTTACTCTTCTGAGTTCGATTACCACCCAGCCTGAAATCTCCTTTGAAATCCTATTACTATAAAATAGGCGTAAAATAGTATTGTTGCTATTCATTATTACAAAACTGATGAGAGATGAGTTTACAGAGATGACAGACACTATTTTGGGGTAGTTCCTCAGCTGTTGCAAATCAAGTGGGTTTCACAGAGCTACATTATTTAATGCCAGTTGAGAAGGCTGACCTCCACACATTTCATTAATCAGATCAGCAACTCGGGGGCTGTGAGACTGCTGCAGGATACCTTCAGTCCCACGTGGATATATTACTGGGCTGTCACATCGTGCTTGGAGAAGTTTGGTTAGTATAAAATGAAAGAGAAAGTGTGAAAAACAAACTTGAGAAATGAACTTGGCAGTGTGAGGATATATTTGTTTATCTTGGTTCAGGACTTGATTATGCAAATACCAAGTCAAGGCAAGCAAAAAGTCTTCAACAGTTTGTCCCTAAGTAACCAATACTCTCTGATGAATAGATGTCCTTGTTCTGAATGCTGAGATTTAGACATTCCTGTGGATTTTTCAGATGAATGAATGCTTCAGTTAATATTCTATGTTTTTGGCATGTGTCACAATTTTAAGACTCAAAAAGTCTTAGGACAAGAAAAGTTCAAATTAATAGCAGTTTCTGAATATTTTAAATATCAAACCCTTCACTGTTCCAATGAATTTAAGGTATTTTGCAGAAGAGGAATAGGATTTGTTGATTCACTGTCTCCTTCCCAATAAATCCCATGTGAAAAAAAGGTAAATATTAAATGCTATTTGTTAACTATAGTGAAATACTCTTGGGGATATTACATTTCTTAACTGCATTCAACTTCAGAGGGCTATATCACTTACCTTTAAAAGCCTGTAAAATATAACAAAACTGCATAGAATGTGCTGAAAACCCTGTAGAGACGTTATAAATGTTCTTTCTTTCTGTTGCAGAGCAGCAAAATAAGTTTAAATTACATTTTCATGGATTAAGGTAATTGCTAAATGTTTTACTGGAATGTACAGGATTACCTTTAAAAATCTAGTTAATTTAGCCTTTGATCATATTAGAATTCAGTGAGAAAAGTGTAATTCCAGTTCATAATAACAAAACCGGAGGATAGAAGAGTTGGGGTTTTAGTGTGCTCTCTAATTCTTTAATCACCCAATTTGATTGCTAGTACAGAAGGTTAAAGGTGAAAACCCCAATCTTTTTCTAATATGGTAAGGCCCTGATTTTACATGCAATGATACATGTAACTTTGAAAACATGAGCAGTCCCAAGGACTCTCATATTTTCCATGACTTTTGAAATTTTCCAAGAAAGTATTTTTCATAACACAATGGGTAAAGCCTAATAACATCCTGCAATATAATAGTCTGATACACAATACAGTGTAATAGCTGCCATTAATGATTGTAAAACTAAGATAAAAGATGATAATAGATAATTACAGTTTATGGCTTATCATATCGTATTTTTTTTCCACCTTGAGGATAGTCACATGCTGGAACCCATTGCCCAGAGAGATCATCAAACTAGTTTTCAAGACCTAGCTGAATAAAACCTGAAGTAATGTGGTCTCATCTCAGAACCGACTCTTTTAAACAGGAGGTTGGTCTAGAAATGCCTTGAGATCCCTTACAACCTGCATTATCCTATGATTCTTATAACTCATTATGTTACATGGCATGAAATAAAAAAATTAAGAAAATCAAAACACATTTTCAGAAACATCAGAATCCTAAAACAATATTCCAAAATGTATTCCATGTTTTTCTAAATGTTTTACAGTGATATGAATATTTTGAATTTTAAAATAACTTTGATTAAAATTTTTTAACAAACTCTGTTTCTGACTATCTTTTTATTCTCCAGCAATAACCTACAGGCCTGAACTTTGGTTCACCACTGACCTCAACAAGGACCCACAATCTTACATTCCATGTTTTTTATAGGATAAAAGGATATTTCTTTCTAGTAATAAACACTACATCCCTGACAGACTAAAAACTATAGCTAAAATTTCTACTACTACAAAAAAATTAAAATCTTTGTGATTCTAGGAAAAATGCCAATATAAATTTTAAAGGTATAAATTCAAGCTCAAAATATACAGTTGGATGAAAATAATTTTATCTCCTTTATATTTAAAAACAGTTGGAAATAAATCCCTTTCTGGGCTACGCAATATAAATAAGTATCACTGTGTATGATTTAAAATTAAACATTCTTCTTCTGAAGACAGTCTTAGGAGATTAATTCATCTTGATGAATTCAAGACTGTATTTAGGAAATAACTTAAACACCAGCACCAATAATGGAAATGGGTGTTTCTTGTTCACCATTTTGGATGGTTTTTATTATTTTTTTTTTAGTGTCAGCTATTTTAGCTCTATATTGTTGCAGCAATTCTCATCAAGGAAGAGTGGAAAAAGACAGTTAAGTGGCATGAATTAAGAAACCAGTTTTCGTCTGATTCTGAGACCGCAATTGCCTCAAGAGCATTACAATCAAACAGGAAAATTCCCTAAGAAATATATAGCAAGCTGAGTTCCAAGCCTTAATTCTTTAAGCAATTTTCAATATCTCTGATTGATTTTTCAAAACTTTTATAAGGCATTTAGGCTGGTATTATACACAGGTAGCTGCTAAAGGCAAAACACAGGAAGACAAGAGAAACTAAATTATTTTAAGTGACGTGAAAGGCAGGGTAAGTGCAACAGGAACAAGATCACATTTCTCAGTTACTGGAAAAGTAATTAATTATAAACCTGCTATATAAAGTAATGTCATAGCTATGAACTATCATTGTATTCATATTGGTTGTAAATATGATAATCTAATGGCTTTTCACATAGCCATTATTAATTGAAGACATTACTTGATCTATTTTTTTTTAATGAAATAAAATATTTATTAATATAGAAAAGCTATTGTAATATTCTTACTGAAAAATGAGAGACAGCAACTTCATAACCTATCAATGCTGCCTACAGCTGGCATACACATTCTCACACCTGGACACCCATCCTCAGTGCCAGGCTTCTCTTGAACCTCTCCCTCTCTATCCAAGATCATATAGATGTGTATGCAGGCTGTGCTGTGAGGCACTGGAGAATTGACAACAAATGGGAAAAAGGACTTTTCTTCTAGAAAAAGCTAGAAGCTTTTGAGCTGTGACAGATTTGGAGTGTGTGACTCCTATATGATCAGGGGCCATACTGCCTGACAGCAGGCACCAACTGGGCATATATAGATAAATCAACTTAAACAAGAAAAGGTCAGACTTTTGACTTGTCCCATCAGCTTTCTTGGTCAGTGCTCACCAGGAGCACAACAGGAGTCTCTGGCATCCAGAGCATGCACGAGTACATTCAGAGTAACACAGGAATAGTTTTTACACAGCCAAAATATGAAAGCACAAAAGTAGTTTCATCTTACCATTTCGCCCCTTGTGCCCTTTTCACCTCTTGGTCCCTGTAAGAGAGAGAAGCTGTTAATCCAGTATGCTTTCTAGCCACCTAGGATTGAAATAAGCAAATTAGCATTCACGAGAGTTATACTGTTCACATGAAAAGTCCAGTCACATCTGTGGAAGTATTTATAGCTCTGGGGCTTTAATTTTCCTGTACCATTAGAAAACTAAATTATTTCAAAACACCTTGGAATTCCAGTAAGTGGAAAGATGTTATTTTCTTTGGATTATAAATATGTTTTTTTCTGCGTAATTTTAACCATCGGTGTTTTTCCTGTCAATCAGATGCATTCTCAACAATTTGATCTACTGTAACACATCAGTACTTCACCATCTTAAGAGTAGAGAACAAAACTTGGTCCTTTCCATCACTAAAGAAATCCATTGGTTACATATCTGTTTTTATTACCCATTTAGTTCTCCTCTCACAGTTAGAGCAGACACTCTTTTTTGGTCTTCATTTTCTAGACGGTTTTGGTTAGTTTTGAATTTAAACTGTGTTTATGAAGATGGTAACAATCTTAGAATTCTCTGCAAGAATTTTGCATCTTGATGGCAGCATTTCATAACACACAGAAGTAATCTTCACCTTTAATGCTTTCTTAATGCTAATGGCAAATTATTATGTTCAATATGAAGCCTATTAAAAACCTTCATACAAGTATACACAACTATAAAGTTTTCTCCCTGAGTGGAATTTAAAAGAGTGCAGCAAGGCTTAAAGTAGTCTTTTTTCTCAAGAGGTAGACAAAATAGTCTAATTATAGAAAGAACATTTCCCTTCTCCTCTCTTTTTCACTTGTAAATATTTGAGTTTATTACTTTTCTTGTATATTCCTGTTATTTTTATGATTATTATTTAATTTTTTAAACATTCTCATTCATTCCAAGTCTTGCCGATCAGACAGAGAAACTTGGGTGGTACAAAGCTTCTGAAACTACCTTACATGGTTGCGGAGTCTGAAGACACAAGCCAGAGGGTACCCTTGCAGAACATTGCTCTGTTTCTGGCACAGGGAATGTGACAAGGGACAGAAACAGGGATGAGGGCAGAGGTCCCCACTGCAGGGAACCTGGGGTGCATTGAAGGTTGTCAGCAAGGCCAAGAAGATGTTTGAGTTGTAACAGGGACCTCACCAGTGCCTGGAACACCCCAACAAGGGCATGTGAGCATTCCTGGTGTGTTTAGAGGGACACTCTGGACAGTTCAGATCTATCAGCACACAGAAAATAAACTACATTTCTGAAATTGAGTGTGGAAACCTCTAGGCATCTCTCAGACCTAAGACTGAGAACAAATATCCAGATTACTATCCAGTTACTAGGTCCTGTTTTATACCTTGCCCCCTGTCCCTGTAGGCATGCCCTCTGCATACTGTGCTTAGACATGAGGCCATTGCCACGACTTTTTGTCATTGTTTTTGTCACTTTTTTCTTGTTTGTATTAGAGATGCTGGAGTCACATACATTGGCTTAACCGCATGATATAACATGAAGATGATCCTGCTAGTTGCTATTTGCAAGTAGAAAAATGAGAAGGCTGCTAGCTGCAAAAAAGACTGTTAAAAATAAGGGTAAGTGAAATGACCAAATTATGCAAAAAAGAAGGGAAACTTACAGGCCTGCCAGTTGGGCCTGTTATGCCTTCTTGACCAACAGGGCCAATATATCCCTGTAAACAAGCAAATAATTTATTAGTCTAATAATGTTTTTAATTGAAGAAAATCCTAATAACATGTTCAGGTTTAAAGTTGCTCAGAACACAGCCCTGGCAAGTATGCAAAAGATCATGATGATATTCTCCTTCTGAATATTGAGTGTGCATTGCTGCAAAACCAGCAAGGTAATAATTAGTAATAGCTATGCTTGGAAAGCTCCTCCACCCCCACCCTCCTTTTTTATGTGAAAGTTGATGTACAAAAAGCAGTGGAAACTTAGGTACTCTGATTTCCAAAGACCACATATTTATTGAGCTATAATCAACTATATTTTATCTTGTATATTGTACTGCCCACAAGTACTCTTGTAAGGCTGCCAGTAAGTGCTTATCAAATGTTACTTTCCTGTTCCACTTCACTTAGAACAAACTGCTCATTCCCAGTGTTTATCTTGTATAGGAATATTTAGAAGAAGAAATCAGCTATCAGAACAGGCCCCTAAAGCTGCTGTTCTGCAGCCTTTCCCTTTTTTTTTTCCTTTCACCTGATGCTGTAGAGCTGGATGTGTACTCCCCGGTATTACAAAATGCTAAAGATGCTTCTACATTTTGGGTGAGTAGCAAAGTAGAACATCTTGAAGAAAGTGCCACGAAGAATGAGCTAATGTAGTTTAGCAATCTTACAGATAAAAAAGAAGAACTTATTAAAAAAAGACTACCTATTACTCAATAAAGCCTGAGCAGCACTCTCTTACTGCAGGCAAAGTTCCACCCTTTTTTCTTTTTTTGTAGGACAGAGTTCTATCAGCATTGTTGCAAGAGGAAAGAGAATGTTCCACCCCAGTAGACAAAAATATGACAGCAATAAAGATACTTGTGTAGATAAAATTATACTAGGAGAGTCATGCTTTGTCAGCAGAACTGGCTTTTTTCCTTCAAGATTAAAAGCTGAGCTCTGCTTGTGTATTTGTACCCATTTTGCCACCAGAGCAGTGTACAGGCCTCTACTGCAGGCAAAGCCTCAGAGAGAAACGTTTGGTTGGAGGGTTCCAGCCTTGTTAATAAGAAAAAAAATGACTCCCTAAATTAAAAACATGTGCTACTTGCAAGCCATCCTGACAATCTCTTTTATGGAATGAAGCACTTACAACTTGGCCTGTTGGACCTTTCGGGCCCAGAATTCCAACTAAGCCAATGTCCCCTGCAGGACCCTGAAAATGCAAAGGAACAGTTTAATCAAACATGGACATTATCTGTCTGCTTGTTTCAATCTCTTGTTATCAGTGGCAGTACGATAATTTCTAAGAGCAGTAACAGTGAAAATACCAAGCACGCTGACCCAGGATGTTCATCTTTGGACACGGAGTACACAGTTCTGACTACAATGTTCTAACAGTTCAGATAGATTTTGAACAAATTCTTGTTAAAGCTGATTAATTTCATGCCTTCCTAATGTTCTCACTCTGTAAATGGCTTAAGATCTAACAGAAAAGAATGATCACATACTTTTGGACCTGGGAATCCTTGAAACCCCATTAAACCTTGATCTCCATCTTCTCCCTGTAATAGGAGCAGGCATCCTTACTATTATTTCATGTTGGTAATTCCTGGACTATTTGTTTTGCATCAACAGTTGTGATTACATACAGTCTGTCCTTTCAGTCCAGGGTCTCCTGATGGTCCTTGGTCACCTTGTGATCCTGGAAGGCCTCTTTTCCCTCGCTTTCCTGGATGACCCAGAAGCCCTTTCTCACCCTGTGAATAGAAAGATAATACATCCTTTATTACAATTATGACAGTTATAAATACAAAGATTGGTTTCCTGGCAGAAGTGTGGAATATGCTTTCGCTCTAATAAATCTACTCCATTCATTTTATTTCCTCCAGGAATGCTTTCCATAATTATACTTTCACTAAAATGCAAATGTGACTTTACAGTTCCTTGACTTGGAAATGTAAAGAAACCATACATGTCAGATCATATCCAGTATGGCATCTCCCATTGCAGGCATTAAAATTCACAAAATAAAATACAGAACAGGCATGTTAGAAGTGAATTTAAAAAGTAATCCTCTGAGCAAGGCATGGCGTAGTTGTGGAACACCTTGCCTTTGGACTAAAACTTTATATTGATTCAATCTGAAACTAGGCAAGTTCATGGAAGAGGAATCCTCTGAGGACTATTGAATCCAGAGAAACCATGTCTACCTCAGGAGGTTTCTGAGCTGCAATGAAGGCTGGGAATATATAACTTTCATTCTTGCTTTGCGTGTATACTCTTTCTTAGATATTACCTTTCTGCTTTAACAAAGACTTTTGGCCTGACTCAGTGTGTCCACTCCTAACATTTCTTTTGTGCTATGTGGTAACAGTTTTCCCTCATGTCATCTATTCCCCATCATTTTGAGATTGCAAGGATTTCTGGGCAGGAACTACCTTCTACGGCTCATTACCTAGACTGGGAGTAAAATCCAGACAGGGAGCACTACAATAAACACTACAAATAGTTCATACTAAAATATTTTCATTATAAGATAACAGACACAGTATTTCCCTCCCCCAGTTTTCAACTAACTTAAGGTTTTAAAAACTGCTTACCAATAAAATATCACAGAGCACTACAAATCAATATTTTAGAAGAAAAATCCTATTGTAAATGGAGAAAATTATCTGTAATGTTTACATCGGACGTTCAAATAATCCAAACTGTTCTAGAAGTTACTGAAGTTTAAAAAGAAAGGTCAGTAAACATTTGGCCCTAAATCTTTGGGTGAATAAATACAAAGTGTTTTGAACAGCTTCTGGAGTTGAGAATAGCATCCAGGTGGATGAGAACTTAGTTTTCAAATTACAGTTTAGAGAAACGAGTTCAGGACAATTTACAGTCTTATCTTGCAGATAAATTTTTATGTCAACTACTCATCACCAAATGCAGTATGAAAACCAAGCAGTATCAGTAACATGGTACTTAAACAAGAAGATCCCACTTGTGTACCTTTAGTCCAGGTGATCCCATGGGCCCTGGCACGCCTGGCAATCCCTTGGGACCTCGAGCTCCAGGATAACCTGCCAGGCCTGGTAAGCCTATGTTTCCTTTATTACCCTTAAAAAAGTGAAAATAATTGATTACAAGGAGAACAGCCTTGTAATGTTTTCACACTGACATTTTACATTTACATTTACAAGATGAAAAAACCATGTTTTTTCATTGTATGATAAAACCAGGCATATAGCATAAAATCAGCATTTAGTGCTTTCTGTATATATGGACACACATTGATAGAACACCAAAATATATGGAAAGACAATGATCGGCAGTCTTTCTGTATTTCTGCTAATACTCCAAAAGCAAAACCCCATCATACTTCCCAACAAAGCCACATGTTTTTTAACTGTGGGCTGGATTGAGGTTTCTGAGAAGACAAGTTATTATAGTTTAACAAGTCACTGACTGTCAGCAAAGGAAATACTAACCATGCCATATCCCATTTCAGTTGTTCAGTTCATTGTTCATCTTGAACCTTGTTCTGTCCTACCATAAGTATACCACTACGTCATTTGTGTGGTATCACCTACCTAAAACTTGAAAGACTTCTGAGAACATTCAAGAGAATAAATTTTCTCTTTGGGCTTGTGCAAGGCATCTTCCCTATTAGCACCCTCCTAAACAGGGAGAGTTACCCAGTTGGATAGTAAACAACCTTATGTCCACAGTAATTGTGTGTTTAAGTATATATGGAAGCACTCAAGGGCATACCAGTGCGTACTTTTACCTTCCCCAGGGAATCACACAGAATAGTTTATATGAGACCAAAAATTTTTCCCAAACCTGAAAATTTCATGTTCAGATTAATAGTCTTTAGTGCTGATTCCTATTTAATTATTTTCTAACTCTATTTGGAAATATACAGGAAGAGAACACTAATCTCCATTAATTACAGAAGATCACCCTCTTGGATGAGTGCTGTATAACATCTGAGGATTCTGAGCTTACAATAAGGAGCTGCTTCTATGAAAATAAGATGCTGGATTCATTCATTACAGATGGGCTGAAAATACAGTTAAGATTCACAGTATTCATTTTTTCAAGGAAAAGGAATTCCATATCAAGAAACAAAGTGAGACTACCTTCCCACAGAGGCATTCAAAACTCAACATGCTTATTTATAAATACCAGACTTACTGATAATATTACTGTGATAGTGCACACTCTGTAGGGATTCATCTACCATAACGATTCCACATCAAGAAAGATCAGAACATTTGTTATGAAAATGTAGGAGAATGTCAGACAATAAACAAAAGCAACTATTTTTAATGAAAAAACATGCTACTGAGTGCATGGTGTTAAGCTAATTTTGCCATGTTAAAAAATACAAAATGGAAATTTGGTACCATCCAAATTAATGTTTCTGTGATTCAGTAGAAAAATGTATATGTGTCTGTATATATCCATCTTCTTTCTTATTTCATATGACATTCCATTAAGCGTTCATAGAAATGAAAAGGTTACAGGAAACAGAATTTTATATTAAATGTAATTTTCAGAGCTTCTGAAGCTCTGGGTCTTCTAGCCTGATCAACTGATAAATTTACATAGCAAATTTTTTTTTTTTAATTCATTGTGGCAAAAACCAGTTAAAAGCCTCTCTAATACAAACTGTAATGCTGCTATATATTGCTAATATGGAGTAATATAATATATTTTAATACCAAAGATGACATTTTAAGTGGAAATGCAAGAATGTAAGAATTCTTTGGGGTGATACTCCTAAATCCAACACCAAAGAAATTTAACTATTTGAAAGAGGAGGGCATTATCTGAAAATCGAGAAGGCTCAAATCCGGTACATCCACCCTCTATGGGTAACTTGTTTAATTTTCTATTTGTTCAACCATATAGGCAAATTCATGCTTGTAACAGAGGTGCCTCATTCGACCTCTTAATTCCTAACACCAGACCTACTTGTCATAATTTTATAAAAATTACTGGTCCATCTATAAGTAGAACTACTGAGAAATACCATACCTGAAATCAAAGTGATCAGACTTTCAACAATGACTAAAGGAATTCGCTCCCTCCTGTTTGGGGTGAATAAGCAAAGAGCTGTGTCGCTGCTCCCAGAAGTAGCAGGTCACCACCCTTGGCCCACAGCAAAGCACAGGCAGATAAAAAAATCTTGTTTCCAAGAATTCCCAGTGACCTCAGATACCTAATATTCTTTTTCATTGATTTTGGGGAAAGTTTCAGAATTGCATAGATAGAGAGACAGAGGTTGCACATTCAAAGACAAGGAAAATGTTTGATTATCTCAGGGCCTGAGAAGAAACAACCTCAGTTAGGGGTCTATGGCTCATTTTCAGGAACACAACTGTGAAGGCTCTCTCATTAAGAAAGCATTTTCACTGAGTGTAGTTACTACTATAATATGCTAATGATATAGTTCTTCTCACATCCCATTTCCCTTATGCTAACCTTACATCCTGGCCAGAATATCAGGAGCAAAAGAGAAAGCAAGCAAGGAATTGGTCTAATTTTCAAGATGCTTAAGGAATCGAGAATGGTTCCTTCTGTTTAAATACCCTTAGAATACCTGTTTAAATACCCTTAGAAAATTTGTAATGCAAAATGACATAAAAAGGGGAAATGTGGAAAGCAACTTACCTTAGGGCCAGGCTTCCCTGACAGCCCAGGCTTGCCGGGGTTGCCAGGAATGCCTTCTGGTCCAGGGTACCCGACTGCTCCTTTCTGCCCTGCTGGCCCTGGTTTTCCCTTGAAACAAATTCAAATCAAATACAGCACTGTCGGCTCTCTTTATCTTCACCATCACAGAATTAGATTTCAGTCACAGTATTTCCTAAACCCTACATAATAACAGACCCAGTGACACAGATGAATACTTGCAGAGGGGGCTCTGAGTTAGGATTTTTGGTTTAGAATGTTATTGGCTTAACTTTAGACTTGCACTGTTGTGGGCTTTGAGCAACTTCAAATGAAACCATAGGGCTGACCCCTCTGCGTGCCAGGCCTGGAAGATGCCTGAGAGTGTTGATTCTTAAACTGAAGAGAAGAAACCTAATAAAGTAATCAATTTATCCCTGTAAAAAAAACCAACCATATGTCTATTTATTCTTCATTTTACTAAACACTCTGTATTGTACACTTGTAAAATTATGCTGTTCAAATTTGAACATATCAAATATATATACAAACTTAAAATTAGACAAGTTTGTGCTAACTGTTGCTATATGTGCATGGAAAAGCCTCATGTCACATCCACCAAAGAAAGAGCAATTTTTTTCTTTGCAATCAGGGGCTTAGAGTTCAGCAATTATCTCTGTACAAATGCATTTCTTAGAAACTTTAAATATGCTAACCACAACACATCTCATTTGAAAAAGTATAGTTAACAACAGCCATACAGAATATAAGAAGCGTGCCATCTTAATCTTATTTCTAACTTCTGCTTGCTTTCAGACTTCCTCAATTCCAGTTCTCCTGTCTTCTTGTCCTCCCTGTATGTCTTGCCTTTCCCTCTTTCCCTTTGTCTGCAAACAATATGCTTCTTCACTCCTCCAGAGGGAAGAGCCAAGTGTTTACAGAAGACACAGAGTTTGCTTCCCTTCAAAAGGCTACTCTTGCACTCTGCCCAGCAGGTACAAGGTCTGTGAAGCAGCTGCATTTCTCTGGTTACTGACACTGTTTTGATGAAAGTAGTAAAAGTTATTTACAACATGTCCTTGTGTGGTATTATTTATTAGGGGACCAAAATAGCCTTGATGCATTTTGTTCTTGGTTATATTTAGAGAACACCTACTGCTTCCTGCTGTTTCTTCTCCCTTGGGGAGAAAGGGATGCAAGTTAGTGTCTCTACAGTAACTCAAGAAACAACATTAAAAATTTAATCTCGGAACAAGTGAGAGAAAGAATCAAACCTCAAGGGATCTCCCAGCCATATCCTGCATGGACATACGGATCCAGGCTTCTGTAGGCTGCAGCTGTTCAAAGAACTGATGGGACCCAGGAGTGAACAGTAGTACAGCTCTGTGCAATATGTGGTAACTTGCACATGGATTACAAGCCACATGCAAAAATGATCTAATTAAGTAACTTGACAAGTGGGAAGGACCTTGTTGTTTTATTAGCTGCACTTCACTTCCATGTGCTGAGAAAGTGAGTATATTCAGTATAATTTAACATAATTTCAAAAATCATTCTTGTTTTCACAGGAATTCCTTTACACTGCCTTTCACAGGAGTTCATGTATACCTCCTGGATAATAAGAAGGCTCTTCAGAGTGAGCACAGTACCACCAAATGACTCAATTTTGGTTTTGTTAGTTAGCATTTTCTTTGTTCTAGAACTTGAAGATGGACTGTAGAACTTTGTTACTTACAGGAATTCCAGGTTTGCCTGCCTGACCCGTTGCTCCTTTCTTCCCTGTGGGTCCCTGAAAGTTACAAATACTCATGAACTGACAAATGTCTTAAACTCAATCCCCTAACAAGAGCTGAGAATTGTTCCCCTGTATTACTCATGTTCACATTGCCTGGCTTTGGACCAGGTTATTTCCATTTCAGGAGACAGCAGAAAGTCTTTCAAGAAGAAGTGAATACATTTTTGGTAGACTTGTATGTATTTTTCCTTTTCCTGAACTGACAAAGCGTAGTTTTCAACAACAATAAAGTTTTTCACTATGAATCTGGCAATTTCTCCTCTATCAGCCATACCTTTGTAAGGAGGTCTGCTTTCATAGCACTTGCCGTACCCATATACCTTTTAAAAAGGGAATTCTGAAAAGTCACAAACGTAGGTGCAGAGTGTATGTGTAAGAGAATACTCAAAACCAATACTGTCACATACAGGAACATTCTTCCTATCCAAGATGTACACAGAAGAAAAAAAACACTTAAAACCAGAATTTTTTTGATCTTGACTGATCTAGGAATCTGTAGTCCTAGAAAACAGAGTGATACTGATTGCAGATAACATTCTCGTAAGCGATTTAGTGATACCAGAGGCCAAGTATCAAGGATGTAAAGCTCAGAATGGGTCAAGAGCACCTCAGAGAATTGTGTTTGTAGGATATTCTTCATAGAATATAAAGATCTATGGCATAAATTTTATCCTACCTCTAAAAGATACAACCACTCGGACAGGAGAGACAAGAATAAGACGATAAAACAAGAATAGTACTTGTTACCATAGATTAAATAGAAAAAAAGCTTCCAAGATTTTCTGGATTAATTATTTTAAACACCATTCTTAAAACAAAAGTGATGCTGAACTAGTATCCTGCAATATTACATAACATGCAATAAACGGAAAAAGCTAAGGTTGTTGGTAAGTGTAAATATTTTATAATTAACATAAATATGGTAAAATTAGAAAAATATTGTCCTATTCTTTACGTTAACACCTTCTTTCTAAGACAGGCCTAAAAAAATGTCTACCAATCAGAACTGGAATATGTATATTCAAAGAACTTTATATATTGTTTTTATTAAAATTTCTGAACACATATAAAGTAAACCCAGAAGATTCAGCATTGCAGTTTATGGGACTGGCTTTGTAAGGCTCCCTATAGCAGCACCAGTCATGCCATTAGAGTTAAGACTGTATGAATGTTTTCACTACTGACATTTTTGCATAAACTTTTATTCTCATATGGATTGCTGCAAGTTGGATATTGGTTCCATATTTGCAAACAGCAGATTTAATCTGAGGGGCTTTTACAACACAAAGAAAACATTCTCTAAGGGAAAGCCAGAGTAATGACTGATTTTATCCTGCACTGTGAGTAGCTTGTCAAAGACAGTATCTCTGAGTGCATGGCCAGAGTACTTGCTGACAATGTCTTTACAACATGTTTCCTAATCTACTTCAGATTCTTGTATTTACCTAGAAAATCTTGAAACTAACAGAGCTGCACTATGGAACTTCTTAGACAAAATATCTTATTTAAGTTGAAGTGCGATAGGTATTGTAAAAAGTCTTTTAGTCTAAATCTTTTGAAGTTGGCTCAGAAGCCAATGAAAATCATCCCATGGGAGAATATAAAATACTTTTGGCAATTTTCAACACACCACCAAGATGAACTATTATTTCTAAAGGAAATGATTACTCTTTGATCTTTTTCATTAATTGCTCTGTCATTATTCCTCTTCTATTCTGTAGCAAACTCCTTATTTTCAGGTCTCTGAAAATTCAGTGCAGTGACATACTAAGAGGCTTCATTTACAGATCAGAGGACTAAAATCCTGGGTGTCTTCCAGAGCTAGTTTGCCACAAAGAACTTCATTTAATGGCATAATTGAATATCACATAAATGTTTCCAAAAGAGCCTTGACTATCACTCCAAAGTAAAACCAATTACCTATCAAATAATGTATATTTACTATCCCAGATCATTATGCAATTTTCCATTCTATATTTTTATTGTCCCTGCAGGTATGAAAAGGAAACCCAAACATACCTTTTATAACAGTTTTCCAAGGATAGTCAGTGAACACTAAAACCATACAAATTCCAATTAAGTGCAGTTCTACTTTACTTTTTTCTACTTACTTCTGAACCTCTTTCTCCTTTTGGTCCTTGCTCTCCCAATTCACCTGGCTCTCCCTTTGGAAAGAATATATATCAAATAAATAAAAAGAATCACTTGAATGCAGATGAAAACACATTTTCAACAGTCAATAGAGAAATCTCACTTGTTTGAAACACTTACTGGAGGCCCCTGTTGTCCAATAGGTCCTCTAAGCCCTGGAAGACCTATGTGACCCTGGGAAGCAGAAAATATAACATTACAATACAAGTAACTCAGGATGTTATGCTCAGTGAGCTACAGATTTTCTTGCAAAGTCCATCTTGGGAGGTGCTGACTGGTCCCAGCTTCACTGACATGACTTAGATGAAGTATGCTCAGCTTTCCTGAAATCATACCTTAAGGAACTTTTCTTCTTTAAATTCTCTACTTGAACTGAAGTAATTCTACTTCAATTCTCTACTTCTTTAAATTCTCTACTGCAAGTTGGAGCTACACATTGTTTAAACATCTTTGCACTTCTGCAAGCATAGATCATATTCAGTTAATTGATTTATTACTCTATCTATCTATTTTATCTGTGTAATTTGAACAGGATATTCTGTGTCAAGGACTGTCTCTTTTGTATTTTAGCAAACAAATGGCATCAGTGATTACCAATAGTTACCATCCAATGCTGAAAGACTGAATACAATTCATGAATTATTATTAGGATTAGATTTACAAAGAATTAGTGCTTAAATTTCAGAGAAAAATGTTAAGTCATTCAGTATTACAGAATCACAGAATTGTTTAGGTTGAAAGGGACATCTTGAGAACATCTAGTGTAACCCCACCTTCTCAAGCAGGGCCAGGTAGAAAAGGTTGTCCAGGACCATGTCCAGTCATGTTTTGAAGTAATTCCAAGGATGGAGACTCCACAAACCTTCTGGGAAGCCTGTTCTGGTGCCCAGTTATCCTCACAGTAAAAAAGCACTTTTTTGTGTTCAAAAGGAATGTCATACATTTCAGTTTGCGCCTTTTGCCTCTTGTCCTGTCACTGGACACTAACGAGATGAATCTGGCTCCTTCATCTTCATTCCCTCCCACTTATTATTTATACACATTAAGATCACCCAAGCTTTCTCTTCCTTAGCTCAAGAGTCCCAGCTCTCTTAACTTCTCCTCATATGAAAGACGCTCCAACGTGTTCTAGGAGCACACTTGTAAGGGAAGACGATACTTCTGCTACATTACTCACATGTACCCATAGCATGTCATGTTCAAATAAAAAGAATAAAGAACAAGAATTATTACCTTGTAGCCCTCATTGCCAGGTTCTCCTCTATCTCCACGTTCACCCCTAGGACCCTAGAGAAAAATCAAAGAGCAAAATATAACAGCTGAGCTGAAATCATGCTGCAGTGAAGCAGAAAAGGAAAGCTGGGATTTCTCTCAAAACAGACTAACCAGTAAGACTGGATTACAAATATTAAAGTTAGCTTGTCTAAAGGAATAAACATGATTTTTTTTCTAAATGAAATGCATAGGAAAATTCTCTTATGGTTTCTGTAAGACAGCACATGAAAAATTGCGTTCTTTTCTGAAATGATTTGCTGTACTCAGAATCTGCTTTAATTTTGAAGTTCATCCTAATAAAAAGACAATTTCATCCCTTAGCATGCCTCATACATATCAGAAGTGCACAAGAGCAGCAGGAATAGCATGATTTTTGAGAATCACGTGGATCTTCCTGCTGCTTTCAGACACCTCACAAGCTCTACTTTAGGGTGATGCTCTTATTCCAGCCTCACAAGAAATGGGATTTTTTCCCCAGAATTTTAACTCCCATTGCAGCAAATGGACCAAATTTCAGTCAAAGGAAAATGATGGGATAGGGAGTCATGCCCATAGAAGGTAAGAATGGTGAAGACTTTCCCAAAGGCATTCCACCAATTATTAGATGAAATAATAAGGACTTCCTTTTTCCCTCCTGTTTTAAGTGAAGACACATAATAAAAAATCGTCCAGGCATCAGTAACTGCAATATATCTTTATAGTTCATAAATTAATAGATTAGCCACTTATAGTGCGTATCCACCACTATTTGCAACTGCTTATATACTCTCCAAGGTTTCATCAGCCTCTTGGCATGTTTTCTAGGGGGAATCCAAGGTGGAAAGGCCCTGCTCTGAGCTCTGAGTCAGCATTATGGAGACAGCTCAGCTACAATAGAATTTCCTGGAATCTCTTCTCTTATGCATCACCACAATTATTCTCCTAGTCCAGACTCTGTCTTCGGTTACACCAGGCCTTACAGCCCTGCCTTTTAAGGAAGTGAAGTGTAAATATTAAGGATAATCTAAAGAGAAGTAGTCTGTGCAAGTATTACTTCTGGCACAATCAAAGCTTGAAAATGAGACACTTCTAATAAGATTTTGAGATTACATTTTTTTTGGAAATGTCTGTAATCGCTGACGAGAGATACACCACACATGAATTCAGTAAATAAATGGTTACAAAATGAAACTCTCTCTAAATCATCTAGATTAGCTTTGTAGTGATAATGAAATAAGTTAAAACATATTTCTAGTTAGTAAAGCAATTAGGTATAATTCAGGATAAAGAGAGGGTAAAATGTGCTGGTCTAAACACAGACTAATAGCATTAGTGTAATTAAACACAGGGCACGTACTCCTAAGCAGGAGAGCACATGACTGCATTTTTCTGGGAGGGATTACTGACTAAAGGACCATCATTCTATGTTTTTGTACAAATGGGTACTGACTCCTGAAACAGTGATATGAAGTTTCAGAAAGAACCTGTATTGTCTCTTGTCTTGAGAGGCACTAATATAATTTTTTTTGAGAAAGAAAGACCTACTGGTTCACCTATGGGCCCAGGTGGTCCCAGGACTGTAGTGTCTTCACCTGGATAACCCTGAAACAAAGGCAAATATTAAAAAATATTAACTTGTAAATTCAACCTCATCTACAATGCATACATGTTCAAATGCCAATAACCACCCAGAAAGCACACCGTATAGAAGTTAAAAGTGAGTATGATACTTATGGTTTTAATAAAGTGGAAACAATAACTCCATTTTAACATGCACCTAAATGTCCCAAAGACATTTAGAACTAAAAAAAGCTAAGTATTTGATCTATTTTCAAAGGCAGTGTCCTGGTTTCAGCTGGGAAAGGAATCTAAATAATACCTACTGTTTTCAGTTGTCACTAATTGATATTTATGCTATTCAAGGACTTTTTTCATCTTCCCATTGAAAGCATAGACAGAACGATGGAAGAGCCAATGAAATATTCCATGTCATAGATG
>BJBW01003035.1:65629-77862 GCA_004320125.1 Scolopax mira
AAACCAAAATTTTTCTGTAGCACATAAATGTGCTCACAACTGAAAGAACTTAAGAACTTTCTTTTATTTTTTCCTTCACTAGGAGAGTAGGTCACTGTAAAGAACCCAGGACTAAAGACAGCAGATTGTAATGTTGATGCTTAGAGGACAGAGGGGACGGTATGCACAGCTGTTGACAGCTGGCCCTCCAACTAATGTTTACATTCCATCATCACATAAGACTTATAGAGAAGGCAGCGAGAGGACTGTGAATGAGACCGTGATGATTTTTGGTACAGGAATCTGAAATCTGACTTGAGGCTACATACTTGTTGGAGTGGGAGGTGGACCCAGAGTAACGATGTAACCTCAATATGAGTATGATGGTTCTCCCTTTATTCAAGTTTTCACAGAGTTTATATAGACAGACAAGCAGAGCAGGCGCTAACGACAGCTATATGATTGGCTTACAATTTCTGTTCACACGAATAGAGCGCTCACACAACTGGTGTAAAGTTCTTGTCCAAGCGCAGCAGAGTTTTCCCATCTCCCAAGCATAGTTCTGCTTCTCTTGCCCACTCCTTACTCCTTTCCTCATATCTTACCCGTCAAGGACAGTTCACAATCACCTCCGGGCCTTTATCCAAGTCAAAGACTGGGTTCCTCATTGCAATCAAATCGTGCCCCTTTTCACTCAGCCATTCCTCCACACATACTTGCTTTGGAAACTGTGCTCTAAAATATTACCTTATATTAAGAAGTTGACTAAAACTTCAGCAAAATAGATTTTATAGATGGATTTTAGCTTCTAGGAGTGGTGCCAGAACAAATATGTGAACTTATCTAATAACGTTGACTATGGATCCCAATGCTCATTTACTCTTTGAGATCTCTACACTTGCTGCCATTTCTCTCCATCTGCAATCTCCGTTTCAGTTGTCTATAGCAACTGGTGCTGTCACAATCTGTTTATTTAATTCATCTCACAAAGGCACCAAAATGAAGTTAGTTAAAGAATAAATGTTATTCAAGAACAAAATAGAATCATAAAATTCATTCTTTCTTCTCTCTCCTTACCTTTTATAGTATCTGCCTCATTACAATGTGATTGACAAGGTAAGAAAAAAAGGTCCACCAAAGACATGACATTACACCACAGCATAGAATTACCACCTGAAGTATCTAGATAGTCTAGATATCTATGATAGACCCTCATTTCTGGAAGTCAGCTCCAGCGCAGGATGGACAGCACCCATAACATTATCTTTACAACACCTTGGCAGCAGTGTAGGAAGACCACTGTGAAGAAAAGCAGGCCATCCAATTGACCATGAATCAACAGTAGGAATAATTTGGATTATCTGGTATCTATCATGTAATACTGGTTTTAAGTCTCTTTTGGCCTGTCTTGTATTCCTTACCAGACAATGTGCTATGATCCACACCAACACTTTAAGAAATCCTGTGCTGTCACTGTCTGTGCTGCAATAATTTTCTAGCTAAAGAAACCCCAATGCACAGGATATAATTTTTCTTGAAATGTTATTTTTAGACCTTCCTTTTGTTTTTTATTAAAAGGAATGACAGCTAAGCATGTATGTGGTAAGAACATATTAGGTAAGAACAAAATCTGAAATTGGAGCCAAATTTTGTGTGCTCTAAGTCTATTGCTTCATCACTTACAAGCTGCTCAAAACGGCAGTTCTTTGCCCCTAGGAACTTTTAATCTAAACTAAACTAGATAGTCTTGGGACATTAAACAAAGCCATGAGTAGGGAAAGTGATAAAAAACAACAAAAGATCTTACAGCACAATGTATGGTAGTAAATTTATCTCAACAAACTCTTTGGGTGTTTTGAAATTTAAAGAATAAACTAATACCTTCAGATTCTCACAGTCTCCAAATGAAGGTGATGACAGAGACTGTAGGTTGTCTGGAGAGGAGAGATCTGAAGCAAGAGGCTCCAGGTTGTGTCGTGTATGTGTCTGGATTAAAAGTGGTGAGGAATCACTATCTGCTAGAGGTCCCAGATTTAAGACAGGAAAAAGATTTGTCTCCTCTCCCTACCAACCCTGAAAAGATGAACCACACAGAAAGGCGAGGCAAGCTAATTGAAAGATAGTCATCTCTAATTACAACAGAAAATTAGAAAAAAAAAAAAAAAGATGGAAGCAAAATTAGTAAGAAAATAATTACAAAAATCATATGAACAAAAAGTCCACTTAAACCTGAAACCACTTACAGGAATGCCCATGATGCCAGGTTCACCAGGGGGTCCAGCAATTCCTGGTAACCCCATCTCTCCTTTTTCACCACCTTCTCCAAGAAGTCCCTGGTCTCCAGGGTCTCCCTAAAACAAACAAAAAACCAACTGAAATAGCTTAGTTAAGCTGCTGTTACAGAGTTCCCTACTATTGATAAACGTGAATTCTCAATGTTCAAGTTTGACAAAAAACACACTGAAACTGAGGGGAATCTTACCAGTCAAATTTAGATCATGTTCCAAGTTAGCATAAAGCCCTTTCTATCTCACTGATGCGCTCCTACAGCCAGAATTTGCCTCATCCATTGCCAACTGCCTGATGGGGCCCTCTGTGACATCCCCTGTCCTGATACCTGCCACAGAGCCTGACACAACACTGCTCCAATGCAGAGAGTGAAGCAGCCTTGGCTCACTCTCTCCAGCATAGAAATAACCTGTACTCAGTTCTTCAGCTTGCATCTCTCAGTCAAGCCATTCAATTTTGCAGCTTTTGCACTGTAGGTATGTGCCTAAAAGTCACAGGAAAGCCTATAATATACAGGGCCTCCTATGTTAAAACTAAGTGCATTCAACTGGGCATTATTGACCTAGTGAAATAGGACAAATAAAGAGGTCTGGGTCCTTAAGCTAATATGACTCCTTTACATTTGCTAGAAAAACTGAATGTACCTTTGGGCCATCTTTTCCTTGAACACCATCTTCTCCTGGAGGTCCTGGTTCACCCTTATGGAAAGGAACAGTTGAAAACAAAGTTATTGCCTAAACTTCTCAATCTAGAAGTATTGCCTCGGAAGAACACTGACTATTTTTACACATGCTTATTGTCTTTTGGACAACTTTTATGTTGCTGCTATAATTTATTTGTCTTTATTTTTTACAGTGACAGAGTGACAGTCCTGTGAATCTTGAACACAGGAAAACATAAAAGATGATCAGCATTAGAAAAACGAAGCAATACTATGTCCATATAACACTGGAGATTTGGACAGTAGTACTGAGACTGTTTGGTTTTCAAGTATACATATATAAAATATACATAAACTTCCATGGGTAACTACTACATTGGTATGTTCAGTGACTCAGCTCAGGGCCATGAAAAACTCATAATTTACCAACAGTTTCAGCACCATGGCATTTCAGAATAATTGCATTTTTCAGGTAAAGGCATGGGCAACTTGCAAGTTTTGTTGCAGAAAGAAAAAAAGCAAATACAGGCTGCCCTATACTAATAGCATAGTATTTCACACATCGTGGCATGGCTAAGTCCAGAGCACCCACTGTGGACCAGTACCAGGAATTGGTCTTCTCTACGGACAGGCAGATTGTGGAATGCACCACGCTGGAGATTTTGGGCAGGAGGAAAATATGACAGCAACCAGCTAATGGAACAAGAGAGCTCAGTCGTAAGACTTAAGTCTGAAAGAATATAGATTTTGCTCTTTTAAAAGCATCCTGGATAAAATCTGGTCTTAGCACTTTAAAAGGCTTTTCCAGCCTTCAAAAGTAGGCAACTGTTTGGGTCATGTGACGGGGGTAAGATGCACAGGAAGAATAAGCAGGGTCAGAAATGCTTGGTAAAATCACGTGCTATCCACAGCACTAGAAGCAAATCGGCTGCTTTAGATGGTGGTACAAAGAGATACCCTACTCTGCTAAAACTATACTGTTCCCAATATCTCACCTAGACTGGGTATGCATACACAACATTATTGTGTGCTACGATCTTAACAGCGGGGCTGGATAACCTTGGATTTATCTTCAAACTCAAACCACTCATTCATGTCTCTCAGTAATATGAGACACTTAAAAATATATCAACGTTATAATCAATACTCTTTTTAATTTGCTACAATATTACACACTTAATTTTTTTTAAAAAAGGTATCAAAAATAATTTTTTATTGAATTCTTCTGATAAATCAAGGTTTGTCAATCTTAATTTCTGACGCATTTGTAACATACTTTCCTTTTAGAAAGATTTTTCATCCATAGCTTACTCTTAAACCTTGGTCGCCTGGTTCTCCAGCCTTCCCAGCAGGTCCAATGTCTCCCTGAAATATCACAAGAGAAATAAATAATTGGAATCTAAGGGACAATATTCCTATCTGTTTACAGATAATACATCATGATAATAAAAATTTCCTCTATCACTTCCTACTTGGCTAATAAATCAATCACTCTGATTTGCTTTTATAGAAATTTGAAAATTTAAACAGCATAAGAGAGAGTAATTTCAACACTTACCTTTGCACCTGGTTCTCCCTGCAGGCCAGGTTCTCCTTCGGGGCCAGGAGGTCCCTGCATGGTACAAAAGCTACTGTTACACAAGGTCACCAATAATAATTTTGCAACCGCCAAATGATACAGACAAAATTGAAGCAGACAAACAGCATAAGACATTGAGAAAGATGTCTGCAAAATCAAATTAAGACAACACAGTTCTTTGTTCTTACTAGAGCCCAACAGAAGAAAAGAACGTATAGGAGGAGTTCAGGAACATCACTGTGGATAAGACTCAGCAATACCACTAAGCCCGTACCTTTCATGATAAATTACTAGGAGGCTGAGCAATCATCTATCTTTTGTAAATCTGACTGACAACTTCATCACTGTTTAGGCTTGAAGCCAAGTAGATATAGCCCTTGAAAAACAAAGGCCTTTTTGGAGTCTTCAGTCCTTAAAGAGTTAACAGCATCAAATTGCTTCTTGTAAAGTTTACATTTAAACCTTTTTTTTTTAATAGTGAGTCAGAAGACTGGATTTTGTGTGACTGAAGAAGCACATTGCTTTGAATAAGCCAAATCCCTTCTGTTCTAAGTGAGCTCATCTCTCAGCTACTTCATTGCAAATGTGGCTAATACATTCTGTCATATTTCTTTCAAAGAGATATTAAAAACAAAGCAAAAAATAGAAGTAAAAGTAAGCAGAAGGCTGCGTGCAGCTGCCTTTCTTCATCTACCATTTGCAAGGACATATGATTAATGCTGTTGTACTGTCTAATTGCAAGGAGAAAGATGCTTCAAAAAAAAAAAAGTCATAATTTGCTCAACTAAGCATTCACTTTCTTCACTTTCTAGGTGTAGATATCATGAATGTATTGCCAAAGATGGTGCTTAGAACAGAAACAGCTACGTATTTTAGCTACCTTTTTTGGTAATAGCTTTAAGTGAGTGAGTCTCTCAGCAGCTCATGGTATTTAAGTCAGTTGCAGATAACAATAATAATAAAAAAAGTTTATATACACATTGTCCAGGTTTATTCACTTGCTTAAATGTTTGTAATTACTATCTAAATTATTAAGAGCTCACCTCAAAACCCATTTCTCCAATAGGGCCTGCATCCCCTGGTTGTCCTCTTGGACCCTGGCATTAAACAAAATTGTAGATGCATCATTCAATTAATATTAAATTATACCATCTTTGTCTCTTCATAACTCTTCCACTTGGCATAATCAAGTGTATTTCATTGTCTTTCCTCCTGAATCGAACAGTGTATATAAGCACCATGACAGCATATAGTACCGAAGATCTCATTGCCAATCCTGACACACACTGAAATAACAGATTTCAAATAATAGCACAGATGTCTCCTCTTTTAAACCAAAAGTAAATTATTATTTAAACTAAGCTCTCCTCTTGATTAACTGAGACTTTGTTTAATTAAGGTTTGTTAGACTGTCTGGTTTGCTTCGTGGAAAAGCCTACACTCTGTTATGGGATTAACTGAAAACAACTACTCGGTGTTTCACTGGGGATTTAGCAATGTTTATACAGGACAATCACTGAGGTGTAATGGACTAAAGGCTGGAGCCATTTTAGTAATATTAGTAACCTTGCTATAGGCATTTTCTTATAAGCCTTACTCTAAGTAATAAATCTATTGCAGTAACACACAGGCACCATTTCCTAAAGCAGCCTGCTCAAATTCTCTGTGCATGTTTGACTGTGCTGGAGGGTAGAGGTCACCTCACAGTTGCTTACAGCTGATTTCGTAGTCACTATGAACAGAAGTTGAGATAGATCAAGTCCCTGGATGTATCTTTGAACTTTCAGAAAGTTTGCCTCCATTTACCCCTTTGAGACTCATCTGTGGTTAAGAACGTTCTAAATTCAAAACATTATTTGATCTATTATTCTGATGTAAAAGAAAGATGCTGCTATCCATATCTATGATAGAAGCTTTTTAAGTAAATATTTACTCTTTTCCGTTTCACTTCCTGTTACAGACTATACATATGGTTGCTCCTTCTGATGACATGGCAGTGACAACGTTAGTATATTCTTCCCGTGTAACAACAGTGTAAACTCCATATTACTGAGAGGATTTTCAGGAGATCCATATATTTTACCCTTTGGCTTCATTTAAGTGTGAACAACTGAAATTGCAGTTAATTTCCTGCTGATAATTCGTTTGGTCCTAAACTAAGTCCATTGATTTTCATTTCAAGTCAAGTATTTCTTCATAATACCACCATGAAGCTGTTTGCTGGACTGGTAAACTATCTTTCCCCTGAGACTTTCAGAAGCCAAAAGTTTATAGCAATACAGGGACTCCTTTTAACCATTAACAACAGGTAATTTGCAAAGAAGGATTTTACTGAAATGTCTGTCAAGTAACTAAAGTTAGACTGTAATTTAGATTAAGCCTGCTACTACGAATAGCTCTAACTGCTTCTGTTTCTCTGCTTCTCCATCAATAATTTGTGTTTTTTCTGCTCTGTGCACAACTAGCAACAGGGCAGCTAGAAGAAAGAGCCACACATTTCATTTTGTAACATCCTGTGTCATTTTCATGACATTTTTCTAGCTCCACAAACCATTTTACAAAAACATTTTACTCTTCCATCACTTGAAAGAAAAAGTAACCTGTTTATGGGATAAGCTTCTCTTACTTGACACTGCACATCTAAATTCTACAATGAATGATAAGGACAATAGAAATGTAGGTTGCTCAAGAGTGGACCATTTAAATTAGATAAGAAAAAAAATACGTATTTTCATCTATAAATATAAAAATTCAGACTTGACCAGAAAAAGGCAGGAATTTTACGTATAAGCCTTGTATTGTAAAGCTCTCAGATGTCTCAACATGGAGATTAGATATAACAAATGGAAGACATGAAGTGGCAAGAATCAAATAATAACAGTTAGAAAATATATTTTCTGTTGAAACATTTTGCTACTCCTACAAGTTGATAGCTCAAATTAAGTAGGCAATTATATCCAAAAGAAAATTTACCAAAATAAATGTTGATATTTTTCTAGCTCCCCCAAATGTCTGTAAGAATGTCAGCTTATGGATCAGTAGAATAATATTGAATAATATTAGAAATAATTAGAAATAACGAGTAGAAATAATAAATTTATATCGACAGTTCACTTTCAAGATTTAAATGAAGTATATGTCATTTGATGTGAAAAATAACTTTTCAGAAGCAATGGAAACACAAGATTTTTGACAATTCAATTAGATTTTTGCACTACGAGCCAGCAGCCTTCTCCCAGGTCCACACAGGACAGCACATACTCTTTCTTTGTATTTATATAATCTGATTTACCCCCAGAGATGGCGATGCAATACTATTCCTGTCACGGCTACACCTTGCAGCATTTTGCATATATTTGTTGCAGATTCTGCATGATCTTGTTACAATATTAGCCACATAAAAGTGAGCATGGCTTTGAAATAGAACAATCAGAACAAGAATTCATCCATCAGAGGAATGTCTGAGGTTTATTATAAGTCTCTTTTTTGTTGAAAATGTAACCTGCCAAATAGATGTGGTCCCTGAGTTCCTGAATAACTATCCTAAAATTTGCCTGAAAAAAATACCACTAATATCGGTATTGGCGCATACATTTACATAATCCATAATATAGACATCTACCTCAATGCAGTGTAAAGCCATACAATATTGTGATCCAAATTCTGTCATGGTCTCTTATGTTGTGCCCTCCTTACTTCAGTGCTTCCCTACATGATCAACAGGCCTCCTTATGAACAAGTTACGCTAAGCAAGGGAGGCAGACTCTAGCCCTGCAGTTTTGGAACAACTGCCACACAATTCCTATCTAACCACAGCTGGCAACACTGAACCTTGGCAAAATGGAGCTTGAGTTACCAGGGAATTCAGTATAATATGTGGAAAAAATTTTTAGCAGGCATAAGGATCAACTTACTGGCTCTCCCATTGGTCCTCTGTCTCCTGTGGTTCCAGGAGGCCCAAGCAAACCCTGGAAGATTAAAATAAAAAAAAATAATAAAAATTGCAAAGAAGCTGTTTCATATTTTGCGAAAAACCACTTCCTCTCTTATTTCTGCTCACTCAATTTGCTCAGAAAAAAATCCAAGAAATATGTGTAGCCTTTTCATCTGGTTGACATGCATTGCCACATCACTAGCTCCTGTGGCAGGTGAGGGAGCCCTGAATAAATACTTCCTCAGTTTCTTTTACATATGGATGGCTCTTAGTTGACACACCATTTACCAGTTCCTCATTATTCTCCTTAGACTCATGTGCTGCTTGTTTGTGCAAACTGGGCCTAAACACAATGTGGTCTACCCTACAAAGTCTATTTAAGATGATCAGTAAGGTTCACAGCCCACTTTTCTTTCTGCTCAACCTGCCTCATAGCATAAATATTTCATACAGTCTCCTAGAAACTGTAGCTGTAGGAGTAATAGAGCAGTATCTTGTACTTTGCAATAAATGTACTAATTCCCATAATTTCAACCTAATAAGATTTTGCTTCATTCATTTCTGTGTATATAAATACATCTGAAAGTCCTAGAGAATGAAAAGCAATTGAAAACCCATCATGGCAAAGGTGAGAGGCAACAAGCACCTAAATCCGAGCAGAAGAGGTAAGAGAAGTACAGTGACAACCGACATTTTTAATCTGAATATCAGCACAAAATCACCACCATTACTGCTTTATTTCTGCTTTCCTGCTTCCTTCCTTCTTGAAAATCCGATACAATATAGACTGACTGGTAACTTTCTTTTTAAAAGAAAGCCTCAAATAGAACATTAGATTTCCATTGAAAGAAGCCCTCAAAGGAGGAATTTACTCCTATACGTGTGATATACATTTTACACATTTTTTCTACATTTATCTCAACATTGATAGTACATATCTACTTTAAAATCTATCACAAAGTAATTTTTCTGTATCACAATGACTTTCTCCCTTAAAACTACAATAGAACTAAAAAAACCCCAAAGCAACTTCTAGGACTCTCCCTAATAATGGCAACGGCTATTTCTTCTGCTATCATATTGCGTTCTGTGGACCATCATCCATGTAAACACTGGTTTTATAGCCGAATAGACCATATTCACACTTACTATCACTTCTACCCTTGATTCTTTGTATAAATAAATGCAAACCATACTGTCAGAGTTTCCCAGCTGCTCAAAAGTAGACAAATTCCTTCATAACGGAGTGAAACAAAATATGAGATTTTGTGATTTTTTTTTAATGTGGAAGAAGTACTAGAGAATTTCATACTCACAAGTGCACCCTGCTCTCCTCTTTCTCCTGGATTTCCAGCTTTACCCTGGTCAAAGAGAAATATAGGAAGACAATTCTGGTTTCAGATAACACAGCTCAGAAATTAGCAGAACTGTGCTAAGACTTACTACAAAGTTTGGCTCCAATACTTACAATGAGTCCAGGAACTCCTTTCTTTCCTGGATCGCCTCTTTCTCCCTGATAAACAAACAAAAATGTGTGAATTTTATGTGCATCTGCTAGATAAGCTGTATACAGCTGATGTCAGTTTAAATGCTGGGTAACTGATGAAAGTGTAGATTCAACCTTACATGGGCTAATAAAGAAGTACTTGAAGAAGGCAGAAATTCAAAAATCTCCTCCTGAATTAAATAGAACATTATGGCTTCTGACATACAGCTTGTTTGTTTGTTTTCTTTTCTTACCTGCTATGGTTTCTTACCTCTTCAATGTTTTGTATATTACTGAGCAATATAAGCACTCACCTTAATGCCTTGTGTTCCTGGTTCTCCTGGAGGACCATCTAGACCTCTTGGCCCCTGAATATTGAACAAGTGATTTGCAATATTAATTATGTATTATTTTTGGTTATCATCAGGGTGGTACAAGATAAGCTTTAGGAGAGACGAAAGAGATTTTGTTAGCTTGAAAACCAATCTTCATTGTATGCTAAGTGTAAGAGCCTCAGGGAATAAAATATATTTTTGTTTTGCTGAAATATTAATTTAAGAAGAAAGATTTTTTAAAAAAATACATAAACAAAATGTTCTCTGTTGGAACCAGCTTGTGACTGATATTTTCTGCTTTCTTTGTATGCATACAACAGACGCATTTAGAGGAATTTAGATGAGCACTGGTTATATGGAGTGCTTGCTTTTGAGTGTAAGTCATGTATGCAAAAATCTAGCTTTCCAGTAAGATTCTAAAACAGGTAGATAAACCTCCTCCATTAGTAAATAACTTTGAATCAAGATTTAAAGTAATTTATAATCTTGCATAGTGAACTGCTCTGTTGTTAGACTAAAAACATCTCTTGTAAATTGACTTTTTACAACCAATAAATGAACAAAGATAACCTCTAATATTTTTGTATTACAATATAGCAAATATTTATTGCCAAAGTGAAAAAATGATTTAAAATTGGAAATCTAAATTCATTAGTTTACAAGCAAATGAAAAAACCTTGAAATAGAACATGAGCAATATGGAAAAGAATACTTTATCCATGCTCACTCACTTAGGAGTTTATTTCCAAAATTCTAAACACCATGACTGTTTGGATGTGGAAAATAAAATTTAAACCAGTTAACAACAACCTAAAATGAACAACCACTTTAAAGCAAGAGCTAGATAAACATCAAGACAGTCAGGCTCTTCACAACCGAATGCATTGGGAGGATGAGACACAACAGCTTTCCTGCTGGCATCTGGGCTGGGCTGGCATTAAAAGGAAGTAGGACACTGCTATGACAGTGCCTAGAAGAAAACAATCTGCATTTTCAGAGTGCATTTCTGAGTTCTAGAGAACTTCACATCTTGGGTCATGGTTTATAGTGTTGCATGCATGGTTTATGGCATGCAATCACGAGTGATTTCCAGAGAGCTGTAAAACTGTTCTAAACTGTTCTAAATACTGATTGTTGGAAGCATATCTATTTTATTTAGATTACTTTAGATGACTTATGTGTCCCTGTTGAATTTTTAGAGACAAAACATAGCAGAATTCTGTTCTTTCTGACATGGATTTACTGGTGGACACCAAAACCTCTGTCAGAACAGATGGCGAGTACCCACCCGCTTCTCTCCAGAGCTGCAGTGAAATCGTCTGACTGGTAACTCAGTAACAGTGTGTATCCAGAATCATTTAGGCTTTCCTCCTAAAATGGAAATCTCTCAAGAAAAGGCCTTTCCTGTGAGCTGATATATAATCACAGCCCCTGGCAGAGTCAGAAATATCCCACGAGAAGCTTATCTGTCAGCATTTCAGCGCTGCTGCTTCTGGCCAGCAGGAGGGAACACACAGAAACCATAGGGAAAAGGAAACGAACAGGCTAGGAAAGCTGTTTGAGTACTATTGATACCTTGGTAGTTTGGGACACAGCTTTTATGAGGCCAGGGTGATCCTGGCCACCTTTCTTGTTTCAGTCTAAGCTAGGAGTGAGTATTTACTGGCATTTTTTTTAAGCTAGAGGAAAAAAACTGACTACAGAAGGGTTGCTGCATGGCTCTCAATGAGAAAGGTCCCAAACCAAGGGCTACTGAATTCTGTGGAAAAAACTCCTGGTGATTTCAATGCACTCAGGGATCCAAAACACTAATGGTGTTTTCAAGAGTGATGGAGGTCTTTATAAGAACAAGAAGACTGGGGATCCCACTAATATTATGTAACTGTGTAAGCCCAATTATTGAAGTCATATCTGGCATAATTTAAAAGAAAGCTAAACATCTTGACCCAATTAATGTCTGGTTACTACTC